>CM032066.1:10921185-10931502 GCA_018831715.1 Matsumurasca onukii | reverse complement strand
GTCTATACTTGTGAAATGTTCTCTTGAATTACATGTAGCCTGTACATTGATTGATGCAAATCTCTTTCTATTTATATATTCATCCCCACGATTCTTTGGTTTTTGAATTTTTACGTGGGTACAGTCTACAACACCAATGCAAGTCGGAAACTTAAAGCGTTGTTGCCACTCATCCTTGGCCCTGTTCACATCTGCGAGTGTTAATGGGAACCTAATCCAGAGGTAAGCTTTTTCCATGATGAAATTTGCAACACATTTGATAGTCTTACAGACAGTTGTTTGGTCGGTAAACGATTCTTCTGCAACACCAGTTTGATATCCAGGATTAGCCATATATCTCAAAAAGATTTCCATTTTTTTCTTTGAGGTTAGAGCTCCACCTCTTGTTTCTTCACTTACTCCTAGAAAATGATGACTCATCCACTCAACGTTTTCTTCTGAAAAGCGATAAAGACTCTTGTAATCTTCAGGGCTGTGTAAAACAGGATTTCTGCGTTGTTTGTACACTTTTGGACGACGTATATTGAACGGCAAGTTTGCCATCTTGCTCTCGAGTCTACTAATAACTAGACTCATATTTTCTGGAGTAAATGCTTATGTTATTAAGCAAAACCTCTGTTTTATTCATAAAATTTCTGTAACCAAATGCTTTTGCTCAGAGAAACATCTGATTTTAAAAATTAAGAGTATGAGCAAAAGCTTATGCTAATTGTTATTCATTCAATATGGAGCATTTGCTTGAAAAAAGTTAAGCAAGAGCTTTTGCTCAGCTTTATTCATATTGATTATGTCACTTTGTTCCTAAACAGCCAAACTAGGAGCATATTGTACTCTTCGGACGTTAACCCCAACAGTGGGTAAATTCCAGAGCCTATGCGAGTCACGTAAGCCTCCTTCTAATTGGGTGCGTCAGCGAGTTAGGGTTGGGGCTGCTAAATCTGTTAGGGACAAAGCTTTCTGTTATAATAATTATAATGTTACTTGTTTTCCATATTTACTGTATCAATGAGACTTTGATCATATGTTAAGGGGCTCTGGCCATCCCTATCCTCGCCATGCAAAATAAGACATTTTTATGTACCTTTTTCTCAGGAGCCGTAAGGGATAGAGACCTGAAATTTTCAGCATATATTCTTTATAGTATAATTCAAGGATTTTAAAATAAAACACTCCCTCACAAAAATATGATTTTTTTCAAAATAAAACATTTTTACCTGTGTTTTATTTTATTTTTTTATAAGAAAAATATGCATAATATTAAAGAATTCTCATGTCTGCAGTTGTACAATAGACTACAGAATATTTAGTAATAATTTCAGGTATCTATCTGTTGTGGTTGTGGAGAAAAAGGTACATGAAGTTAAAAAAATGTAACTTTCGAAAACAAGCTAGCTGCATACGAGGGCCCATGATTGTGTTTCGGATTGTTTTTTCTTTTTAATTGACGGAATTTATTTTCAGGAGTTTAATTTTAGCGTTGTTTTTAGCTTTCTTTTGTTTATAACTGTTGTAAATGGCTCAATTTCTTCTTCCGCTTCAGAGAGAGCATTCAAGGGTGCAGGTGTCACTGCCGCGGAAGACGAGGGCGTCACTCTCCTGTTGTTGGTAGCTGTCCTAGAACATGGTAAAAACTTGATTTTCATTCGAGGCGATTCTTCTGTCAAGTCAACTGGCTTGGGAGTGTTGCTTACCACGTCTGGACAGTTTTGAGAGGTCAGGCGGAGAATAGCTCAGAAAGCTGCTCGGTCAGTACTACCTCTTGTTGTGCTATTTTTTTGTTTGAAGTTTTCACTTCCCCTTTTAAGTTTTGTCACTAATAACTCCTTTGATTTTAATGCTGCTTCTAAATGGTTAATTTTGGAGTGAGCTTCAAATAGTTCATTTTTGAAGGTTTCAATTTTTAATAATAATTTCTTCTTTGATTCTGTGAATTGCTGAGTTTGAAGGTTGAATTTACTTTTATCACAGTCTGTTTGACGAACAATTTCTTGCCTCAAATTATGTTCTCCCTGTAGTTTCCGGTGATTTTTCCGGATTTTTTTCTAATTTCAGCCGATTTTCAAGATTTATAATTTTTAAATTTGACTTTTTGTTGTTTCTTCTAATTTAAGTTTATCTTCTAGTTGGTTTTGAAATTCGGACTTTAAAAATATTCTTCATGCAGTTTTTGTTTTGTATGTGATTCTCTTCCAAAAGAGCACTCCCAGCTTCAGCTGCTAGTGTTAGAGAGGTTTCGTGGTCTAGATCGGATTCTATTGCTAAATTTTGTATTCCAGATTTCTTATATAGGATGAAGTTTTATCAGTAGCATCTTTGCAAATATCACACTTCAGAGTTCTATTTCAGTTTTAGTTAGTTTTAAAAGTTTACCATTTATCCAACCAAGGCGTCTGGCTGGAGTGGTGCCATTTTCGACATGGTCCCGTACACTGTATATCACCACTTTTGGCAAATTTGTTTACAAATACCACACGGGATGTTAAGCATTTAAAATTTGGAATTGAAATATGTCTTGAAGTGTTTGATGTAAATAAATGTGAAGAAATGTTGGTAAGGCACAATTTGATGGTTAAAAATTGTATGATTTGGCTAATGTTTACTTTCTTGATAGTGTTGTGAGGTGGTTCAAAGATTTACTGGTTGAGAAGTAAGTTTAGGTTTTAGATTTACTATTTTCTTCATAATTATTTCAAACTTACGGCTATAGAGTTCAATTTGGTTGGTCAATCATGGGATTATACAGGTTTCTTCCACTTAAAAATGAAGTTTTTTAGGGAGCACTAAAGAGAGATGTTTCACTTATCAGCCATCTTGGAAGAAGCGTTCCATACCGAGTAGTGTCCCATCAGGTCCTGTTTCTTTTAATCGCTAAATGGTAGTAGTTAGTTATGTGTTTTACAGCATTACCTGTCAATCTTCCTTTTCCGGAGAGTCCTTTTCCATCACTCAACTTTGTATTTTTCGTGCAGGTTTGTTTCAAAGCTGTCAAGCGATTGTACATTCTTTTCTGAACGTGTCCTACACACTCCAGCTTAGTAACAGGACATTCATCCCCATACACATTTGCCTCTGAAACAGTATTGAAGGTTTTAGAATCATCACTGTATATCATCAATAATAGTTATAAATTATTATTGTGTATACTCGACTTATTCTTTAGCTGTAATAAGTTGAAACAATCATTATTACGTAATTATTTACCGCAGAATTATAAAACAAGTTATGTTTTAGATGAAAATGAATGGAACTATTTTTTTTAGCGGACGTTTCAACACTACACTCGCGTGCGCATTGATACTTTCTCCTTGTGGATTGTGGTAACGTCAAACACGGACGTATCGTTTGAGAATAGATCTGATTGTTGGTTGCAAGTGGATGAATGATTGTTTTAGGCTTAACAGTTAGCTTTAGTTAAGTGCGTGGGGAAAAGCTAGGCAATAACGACAGTGGCAAGATTTCTGTCGCTGATAGTTCGTGGATTTGTGGGAACCACTCGAAACAATATCCACCTAGTACAACAGAAACTGTTGTCACATAGTGGAAAACAAACAAAGCACCTCAACCCGGTGGCTACACATGTTTCGATGCTATCGTACTGAAATTATCTGGTAAGTACTTTATAATAGTAATTCTTCTTAGGCTAACAAGTAATGAAACTAATTAATATCCTCAACCTAGTCTAGGCAGGTTTTGTTGCAACCAAACCTCAAAACTCCGTTTGGTTAAGAACTAGGCCTTGGTTCTGTACTATCCAATGTACATAATAGTACTACTGGAATCCACAATACTCCTCAGGTGTTAATGAAATGGTATAGCGTACGCAAATTTACTAAAACAATGTATGATTGTAAGTATATATTTCATACCTCGATTTAACCTAGCGTGAGGCCTCATCTCTACAATGTCACTCTGGAATGGAACGTTTAAACCTTTAAGTCGCACGTGTCGTCTAGCAAAGTTTTTACGAGCCGGACCGTGTAATTCTTGCGCGATAGCATTTCTAACCGTGTCCATAGTGGAAATGATTAAATGTACGAAAGGATCTTAATTTTAAACTATATCTACAGATAAGTGTGATTGATGATCGTACATCGATTCAAGTCTGTGACCATCACCCTGTTAGCTGGATACTTGTGTATAATTAACAACTTATCGTTTAAAACCGTACGGCAAGGTATCGAAAGGGTTTGAAGAGGAAGCTTTCCGTTTAGCGCCAGTGATTTTGAATTTCTTCTCTTCTTCTACCGTCACAAGACTTTTGTCCTCGACACGTCTGATCCAGCTGTTAACGACATTGACGATAATTTCATCATCACTATGGACCATCGTCTTGAGTTGATTGAAATTGATTTTCTTAGCCGTTGATATATTTAGTGTTAGTCCTTTAACCTTGCACACTTCTACAACATCATTCTTTTTCGTAGAGTGAAAAATGTAAGCGTAAGTCTTGGGTCCTCCTGAGACGAACTCCTTAATGTAGGATCCCGGTCCGAACTCACTAGCTAACTCATCTGTCATCTCACCTAGATAGTCGCCTGTTCTTATCCTCTTCTGCCCAGGCTTGTGAGAGTATATCACATTATCTGTGTCATAGTAGAGCACCTGCTCTTTTGCGTATCCAAGTGATTGTAGAGCGTCAATCGAGCATGAGTCGTGGTGTGCTTGCTGGTGTACATGCTGGCTTGGCATACGTTGTGCTCCGTTGTTCTACGCTCCAAACTTTATAGCCCACAGGGGCGGTCCAGGTGCCCCGATCCAATGCTTAATAGACCAGAGTCAGGCGTTCCATTTCGGCTACACTTACGAAGCTGACGGATTATTAAAAATCTAATAAATAAAAATAAAATAAATAAATAACATTATAACAATTAAATAATACAGTAAGGGACATGTCTGCTCCGCTTATAGGCGTACACGCGACCGTCCCTCGTCAACTAACGTCCCTACTCGCAGATAGGGCGTCAGCTGCGTAAGTTCCGCTCAATCTAGCACTCTGAACAACTCCGCACAACTTCTGCCAAGCCAGCATGTATGTAGACCGGAGGTCTCGGCAAGTAAGCAGCATGTTACACTCCCCAGGCAACCCAACATGGGCCTCTGCATTCCTCAGTATAGCCGAGGTCAGACCACGTCCCGCAGAGGACGCGTGGAAACAAACAACACAGTGACGCACGCATTTCCAAGTTTATCCGCTAACCAGCGCCAGTCACTGATGAGAAGGTTACGGATACACAAGCCAGTCTCTCGCCCAGCGGTCGACAACAGTGTACAGACCACCTTAGACGGTTTCATTTCGAGTTCGCCTGTAGAACATAGAAGTTCGGTTTATAATTACACGCAAATACCTAAACTAAAACAATTATTTATTGATAATAACTTTAAATTAACAAAAGAAAATATATATATCTATCAAAGTCCCGGTGCTATGGATACAAGTTCAGTAGTTAAAGTGCGCGAGGATCCGAACAGTGAACTCGAAGAGGACCTACAGTGCGGCCAGCAGATAGTGCTGAGTGACAGTAACGAGGAATGCCGCAACACCGAGGGGGCCGCAAGCGGAAGTTGCAAATCCAGCGATCAGAGTGCGGAGGAAGAACAGGAGGAGGAGGAGGACGGGGAGACACAAGTCCTTCCAACCCCTCCACCAGCTATGGTAACCATGAAGAAGAAAGCGTTGAAGGTGCGGCAGAGGTCGGTGAAACCCTACCAGCCTTTCACCCTGATAGGCTTCCTGATGTCACTGGCGGCAATACGAGTCGACTCCTACGGCCTGATGTACAGCAAATACCAGAAGGCGCACCGAGCTGGCAAACTCGAGGAGAAGGTGATGATTCACATTTTCAAGATTCTAGAATTTATTGGTCAGCTGGCGAAGACCTGTCCTGGGACAGATTATGTCCAGAAATTTACCAGCACAACCCACGGAGCGTCGTTGTCCACGACGTCTATCAATGCAACGATGAAGAGGAAGCTACAATCATGGTTCAAGGAATTTACAATAGTCGGCGTGGACGTTACGTCAACCACGAACAACGCTCCAGGGGCTTCACCATTGCCGCCTTCCATGCTGCCGGATCCGATGGCGCCTTCAACCACCTCCACATCGTACATGACTGCCGATGGTCGCAGTCGTCCTGCAGATGCGCCGCCTTCCAGGGACTCAGGCTTTCTCAGTACTTTAGAAGAAGGACCTCGAGACTCGAACATTTATCAGCCCAAGACCTCTACTTTCTTGCGCAGTATCTCCTGGAAGGAGGGAAAATACCGCTACTCTTTGAGGTCGGAGGCCGTCACCGGAGATTACTGCGTGAAAATGGAGGTCTACCCCATGAAGGAGGTGATGGGGATCGAACCCAGCCAATGGTGGAAACACACCTGTTTCAGGGGATTTGTGCCGATCAGGAACAACAGCGAGGTGATGTCAAAGGTAAATGTTTTACAACGGGACATGATCCGCCTGCTAGAGTCCCAAAAGGACGTAACAGGAGATTATGTCCTGATGAGATAATCAAAATTATTTTAACAGTGCTTACAACTCCTATAGATCAGGTTTTTCTGACCGACATTTGGTTGTCAGACAATAGATGTATGAATACAAATTCTAACTCGCACATTGTCCAGAACAGTATTCTGAAATGTAGAAGGTTGATTAACAGGATGTCCATTTTAGAACTATTCAAATTACAAGAATGCGGCAATTGTTACTATGAATGCTTGGATAAAGATCAAATTCCGATATTATACTATGACATCGAAACGTCAATAATAGCCTTGCTAAGATTACTTTTCTATCAGTTTAAAGAAGTGGCTATATTAAAAAGCTTCCTGCAGACAGTCTACCATTTTCTTGAAAGAAGTCTAGACGAAGGAAAAAAGAATTGCATTTTAATAGTTGGACCCCCAAATGCTGGTAAAAATTTCTTCGTTGACTGTCTTTGTTCATTCATGATTAACCCAGGTAAAATAGAGAATCCCTCGAGGCAAAATGTTTTCCCATGGATGGGCGGGCTGAATAGACGAATTAATAAGTGGAATGAGGCTAGTATAGACCCATATTTTTTGGATAATGTATTGGATATTATGCAGGGAAAAATGATAATGGCTAATGTGAAGTATCAAGCACCGCAACCGTTAGGGAAGACACCTCTAATAGTGATGGCTAACAGAGACGTTTTCCCTAACGAACCGAGGTTTAATATACGTCACATTAGATATGATTGGATAGAATGTAGTTTATTGTTGGATTATCGGCACAAATCCCCCATCCAGTTGCTGTTGGCTACTTACTATTATGGGCAAATAATAACAACAAATATGATTATAATTTTATTGACAAATACATAGATAGTTTAATGTACACGGTTCTTCATTCTCCCTGTGTTTCCTTGATATTGTCGAGAGTCTGTTCACAGAATTTCTGGTAAGTTGCAGGATCAGTTTTCAACAGGTGCTTGCAGATAACATTTATTTTCCTCTGAGCTGGTAAGTCCAAAAGTGATAGTGTGTAGGTAGCATGGGGGAAATGTTGGTAGTAGTAATTTGCGAGGTCCCTATTCTTTTTCAATAGACGCCAAACTTCAGCCCATATGTCGTCTTCTGAGACGGTGCTACTAGGTTTGTGATGAATCCAAAATGTATTCTCGATAATTGCAAGATCCGGATCAATTGGAGCAACACTTGTTGGGGGTTTGTCAATTTTTCTTTTTTTAGAAGCTTGATTTACAGCTTTATTGGGGTGGAGGGTTTGGGCTGAGTTGGCTTAGGCTTGGCCGTTGGGATGGTAGTAGCGGAGGTGCTGGGTACGACTGGATCTACCTCCATATTATCCTGTCTACCGTCATCTCAGGGAACGTGCGATTTGTATCCGTAACAAAATTCGTTGAACGCAGCATCGTTCGTGTAATCTAGTAAATTCAAATCTCCAAAGGCTTTCATCACCGGGTGTACGAACGTGCCGTAGGGGTGGGTAAAGTCAAAGCTGTAATCAATTTCTATCATAGTGTCAATTTTATATATAGATACAATTTCTTGAATCTTCGATTCTGAGGGTTCGGTTGAGAACGAATATACGGGCAATGTGCCTACGTGAAGTGTTGGTGGTTGCAGACCACCGCCGTATTCGTTGAAACCGTGCATAGCAATACCAGACTGTTCAATTGTGGTTGTGTAAGGTACTTCAAGTGATTTCTTTGCCAGGTGGTTGACAGTCGTTTCTACCTCTTGTGATTGAAAATCGGAGGAGTATTTAAGCGCAACGGTTGATGACCAAGGTTCTTTTGCGCCATACAATAAACGGGTTTTCTCAGTATTTGTTTGGTTTCTATAGAATGGATATGGTTCTGATGTTTTCAAAATGCATACCTGTGGTCTGTATTCCCATGCAATGGGCGGATTTGATAAGCCATTTGATAAATTATAAATTGATAAATCGTTCATTAGGTCAGGTAAGGTAGGCGATCCAGTTATCAAGTCCGACGTTTGACAGTAGTATGTTAGAAATGGCTTTTTATTACCGAAACATGCTGGTATATCTCCGAAAGAAAGACTGCTGTCTGAGTTTCCATATACTTTACCCCACATATCTTCTACGTTCATCCCTTGGTTGCCTAGTTTGGCTGCTTTGGTGGGTATCATGGGGTCAGTAGCTGATGAGGTTATATTGAGGTTTGTACCACCATATTTATTATTCAAACCGTGAGCGTATATACCGAAAACCAATTGATTGCTGTTGACACTGTTGATTCCAGCACTGTTCGTAATGAATGGTGTACGAAATCCTAACGGTGTGGTAATTACGGTACATTTTTTAACTTGTGCACCCAAAGGGAGGTTGGCGAATTCCGCCTTGGACATATAAAATGGTAGAGTATGGCACGGAACCCGAGCCAAAGGTGTGGTTATTATTAATTGTTTTTTACTTTGGCCTAGTTTATTTGTAGTCTCGAATGCTTTAAATTGGTACCCAATGGCGTACATAATTCTTGAGTGTTTAAAATTAAGCTTTCCTGTTTTGAAACTTGAAATGGGAGCATGTATAATCGAAGACTCACCAGCACTACCTCCAACGCCGGACCCCTCTTCCACACTTTCCTGTCCTGTTTTCTGTCTTTTATTCGGTGTTTCATCATTTTGCATTTCATCCATATTTAATTTCCAATTATCTGGCACTGGGATGAGTCTTCTGGGCTCTTCACCAAGGCTCCTAGGGTACTGAACACCCGTGAAGGTCTCGGCAATGTATTTGCCAGTAAGGCCAACGCCACCAACAAGTGAATGAAAATTACCAGTACCAAAGAAATCACTATAAAAGTTCGAAATAGCTGATCTGTCCGCGTCTCTAATATCACCACTACTGGTGGCGTTGTGGTAGTCGTAATCGTGTTGTCTGGCGATCTGATCATCACTGTCCACTGGTTCACCGTTGTCTAAGGGATTGCCGGGACCCAAGTACTTGTGCCCGGGATAGTTCATAACTAGTATTTGCGTAACGATTGACGTCACGCGCAGGAATGCAGAGGCCCATGTTGGGTTGCCTGGGGAGTGTAACATGCTGCTTACTTGCCGAGACCTCCGGTCTACATACATGCTGGCTTGGCAGAAGTTGTGCGGAGTTGTTCAGAGTGCTAGATTGAGCGGAACTTACGCAGCTGCAATGGCTACATTTGCGGTACTCATAGGATCGCCGATCTCATAAATGTACTCCCATCTTACAATAACCAACTCTTCATTGATAACTTTAGGTATTGACCTGAATCTTGGGACTAGTCTGTAGTTTGAAGAACACATCAGGTGTACGGACAATTACTGTCTTTGACGTGTTCTCCCTTTGACCGAATCCCTCCTAGGTCCTGCGTTCTTTACTATCTTGATAGGATCAAGTCTAACCCCCTCGTGTTCGTAGTAATCTTTAATGTACCTTTGTTTGTCATTCTCGGTCACACACCATTCTGGGTAGCCTGAAGATTCCTGTTTGATCTTCAGAAACTGATTAACAAAATCTGTGAACAGCCCTCCGTCTGTGAATTCAGCTACCTTGTACTCCCACATCTCATAGCAGTCAAGTATAATGTAACCTTTCTCCGTTGCTTTCCTCAGTTCATCCATCACCCATGTACCCACTAACGCCCTTTCATCACTGGAATAGTGCAATTCTGCAGATTAAAGCGGCCCATACACGAGCAGGAGTCTGGCTCGCGAGCCCAGCTCGCTCGCGCCTAAACGAGCCAAATTCGCTAGTGTATGGGCAGTTTTAAGACGATCCGAGCCGAGCTTAGCCGAGTCTAGCCGGGCTCGCCACCACCTTCTGTCCGGCTCAGC
>CM032066.1:10887117-10915178 GCA_018831715.1 Matsumurasca onukii | reverse complement strand
ACGGAAAAGACCAAAAGAGGTGAACGGTTTGTATGGCAAACCTGCACAGCTTTACCGTCATCAGCGCACTGTGAGGTGCAGGAGGTTTGGTTTTCAGACCGGAGAGGAAATGACGGACAAACATTTTGAAATGGCCCGCCACTGAAACTCATCGAAAGGCTAAACTGAACCATTCTCAGGGCTTTGTTATGTCTAGTGTAATTTCAAACTAAGAGCCCAAGCATTTACTGCTTGTTTTTCGTTAGGGGCCATTTGTTTTGTATAAATGTTTCTTGTATGTACCGTTGTGTGAAGAATTAAGATAGGTGTTGTTCTAAGCCTCTTACTAGGTCTATTGTGTTACCATGCCCAACTAGAAATGAATATCTACTATAATATAAATCTAGCTACCAAGAATGCCCATACGACTTTAAGCAAGTTGTAGATGAAACGTACCATGCCTGAAAACAAACACGGGTCTATCCGCTAAGAAGCGTAGAGTACCTAAGAATCCAGTCGGAAAACCACCTCAGCGATCTGCTTCAGAAGCAGGGAGCTCAAGAGCTAGCACATCAAATGATGCGCGTGCTCTGCCACCCCCACCACCACCACCACCTCCAGTTGTGGCAAAGGAGAAACCACACAGGTTTGTGTTTGATCCTTATGCAAAGCCAACGCCGGAGACGCACGCGTATTGCATGCAAACAGTTGCGTGTATGCACGAACTTCTGTTCAACGAAATATTTGAAATCAGCATCAATCACATACGATTTGCACAAAGAGTTACCGACTTTTTTCAGTACCGTAGTTTATGTAAATTGTTAATTTTCCAGTGAAAATTTAATTGTGGTAGAAATTATACTCATTTATAATTTTATTTTTACACTATATTGTAATATTACCTATTAACTATTATGATATCAGAGCTGAATTAGTTTGTTTTAAATATTTATGTCATCCAAGTATTTAGTTTCCTAAGGGGTTAATCACAAATAATTAATGGCCTTTCACAGCACCAAATATAGAGTTTGAGACAACCAATCCTGCACCTCAGAAAATGATGATCAGAAATGCCCTTGGACTATTTTATCATATTTCAGATGAAGATAAGATCGATAACTTGATTGACCAAACAAATATATATGCAGTAAGTAAGGGGATCGAACTCAACGCTAACAAAATAGAAATCAATTCATAGGATTTTCCTATATTCGGAATCGTAAACTTCCCCAATATCGCATGTTTTAGGCAGTGAAAACAAGGTTCCAAATGTAGCAGAAATCATGTCCAGAAATAGGTTTGGAGAAATACTTTTATGTAAATGGCAACATTTCAGAACTACTGCCGACAAATCATTCAAGTTCGTCCACTTGTCAACAATTTGGTTGATGTATGCAACCAACATCTTTGCCAGCAGAGAAACACCAATCTGTTGACCAACATTTGGTCCTTTCAAGGAACATCGGTCCTAAAGATGTACGTCAAAACAAGCAAAAAGTGGGGCTACAAGAGTTTTATGCGTTGTTGTAATTCACGAGAAAATTTCTTATGATCACCTAACGGTGTGTCCGATTTCCTTTTGGTGTGTATTCCCCAGAAAGGAATTGAAAAGTAGTGTGTATAGATTATATAAACGTGAGCTTTAGTTTAGTAATCAGAACTTAAATTAGTACCCATGTTTACCTGACTTAGATGTTTATTTAAGCTATAAATAGATAATACCGATAAGTAACAGCAACGTGCTAAAGAAATTGATTTCAGTTGACTTTGAAGTATTTCATGTACACATATGATATCCGTAATTTTAGTAGAATAACTAAGTAGGAACCTTTGTTGTGGTATGGGTAGATTCATATACTTTGAAATAACATATAGACATGATACAGTAGAAGTGTATTTTAAAGTCGATGGGAGACCATCGAAAGTACCATCGAAGGAAGCGCACAGACAGAGTTAGCAAGTATTAGTAAACTTATAATACAGGTATTATAATGTTGTACAAACAAGCAGGGCATAATGAATGATGCCAATCTCAAAGTTATTAAACTAAATCCAACCAAAATATGCTCCATGGGTTTGACCAAAATATCCTCTCTCTTAATGTTTCAAAACTAAACATTTGCCCAATTATTTACGTTCTACTGCTGCTTTTAACTTTAATGATGTAGTGATTCACACTTGTGACGGTTACAAAAATTTAAATTATAGATGTGAAGCCCTTGAGAAAGTATCTTCATACAAGTACCTTGGTGTGGTTTTTGACATTAGTCTAAACTGGTCATGTCATATCGAAACGCTCAAGAAAAACTTGCACAAGTATATATTTATTTACTTTGAAAAAAAACAACAACTAGATATTTTAGAAGAAAAGGAAATCAAACTAGCGTATTGAGCTTATGTTCACTGCTTTCCTTTGGAATTATATTACGGGGTGGCGCTTTCAACGCATATCTTCAACCTCTCAATGTTGGACAAAAATCTATCTTAAAGGTAGGCTATAGTAGGAGGTATCCTTCCAACGATCTTTTTTCAGAGACTGGTATTTCTACAATCCGCCATCTATATGTCAAAACTCCTCTCGTTCATGTTTTTAAAAATTATCACACTATCTTTACTGCAACTTCTCATGCTTATAGCACCATATACTCTCGGCAGCAGGTTGGCGTCAGTTTTATCTCTTTGGTAAAGTCGCATATGACCACCAACTCTTCTATATTTGTGATGTACTGTACAGGAACTTGTGTAAAAGCTCAAATATCGTATATTTTCGACTCTGTGTCCCTTAAGCGCAGGGTTTCTAGTTGGTTTATTGACCTTGGTGTATCAGAGGTGAAATGCTTATCACAGCTGAGTACAGACAAGGACTAATTACTGTAAGAAGGTTCAAGATAGAATCATCAAAGAATAATCAAAGTTCAAGCCTTGTATCCATTGTCATAATTACTTCAAATCTATAAGACTATGCTGCCCCAAGAGATTTACAACAGCTATCAGACGCTCTCATTTTACAGTCAGGTACAGAAAAACTTTAAAGAATGCAAAATTTCGCTAGTTTTAGATTTGGCAAGGTGTACAAAATGTTTTAGAATGTAAAATAAACAGACCACCTTACCCATAAGGAAAAAGAAATTGTTTGTGACCAAATTGCCACAAAATTCAATGAATGCAGTGGCACATACCACAAGATTCGAAAACACTTAAAAGTAAGTACGAAAATCTTAAAGAAAGTAACAAAGAAATTTTGCAGACAGACGTCCTGTTATGGAGACTGGAGGAGGGCCACCTATCAAAACTGATGTTACGGAAACAGATATTAAAGTCAAAGAATTGATCTCTATCATGTTTTCGGAAGCCAATCGCAGTTCGATTCGGACGCAAAACATTTTGATACTGCCTTGGACATCACTACGCTACCTGTGATTTTTGAAGAAGAAGTTTCGAATGAAGCGACATCATCAGCTGCTGCCGAACCTAGAAGTTTCTATAAGTATGGAGAAAGACTTGGCCTAGGCTAAGCCTAATTTAAATGGGCTTCAGGACACTGAAGATTTCCCAGCTAAGCCTCAACCAACAAGTAGTGGAAGCTTCTCAATTGAAAAAGCCCTAAAAAGCACTGCGGCGAAGATGCTGTGAATGCCTTGGCTGGGAACATCAAGCCTTTTAACATGAGACACCTGCGGAATAAAACTTCCTCTCCGTTGCAGATGTCAAGGTTGGTATAAATCTAATATGTAAACTTTGTACATCATGATTTATTACAAAACAATATTAATGGTGATTAATCCACCAACTTACCCGGCACTTTTCTTCCACCAAAGACACTTCTTTGGGAAATAATTTTGAAACTTATTTGAATTTACTGCAATCCTATATGAAGAAAATATAATTTTGTCTTATAACAATCTAAGCCTTTTGTTTTGTTTCAGAAAGAAAAATCCATCCTGGATACATCTGAAGTGGGGAAAAAATTGACGCTGTCAGTGCTGCCAAGAAGGAAGTAATTGATCTTCAACGAGAATTGTAAAAGAAACAGATACAGTTCCTCGAAGAAGAACACAATGTTAAATTAAATATTTTTAAACAAGAACATGATTTAAAAATCAAATTACTTAATTTGGAAATTGAAAAAAAAACTATTAGAAGTGTCTTTGTTGAAAAGTGCCGGGTAAGTAGGTGGATTAATCACCATTAATATTGTTTTGTAATAAATCATGATATACAAAGTTTACAGAGTTTTTCCTTCCTGTATTTTTGAAAACTTGCCAAATTTAAGGTATGGGGTTGAACGGGTGTAGTAACAAAAATTTTGTAGTTAAGTCCTAAATAGTAATAGTATAAAAGGATATAAGGTTACAATTGAAAAGAATAACGTGTACTACTTTGAGTACAGTCAATAGCCCCAACACAATTAGGAAAGTGTGCCTTTGAGTAAAACCCGCTTTTACAGAATTAATTTCCTGTTGAGTAGGGGGTATGGTAACAAAACGTGGGCATAAACGAGCTAGGGCGGTTGACACTTCTCTCACAATCTTGCTTACAGAAGACTTATGTAATCCGCTAAATTCACCTACATTAATAAGGAAATTATCTCAGGCATAGTATCTCAGGCACACAAACATTTTTGTTCTGGAGTGATTGCCCTGTTTTTGTTGGTCCCAGATCTCAGAGTTTTCTATGAGGTTTAGAACAAAATTTGCAGTGACTTTTTGCATACGGAACCTTTCGAAAAACTCAAGATCGTCCCATTTCTGGAAGTGGTTGACCCGGTCTCTTATTTTGGTAGGTCCTCTCGTCTTTGGAGCATGATTTTCAAAGTCCTCATCTTCAATTTCCTCAAATAACTCTATCAGTTCCTCCATAATTCACAGCACAAAATATATCCCAATGGATCAGCTTTATGAAAACCGTTTACTATACAATAATACACTTTTTGAGGTTATGTCACTGTTTACTATTCTAGTTTAATATATGCTATGCAGCTAACCCACCATCTGTGATGGTTCAGTTTATTCACAATTTTATACCAAGTTTAAATTTGGGGACACCGAAGTCTTAACTAAACTCAAGTTTAATTTATTTATCCTTCTAGTTAAACTTTAAACTGAGTTGGGGAAACCGGCCCATACTGACTTTCGTCTCAATCTTTTCGAGCAAATCTTGCTCAATACAGAGCTACCAATTCGTACAACTCGGGGCGAGACTACGCGGATACGCCAAACAGCACACTTCCCATGCAAATACTCCCTACCCCTGCAAACAGTTCCCAACAAGACGCAAGGTTTGCAGAGCTCACAACAGGCGGTCTGAGACGAGGTGGCTTTGCAAGAAATGCATTGTGCCGCTGCACATGGAAAGCTGCTGAAAACTAAAGTAAACTACTGAAGTTAACAGTGCTGTGTAAATAGTCCAAATATCTGTAAATTGTGTTTTAGTAAAGTTTTATTTTCTTTTCTATAAAGACGTTTCTACCAACTGAAAAAACAAATCCATGTGAGTAAAAATTTTTAAATGTCATTTTTTTAATTGTTAATTTATATCTATGATTATAAACTTTATGTGGTGGCTGGGCTTTAGTATTGGATAAAATAACTAAGTTGTTGTGGATAAAATGTTGTAAGAACACATAATTAGTCTGCATTTTAAAACTAGCATTAATTTGTTCCTTTGGTGACAAGCTTTTCTACCACAAAGGATATGCCTTGAAACTTTGAGGTTACAAATTGCTTCACTAAATCAACAGAAGTATTATTATTTAGCCTACCCAAGTAGAACCTAGCTGTCTTTTTACCTGAGAGGGTGTTGTTGTCCTCACACGTCCCAACGGTTGCAGGGGTAGATGATTTAGGCTTTGTCCTATGACTGGGTTTTGCCACACCACTTTTACCCAACTGTGTCTTCTGCAGGCGTGACTGTTAGGGTGAAGAATTTGACACTTGCTCTCGACCATTTGCTTCAGACCACATTCACAATCAGTCACATTACTGGCAGTAGGGTAGGTGCTACGCAAAGTACTGGCCTTTGCACGCCGGCGTCTATTTTGCTGGATTTTCCATCCATTGTTATTAGAGCCTAGACCAGGAAAGTTTTCCTTGTCCAATAAAAAGGTTTCTTCGACTTGGGTTTCAACTGTGTCCAAAGTTGGTTTACTTGTTTCATACGTTGTCGGGCTAGCCTGAGTGACTCGACAGAAATCATTCAAGCAGTAAACTGAATAGTTAATATTTAATTGTATAATTTAAACATTAAACAATACATACAATATGCCACAGTTTTTTTTTTTTTAGACTTTTGGAGCAAAGGGTTGCTGTCTGTGCGGGCGTTGCGGCAGCAGGTCAACCAGTGGCAGCTCTCACCTCAGATGAATGGGAAATGGCGGAGGCTTATGTGAATATCCTTCAACCATTCCACCATGCGACGAAAGCTGTCGGAGAGGATGTCTTTCCGACCAAGGGTCTTGAAATACCAATCCTCCACGGGATCGAAAAGTGTTTACTAAATTCAATAACAACCAAATCAAAAGGTATTGCACTGGCTCGAGCCCTATACAAAAGTGTAAAAGCTCGTTTTCCACTTTACAAGCAGGACCAAACTCGATTAATGTCTATGGTACTGGATCCTAGATTTAAAAATGTATTGCTAGACAATCACGAAAAGGACAAAATCAGGAAAATATTGTTTGATGAGGTAAACATCCATTCGAAAGTACTTGGTGGCCAGTTAATTCCAAGCTATTTGTATACAATGTATGTAAACTTTTATTGATGAAATAAATTTCTTTTCATTCTTTACATTTTAAAATGTAACCCCCCTCTTATTTTGCTTAAATGGACAAAGTTTTGTTAGTGACTAAAAAGTTCAATTTTATGTTCTAAAATATGTCCAACATTTAATTTTGTCTGTCTTTATCCATTTTAAACCTAACAGGGGTTATCCGTACTTTTAATTCTTTATGTCTCGGTTAAATTGTTTGCCAGCAAAATAAAAAAATACCAGAAGTTCTCAGGGTGACGTGTCTTAAGAAAATGGGCTTAATGATTGAAAGGTACTGTAGTAGCTTTAGCGCTAAGCTGATTATCGGTCTCACAGTATTCAAATTAAAACTTAATCAAATCTGATATTAGATTTTGGTTAAAGGTGCATGTTGCAACTGCTTGTAATGCCAATACGTTGGTAAAATTTAATCGACATTTGTACCTTTAATTCAAATAACATATCCTTAATGTTGGAAATGTATTTCTTATTCAGACCAAGACCATGACCACGCGGCCAGGACAACATGAGTGATACCGAGCAACGCACTAGTCGAACCAAGGCACGACAGACGCGCGACCAGAGTCTGGCACAGTCTGGCCGCACAGACCAGCTGGTCGTACCAGACCAGGCTGCCATGAGCTGTTGGGCGGGTTACACACTGGTCTTAAGACATGCGTCTTAGACATGTGTCTTAATCTGACGAAATTTGATGAAACATGCATGTCTTTTGTATGTCTCATTGTCTTATGACTTACGTCTCATAGCTGGCCACAGAAACTGTTTAGTAGATATGTCATAAGATGCAGTTATGTTGTTACTAGCAGTTATCAGACGAAGACGTCGTAGAAGTAGGATATACATTAATATTGGACCCATAAAATGGAACAAGCAACGTTCAACAAACTTTGTGGCTTATTAAATAGACAGTATTCTGTAGGTGGAGTAACTTTCACTAATCTATAGCCATTGATAAAAGGCTGAAAATATTTTTGGTGTTTCCAAATTTATTTTTAGCACAAACTGGCGATCTGAAACTGGAGCTATTCTACAAATAGTTGTGCGCATGCGCGAGTCGGTGTCTTATGCGACAGACAAAGACCGGCGAACCGGTCTCGTGCGACACATGTCTGAAGCAAGTGGATGTTTCAGACTCATGTCGCACGCAGTGTAACTCTGATTTGATAACATTGGTTGGTTTGAGTGCGACATCAGCAGACAAGACACATGTCTTAAGACACGATGTCTTAAGACACCAGTGTGTAACCAGCCTTATGGGACAACGCGCACTGCACGGCGCACAGCTGCACGCCCAGTCTTTGGGTTCGAAGACGACCCGATTCCCTCCGTTTGTTCAATGTTTTGATAACATTAGTAATGATTGGTAGTTAACAAGTTTTAGTGGTAAATGAGTTTCAGAAAATGTGTAAAATAAATTAGCTTACCTTAACGTTACTACAGTAGTAGTTTTCTTCATTTCCTATACACAACCGCATTGGGGTGTCAGTTGGCTCAGTTCCACTTATGCTAGGTGCAATTTTCAATAACAGTTCATCAAAACTTTTGACACTCATTCTTGTGTAGCTAAAAAAGAAAATCTTCTTCATGTTCTCGTAATTTAGTATAAAACTAACGAAAAATCCTTTTAAATGCTTCTGCTCTCAAGGGATGTACCTAGTGCTTCTTCTTTTTCTTTAAATATTTGTTGTAGACATGCACAACCACTGCTACTTTCTTGACATCCATGCTCAAACTGATTGTTTGGTTATTAAATTTAAAAAATTACTGTCTTTGTCGAGATGCTGGTCGTCGTGCCGAAATAGTATTCGTCTTGGTCTGGCTAGTGCACGTTTACCCTAAGACTGCAAATGTAACAGAAGAAAACAACCTTTTAAAGTGAACATTTGGCTAGTTCTGGTTTACGATCAATATAAAAAGGTTAAGCTGCAAGAAAAATGTGCGAAGTATTGAACTTTCCACAGCCACCAGCCAAACTATTGTTTTACACAAATTTATCAAAATGCAAAACCGAGCTGGTAATGCAAGAATCTTTTAAAGCTGCAGCGGAGGAAGCGGTAGAACAAAATACAACTATACTATAGAGAGTAGTATGATCGGGGCCTAAAAGTGGGCATATACGGAACGTGGCAGCGTCGTGGATCCCAATTGCAACGGTACACAGGTACAGACACTGGTAAGGTGTTGGACATATAAGTGTCCAAATTTTGCACTTGTTTGGACAAGGAACATCACTCTGAAACCTGTTTAGCAAAATATCGAGGCTCGAGTGGAGGCATGGAAGCAGCTGGAGCGATGACGATATTTCATCGATCAGTCGACAAATGCAACGTCCGGTATTTAGAGTACTTAGGTGATGGCGATTCCAGTAGTTTTAAAACAATTGCAGATAAACCGGCGGCACGGAGGTGAAAAAACTTGATTGCGTTGGCCACATTCGAAAAAGGATGGGAGCTAGATACGCAAGCTGGAAAAAGGGGGCTAAAGGAAAGAAATTGGAGGACTATCGACCTTTGGATAAAAGAATAGACTTAGTGACGCATTTATTGATAAATACAACGTAATAAAACGTATTACGGCAATTCCATCAGAAAAATTCTGGCAATCTAAATCAAATGAAAGCGAGCCGTCTTGGCTGTGTTTTACACAAGGTATATCCACTGACGAAAGCCTCAACACGGTCTTTGCCCTCAAGGAAATTATTTTGGTGTAAGTTTGTCAAATCGAAACTTACAGATTCACCTTCATCCACATAGAAAAACTCAGAATGTAGACTAAAGCGTAAACAATGTAATCCGGTCACGTGTTCAAATCAAACTTTGTAACCATGAATACTTCAGTTAGGAACCTACGACGCTATCTGTACTTTCAACGATGTTAATATTGCCAAGTGTCGTATGAGTGCAGCCGGAATCGCCCTTGTAATAGGACTGTTGCAGCAATGAAAATTTTGGATACTTAAGGAAACATACATGATAACAAAGAAACATTGACAACAAAATTTATCAGTCTACTGGAGAAAAACAAAAACCTCACATAATAACATTTTACAACCAAACAAAAGGAGGGGTTGATGATGTGGACCGAATGTGCTCAAACTAAACTGAGGGGAGAACCAGCAACAGATGGCCGTTGACAATGTTTTTTACTACTAAATATAATTGGAATAAATAGTCATATCATATACAGAAGCAAATACTGGGAAATAAATACCAAGGAAAACATTCTGAAAAAATTTAGGAAAGAACTTACCAAACTCGACATTGAGTACTGACTACAGTTGACACTATACCCAATGAACTCAGAACCAGAGTACACGTTCTGGTGTACTCAACATACGTTTCAATCTGCAGTTCAACATTTAATTCCCGCATGCGTCAACGCATGCACAGCGAGATTGTCAAGAAGCATGCCTCGCTGTTCACACTAGTGCCTTACTTGAATCCAGCGTTGATTAACAATTCTGTTGTTTTACAAGACAAATGAAGATAACGTGATGTTGAGGAACATTTTATTCTGTCGATAAAACAATTGACAACAAAAATGAAACAAACGTAAAATACTACTACTAAAGAAAACGCTAAAAATCATCAACTGTAGTAAATAAGTATACAAATTAAAATGCAATTTTTCATGAATTCTCCGATTGTTAAAAGTAATATGACAGTAAAATGTTTTTAAACTCACACAATAAAATTAAAAGCAAACAATTTAAAATAAAAAAAAATAAAACTTTGTAAATTTTTGTAATTTTGAGGAGAACAACAATATTCTATATATATATATATATATATATATATATATATATTTTGTCTTCAAATTCATTTAGTAATATATAAGATATATATATATAAGATATATATATATATATATATATATTAAAAACAAGTTGTCGTTCGACTTAATTAGAACACAGAAAAACTAAAGTGCCAATATAAAACAAATATAAATATCATTGTTTGCCAGTAAAGTAACATGACACACGTCTTGTAAGTAAAATAATAAACTGCTCTGTACATCTGATTGCTGGTATACTAATGATGCTATGGCTATGTCTTGTAAAATTAAAATTATTGTGGTAAAGATACAAAGATGCTGTCATTGTATACTTTAGACTACCACAAAGTAGATGGACAAAACATCAAGAATATTAAATACTTGTCTTGTACCTTTTAATTGTTATTTAAACCTTGTTTTTCATGTCATTCAGGCACGAAAAAAGTCATTGGTCTTTAATGAATTCTAATATATTTTGTTCATAGTCCATTTTACGTGTGCACAGTGATTTCAGTAGTTGTCAAAATACCAAAAAACACTGCTGTGTTGAAACAAACAGCGCACAGCAATCAAAAGGTAGTAGATCTCCGTGCCTTACCCTTCCGTGCGGCATTGAAAAACCGAGGTTGAAAAAACCATTCTTAGGAGAATTGAAGAAAGAATTTGAAATCAAGTCAAAACCAACAGATTACTTTTAAGGATTGGAGATTTACAAAACTGGTGAAAATGTCAAATTGTGCCAAGAAGGATATGTTTCAAGAATTTTGGAAAGATTCAACATGGAAAACTGCAGATCAGCCCCAACCCCTATAGTAAAATGTGAACAGAAGACAACAAAACAAAGGAGACAACTTTTGTTCGAGAATCTGTTGGAGCTCTCATGTACCTCTTGGTAAGTACGAGACCGGACATAGTGTACGCAGTAAGCGTAGTCTCCAGATGCCAAAAAACCCTTCAGCGAATGGATGGGGTCGAGTGAAGAGAATACTCAGATATCTTCAGGGTACCCAAAACTGTGGAATCTTGTACAAGAAGCACATCAACAGCGGTGTACATATCTGCTACAGCGATTCAGATTTTGGCAGCAGCCATGAAACCAGGAGAACGACAACGAACTACTGACTGCAAGTGGAGCAATATCTTGGATCAGCCAACGACTGCCTTCAGTTCAACTTTCAACTACGGGAGCAGAGATTGTCGCTCTGAGCAATAGCACAAGAACGGGGCGTGAATCAGGAGCGACAGTTGCTGTTGGAGGGTTAAAATGATCAATATCTTTCATGATTATGTCTTTCATAATATTACTAATGTTATTTATAACAATACAATGTTGAAAGTTATTTGCATGTTTCCTATTTACGTTATTTATTCATACATTTATCCATGTTATTAATTTATATATTTAACTCTGTTATTATTTACAAATTTACTATATATTTATTTATGTTAATTATTTAATATCCCTTGGCATCATACCAAAGTTACCGTCGTACAGCACTGTTTTGTGTCAGTGTCTATATTTGTATCATCTTTATGTGTTTTAATCGGTTTACCACTCAATCACTTCATCTTTGTGTTAGTCATTTTGCCCATAAATTATTTTAGGTTAAAGTTACCAGCAGCCATTATTCCCTTTTTGTTACCCACAACCACCCCGAACATTAAATCTTTTTTCTCCAACGAGTACAAAAAATAAAGTACCATGAAAGTAGGGGTGGATTGGATGAACTTCCCAATAATATTTTACAATTCTCATTATCACGTGCTTGTTTGTTTTTCAGATCAAGACTATTATCCATTTATATTGTAAAATGGTGTTTAATGTGAATAAATCAAATGATATCTTGCCAATTGGGCGGATATCTCGTGGTAAATATTTCCACTCTCCAAGCAATGCCATCAGTCACTTCCTGTTTCGACTTGGACCTGGCTACACAGCATGTAGCAGGCTCCGTATTTAACATCATTTTGTGCGGTTTAAAATTATTTAAAAGTGCTATAACCAAGTTTTTTAATAGATCTCATTATCTCCTTCAGTTATTTCGAAAATTCTAATAGATTACACAGTTTTTATACAATTAATTCACTCTTTAAGATACGCAGTGTTGAGGTTAGGGACTGGTGATCGTCTTCAGCAATGGGGCCCTGTTCGAGGCTACACTTCCGGCTGCACAGCGTCATCGACCATGCTTTTCCTAACTGCTTGATTCCATTCCTTTACCTAAATTAATTTCTTATCCACCTTTTATCTAGTTTTTAACCGTTCAAATAACTTGTTTCACATTTTTCCTGTATGGCCAACTCGTAAATTCGTAACGGAATGTCACTTAAATTTAAAATTTCTTTTCCTAAATCGACAACCTAACCTAGCTTAGTTTAGTAACATCAAATTAAATTAAATCTTCTTCATCAGCGGCGCAATTTCAAGGTAGGTCACACCAATTTCTCTGACTAGTATAGCAATTTTCTTTCATTTTAACTTACTATGACGGATTCTGTTGTTGCGAATCATGTACCTATTAATTGTGCCAAATGTAACGATCCTATCATAGATGGGAGACAAAATAGTATATCGTGCAACATCTGTGAAAAATGGTACCATGCAAGAAAGATATGTAGTGTTAAAAGGGACATTTTCAATGCAATCAAAGATGACTTGGACTTTCAGTGGGTTTGTGAAGGGTGTATCCAACACATGACCATCATATCCAGCAACAACGACATACCCTACGATGTTTTAAGGGAAGAGTACGAAGAGGTGAAAACAATGTATGATAAACTAAAATCAGAACTTGACCAAGCTAGGGAGCAACTTAGTTTAAAAGAAATGGAGTTGATACAGGCTAAATCTGATCTACAAATGAAATCTCTAGAGGACGACTACAGGGATGGCTTGGGGACTTCTGGCCTAGTTTTGACACCTAATGTCTCAACTAGGAATAGATTTGAAGTGCTGTCTGACCTAAGTGAGGACAAAAATAAGTCTGGGGGGGAGTGTGAGAAGAAAGGACCTAAAGTGGGGATCTACATAAGCAAGCCTAAGCTAAATAAGAAATCAACTATACATTTTGAAGCCGATAGCAACGGTAAAGGGGTTGGCACGGCCTTGTCCAGAACTCTGGGCTCAGACCCAACCTTTCAAAATTTCAAATTAGATGCTGTATCAAGATCAGGTGCCCTTTAGTAGAAGTAGTTAGGCGTGCCAGGGAGAGTGGCTGGAATGAGTGGATGGTGGTTCTGGGAGAGAAAAGAAAGTGTGAGAAATGAAGGCTTAGGTTTAAGGCAAGAGGGTTAACAGTTGTTACTAGTAGAAACACCCCTAGGGTACGATAACACTCACCCGGGTATTAACCTTAGAATTAAGAAACTAAATCACAAGCTCAAGGAGGTTAGCGACGAGCTAGCTTGTCCGTTCATTAGGCTAAGTGAGTCTGTTAACAGGTACCATTTCACAGGACACGGGCTGCATCTTAACCGTAAGGGTTAAAACGTGCTGAGCGACTTAATTTTGGGCAGCATAAAATATAGCCCTTCAATGAAGCCCTCATCTTTTTTAGAAAACCAAGAAGAAGAGGAAGCACTCGTAAGTCCAACGGAGGGTAAGGGATAGGCCAAAGAAGCAAAATCTTTCAATCTTAAATAACTTATCATCGAAAACAATCAAGATAGCTCATCTCAATTTAGAAAGGAGTATTATCTCTAAAAAACCGTCAATAGAGCTCTTTTTAGAGGAAATTAACCCTCATTTTTCTAGTGTCAGAACACGGTCTGGACGATATTGGTATTAATAATGTATTCTTTCCAGGTTTTACCTTAGTAAGTTTTATTGCCGGGAGATAACAAGATGGGGAGGCACGGCCCTATATAAAAATAACTCATGCAATTTGGAGGTTAAGTCAACGGACATAGCTAAGTCTTTTGCAAAGAACAGGTTTTTGAAGCTTCCGCTGCCAAAATAGTTTTGGGTAATAAAGAAATGATCTTGGCGGCAATCTACAGAAGCCCAGATCCAAGTACGGAGGTCGAATTCTTGGAAATACTCAATGACTTTGCGGAGTCCGCTCTGGGTCGGGGGCGGCCTGTGGTCCTTGGAGGGGATTTCAATGTTAATCTCCTTGAGGGGTCGCAGGGTGCCGTTGGCCTGAGGGGGGTTCTGTCGGGTTTTGGGTTATCCATAGCAATTGATTCACCCACAAGATATGGGACAAGTACAGACTCATGCATTGATAATTTTTCACCAACTTAGAGTTTATTAATAACGAAACCATTAATCCTTGGATTTCAGATCATCTAGCCATAAGCATAGAAATAGTTACAGACCTTTTTCTTAGTAAGCCAAGTGGTGACACTATTTCTTTCAGAGATCTATCAGATAATAATCTTCATGAGCTCAAATTCAGATTAAGCAAGAAAGTTGGGCAGAAGTTCTTAAGAAGGATGTTAACGTCAAATACAATAATTTTATTGAAACATTTAAATATAACTTAGAAATTTCTTGTCCGGTTAAAAATAAAAAGTACACAGGTAAGAGAAGAGTAAAACTCTCATGTCCTGAAATATCAAACTCTAAGAGTAGGGTAATGGAGGCCCATAACACTTGGAAGGAAGATAAATGTTTAGAGAACAAAGTGAGATACAACTTGCTAAAGAAACAGCATGGGAAGCTGATAAAGGACACTAAAGCAAACTATTATTTCCATAAAATATCAGAGTCTAAAAATCCCTCCAAAGCATCATGGGACTTAGTGAATTCCAATAGGGCAGGTAAAAATCAAAACAACTCTAATGTCTCTCTCAATATCAATAATGATAGTATTTCAGATCCCCTTAGAGTAAGTAATAGCTTTAATGATTTCTTTGTCAATGTTCATGAGATGGTAGACACAAATATTGTTACTAATCAGTTTTCAGGTTTTTTTCCTTCCAGATGTGTACAAAATAATATTCTATTACAAGACTTTCCTTCAGTGACCATTCAGGAGGTTAAAAAAACCATAAATAAGCTGCAATCTAAAAGTTCAACTGGTAAAGATGGAATATCAATGAAAATGTTAAAATATTGTTCTTAAGAAATAGCTCTGCCGATAACTAACTTAATAAATGCTTCATTTAAGGAAGGCATTTTTCCTGAAGAAGCAAAACTTGCTATAGTCAAACCTCTATTTAAGAAGGGTAACTCAAGTCAAATGGAGAACTATAGACCTATTTCCTTGCTACCAGTGGTATCAAAAATATTAGAGAAGGTAGCATGTGGATGCATAATTGACTTTTTGGAAAAAAATGATCTATTTTTTAAAAATCAGTTTGGTTTTAGAAGAAATAAATCTACTAAGTTGGCTTTTATAGACTTTGTGAAAAAAAGTATAGAAGCAATGGAAAATGGAGAAACTGTTGTCGGATGCTGTAGACCTGTCAAAGGCTTTTGATTGTGTCGATAAATCAATTCTCATCGAGAAAATGGCGGCAACCGGTATAAGCGGAACCGTACTAAAATGGGTCAATTCCTATCTTCAGAATAGAAAACAAATCACTTCAATTAAACATAAAACTTCTGGGAAAGTAACACAAGTTCTATCGAATCAAGCAGTTTTAAGTAGTGGAGTACCTCAGGGATCCATTTTGGGACCAATATTCTTTTTGATCTATATAAATGATGTTTCACAGTACTTGGAAGAAGATAGTGTAATTATGTTTGCAGACGATACTACACTTCTCACAAGGAATAAGTCCAATCAACAGTTAGAATTAGACACCTTTGTTAAATTAAATTGCCTTGCTCAGTATTTTTCAGATAATAAATTGGCTATAAACTCAAGTAAAACAAATTATGTGCATTTTCAAACAGCTCAACGTAAGTTAAATAACCCTAATAATTTTGTTGATGTTGTTTTAGGTGAGTCCAAAATTCTTGAATCTCAGCATGCAAATTTCCTGGGTGTAACTGTCGACTCCCACCTAAAGTGGGACACACCGTAAGCAATCTGTCCAGCAAGATCTGGGAGGTTTGTATGTACTGAGAGGATTCGGCTATCTAGGTAATATAAATCTTTCTAAATTAATTTACTTTAGCCTAATAGAGTCACATATAAGGTATTCCATAGTACTCTGGGGTGCCTCATCTAAATTCAAATTTTCATTATCCAAGCGCCATAAGATGTATGGCCAACATGCCTTCGAACCTCTTGCCGTAATTTGTTTAAGACTCAACATCATGACAGTTCCAGCTTTGTTTGTTTATGAAGCAATCGTTTTCGTAAAATCCCAAAATCTTTTAAAGCCATCTGCACTGCTACAATACTAGAAGTAGAAACAATTCATCACAACACCATAGCCTCAAGCTAGTTGAATGCAACCCAGAATATATTGGACAGAAATTTTATCACACGTTGCCGGCACAATTAAAGGTAATTAATAATTTCAACCAATTCAAATCTAAACTAAAATCATTCTTAACTGAATTAGCTTTATATGGCCTTCCTGATCCCAACCGTCCCTTAACCCTCTCATCCCCTTGAGAACGGCGGGACTTCGGGAAGATCTTCGGACAGGCTGCAAGCCCAGGAGTGGGTCCATCGCAGCGCCAATATATAAGTGAATAAGTAAGTAAGTAAGTCTGAGTGATATAAAGTCAAATGCTGACGGATGCTCCAGAAGATAGGCCTATCTCCCCTCTCGCTACTCTTTCAATTATGGGTATTTGTTACTAAGAGTGACTTATGATTTCATGAGCTGAAACTGATTTAACACAATGTGGAGGAGGCTCCTAAATATATAAAAATTGGTTTTGGGGTGCGGAACTTATTTATAAGTGGTTTAAAGTGGCTTTAAAGTTGGGACTATTTTACGCGCGGAGAGCACCGCTAGACAACCTTCACTCATCTGTCAGTGACTTTTCACCCACTTCAAATTTAACTTAAAGGTGAATAAGTTATTATCGTGAAGTTAGGTTAAGTTAGGTTACATTTGGAAAAGTGCTAAAAATCCATAAGTCACTCTTAGTAAATTTTACCCAATTATGTCATCGACTGTATTAAGATAGCCTACTTTAATCCTAGCTCATTACCACTTATTTCAATTGTGTCGTCCACGAGTTCATATTGTTTAATTTGTTTTTGTTGTTGTTATTGTGAATTCGTCGTCTTGAACAAGCTTTTTCTCAATGTCAGCTATGGGCTCGTCAGGTTCGTCCCACTCCATCTTATATCACAGCAAGTGGTACGCCCTCATCATTGTCTTCAGAGTTCTCCAATTCCACATCGGAAATTTCGCCAGCACCAATAAGTTCTAAAATATTCTTTTCATTCAAAGTTTTCTCCATTTTGACCCTGAAAATACACATACAACTCACTAATCATATTGCACAATTTTTCTTCAACTATAGCCTACCAAATAGTGATTGGGATCATATGTAAACTATACTGCAGTTGTATCCCTACTTTCACAGTGAAGTATAAGGTATCAACAATATGATTATTGATATACAATAGTATTCAAGATATAACCTAATCAATGTACTTTCAAACTGTATTAGCCACCTATTACTCACATAGTTATCGATAAAAACAATCCGAAATTGTACCTTCAGCCTGGAACACTCCAGTAAGACCAAGAGGCAGTAAACAGCATGGAACCGACAAAGTGAGGTTATAATGAAACTTAAAAAACTCCACAGATGGACGGCCGTGAACTTAGCCTCATCTGAATAGCTTATAGAATAGTGAACCGTGAATAGCGTATAGAATATATCTGTAGGTACTCTACATCAGAAGTTCTCATAAATTAGAACGAGTCTGATAATCATGTTCACTGTAGTCAGTTTGAAAATGTTGGACAAGAGAGAGAGAATACCTTTATTAACAGACGTCAAGACTGAAATAGTGTCACAATACAGTAAATAAATAATGTCTTGCTTTACAAGCTTGTTGATGTGGAGATTAACAGTTTTGAATGTCAGGTACACTAGACTGCACTTCATGTCTTAAGGGTCCGTCTCTGTACTCTGTAGTCATTGCAGAGAAAGGCTGAATTCGTCCGTCTAAGAAACACACGACAATGCGCACGCAACAACTGGCTTAGCAATGGGCTTTCATTCAACTGATGCGGCCTAACTGTCAAATCCTCCGCTTACAAGGGCTTCTTAGAAAGTAGATAGCGCTCTTTATATTTGAAGGTTAAATTCCGAAATGTTAATTTTTACGGAGAGAGAAAGAGTTTATCTACGTTTGCCTGTGATTCTATTTCTGATCACCTATGTTTAGCATCTTAAATAAGGCCTTTAAAACACTCTATATTTTCTAACTTAACCATTAATAGCATGAAAACTAAAAGACATTTTAAAACATAAACTACAGGCAAACTTAAATAATTTGTTTATCTTTCATTTAAGAGTTGTTTTGTCAAAATAGCATTAATACTAAAGTCTCTATTGTATTCCCCGCGAACCTCTACAACGACGCTGCCTCGAGCAGCTGAGGTGGACCTTTAATTGAGTTAAATAATTACACAAAAGTCAGGTCTGAGGAGGTTAAAATAATAACTTTAACAAAATGTTTGTCATTTAACAATAAATGTATGGGAAAGTCTACGGGCTATAATACAGCGCTCGAAGTAGTGAGACGTCACGGTGTGGTGTACCGCACTCAAACCATTAACGCATGAGTGCTCACTGATCGCGGGCACATCAAATTTAAGTAATACAATGGATTAGGTAGATAATAAACTGTAAGAATTAATTCAATTGATATTGAAAGCGAGTATTATAAGGGCACTGAACTGTGAAGTTGTACAAACTAACTTGTATTTGAAGTAAAAGAAGAACTTTTCCTTTCTCTCTAAATTTTTCAGGGGTATACATCCCGATATCCCCTGGCTACGCCTCTGAAAGTGCACGAGTGCATGACGCTACTGAGAAAAGGCTTTGCTAGTTTTAGAACTGTATTCAAACATAAAATGAAAATTTGATGTGATAGTACTACATTAGTTAAGGACAAACAAGCATCACCACCTGAAATTGCACCTGAAACTGGGTATTAAAACTTATGTAAATAAGCAGAAAGCACTGATCTAGCTTTAGCATGGGCTTTGTTAAATGACAGTACTATAGTAATGCAAATAATACTGGACTTGGGTTTCTAACTGGCTTAAGCCTAGGTAGGCTAACCACAAAGCAAACTGCAAGAAAAGCCAACCCAATGAATACTTTGGTAGTTTGGTTTGAGACACAAACTATTTTTGGAGGGTATTTTAATTTTTAAGGTGATTATGGGAAGCATGGTGAGAGTGACAGATATGAGTTATGGATGATTCGGTGTAGTCTTGTTACAAACTAGGACCACTGTTTTTCAGATTGGGTCATTAATACCCCAATGACCAGTGGAATGGATCCACACTTCAATGCAAGATACACACAATTATAATATATGTCAGATTTATGTCAATAATGATAGGTCATACTCATATAATTATAAACGATTTAAATTGTACATAGGCCTTCTGAACAATTACCTTGCGAGATTTGTTGGAAAAAGACATTTTCTCTGGGTTTATCATTACGTTCAAAATATTTACACTACATGACTTCCGTTTGTAATGCATTGTAAAGAAACCTTGAGGATAGGAAACGGATAATTTTAGGAACTAGGAACAATAATATGTAATTTAATGCCAACTAATCAAAACATTAACACAGCCACAGTCCGCCATGTTGGATTCTTCTTCAGCAGCAAGAACATTTTTTGAAATTACCATGGTAACCAGGTCACGTGACCTGTCCAGAAATCGACACTAGCGTTCCTTCAGGGACCGATCCCGAACTAAAAATTGGAAACGGTTGGTCCCGTAAGAGATAAACGGGCCTGGTAGCAACACAGTCAGGGTGGCTTGATATTAGGAGTAGTATTGGCCATGTCAGGTTTGTTTATTGCGAAAAAACTTATTCAGTAAAATTTATTAAGCCTAAATCATAGAAGCCGAAGACTATTAAAGTTGGTGTTTATATTTCCATAAATCTTTTCAACAAACTGCCACTTTTGGCCTGGTCAATAACTTTCAATAACCTAACCTAACCATTTAAAATCAATGGTTTCAGTAATTATATTCGACTCTTACGGCTAAACAATAACTTATTCTCTGGGTAGAGAAAAGGGGACAGCAGTCTCCCTCGGCGACTTAGTCTATAATAGTCCCCCACGGGCAGTAGATGACATAGGCGTGCGCAGAGCTTTTCATTAGGTAGTGCCAAATACTGGGAGGTTTGGGGGGTATTCCAGTTAAAAACTAAACATTTCAATTTTCAAGCCTACTAACCTTAATTATTTCTAAACGACAAAGACCTGGGTTATTCAGGTATAAATCATTTCCAGAGGAGGCAAGAACACAAAACATTTATTTACATCAATTTACTCTCAATTACAAATGCATCCTTCTTTCTCCGGGTACGAGGGCTTTAAACGCTTCTGTTATTTCTGAATATTCAGCCTCGACAGCAAGCCCCTGTTCTATAAATGGAAGCATCAAACATTGTAACCTTTCCTGAGTCATCGTTGTTCTCAGTTTTGATTTCACCAAACTCAGTTTTGAAAAACTCCGCTCGGCTGATGCACTGGTTACTGGGTTGGTTGAAAAGGTCTTTAAAGCTGCATACGTATAACTCAGAAAACAAGATGGCAATTTTTTCAACACTAAGCCATTTCAGCCATTTCTTCAAGGCCGTCCTTGTTGTACCTATCAACCCAACTCCGAATTAGAACAATACTAAGGCTTTTAAACATGTTTGTAGGAATTAGAATAATATGTAAGCCCTTTGAACATGTTCTTTTCTTGTTAATTATTCATTTGTTAATTACCAGTACTTATTAATATTTTTTATTAATAGTTTGCTTATATTTAAGGATACAGTAATTATGTAACTCAGTACCTTTTGGAGGTGCTCCATCAGACATCTTTGAGTTTTGTAGTAGTCGCTGTTCTGATTGGATACCATCACAATCCACATAAAAGTTTTTTTCGAAACTATTTTCAAATCTTCGTTTGCTCCCAGTTTCAAAATTTTTTCCAACTGCTACTATAAGACTGGACGTTTCTTGGTAAAAGTTCGTCAATGCCCATTGTTAAAGGGGGTAAAATGTCAAACAGCGGTTTTGATCTTCTTTGCTCTCATAATAGTGAGATGTCTGGGTGTTGTCATCGATACGAGAAGATACCTTTCGCTTTTTCATCAGGAATCTCCACGCCTATTTTCTCACATGTTTTCTTTTAAACTATTGATAATTTCTTTGAATGAAGTCTCGCTCCTAATGTTGATATTCAATTCAATTCAATTCAATACTTGAGATGCACATCTCATGAGTTTTTTAGGCAAATATGTGGTGAACCATCACAATGATAAGTTTTAGTAATGATTTATCAGGTGTAGTCTTGGTCCAAGCTAAGGCTGACTCTTCCTTAGAATGGGTCATTAATTAATAATGGCAGCCAATGGAAATACAAGGACCAACGGCTTGACTTCAACACGGGTGATGGTCTGATATGTCTAAACGATGGTGATGATGCGGGTGTCATCAGATGATCACTGAGACTATCTGAGCCGCTTTAAACTATATCATCCTCAAAATGATCCTCCATGAAGATGAGGACTCTCGGAGCCTTTGAACTGAATTCAGCTGTCAAAGGTCAATATCATGACCTTGCAGTGTTTGGCTTACTTACAAAATCATAACATTTCATTTCATGTAAAGGCCGCGTCCCTCTATTTTCGCATCAGCTTTGTCAGTCGTAGATATGATTTCTTGAAGGGCCTCTAGAAACTTAACTAAACTTATATCCGGCACCGCTGCTCGTTGAACAGTATTCTTAAGCAAAATTTTTGAATGAAACCTAAAAAACTCATCTCATTGGGTGGTGCCCCGGGCACTATGGTAGATGACCATTGAGCAGCCGACTTTCTATAAAATAAAATATACCCTGTGACCTATACCTACTAATAGCGCCTGTTTTCGAACATTTGAACCGGCAAAACAGACGAAAAAAGCCCGTTCGATCATTTGAACTTCGATTATTTAATACCCACCGACATCGACGACTTCGTGCTTCACTTCTCATGACGTGGTGGTGGAAATGTTATTACAAATAATGGCAATGACGATAGTATTATTAATACTAACCGAGTTTTGAAACGGTGTAAACCTATTTCGTTAGTTGTGAGGTATCTAGATTTTTAAATGACATCACCAGCAATACTCTAACATAGGCCCGTTCAAATAAGTATTAGGTTTGCACGTGGTAAGTTGTACAGGTAAAGCTAGAAATACTATAAATGTACTCTTTTGTGAGTTTTTATCTCAGATAATGTTTTACCAAAACTTTATAAGTAGTTCTAATACCGAAAAATTAGTCCTAGGCTTGCCTATTTAGCTAAGGAAAGGATTACTACTTGTAACCCTACTTCCTAATCTACCCTAAACTAACTGAACTTAACCTAACTAATTTACCCTGAACTAACTTAGCCTAACCTTACTTACTTGTTAAGCTGGGTTTCCATTTCAACATTGAGATCAACATTGTTGGGCTCATGCTGGGGACAATGTTGAAAGAATGTTTGCACTTCTTTAGTTTTGAGCCCAACAGTGTTGGGCGCAATGTTGTGACTCGGTGGACTGTTTCCATTTAGTCTCGTTTTTAGCAGTGAGGTTTCAACAACCATGGCTGAACAACACTGTTGGGTGCAGATTTTGTTGAAATGGAACCGTAGCTTTACTTTTTACAGCCACTGTCCTTGAGATAGGGGGCTCGTCACGTTTTTTATTTTAAGACGCTGTGCTTGCTGGCCAACTGTTTTTTTTCTGTTCATCAAACTCACTTATCTTATAGAAAGGCTTTTCTGTTAACTAGGTAGTGTTTAAGTTTTTGAATTAGCTGCATCTTGAAAACTTTTGAGATTGGCTAGATGATGATAGTAGAATTTTGTATGGTATTTTTCCAATATAGTGACTTGTCTTCTAACTGGCAAAACTGATTTAGCACAATGAGGAGACCCTTGTGCTAAAAAAAAAAAAAATTAAAGCGGGAACATATTTAAAAAAATGGCTTAAGTTGGGACTATTTTGATCAGGGAGGCATGGAAACACCGAAGCTATCTGTCACCGACTTCCCTCAACCACCACCCACTTGGCTGTCACAATAGCTCGTTCATTCTACCCCTTATTTAAAACAAACATAAAGGCTGAATAAGGTATTATTGTAGGGTTTTGTTGGGTTAGGAAGGGGAGTCTTGGTAATTTGTTTATTTGGGTCTACTTGCACTTTATTTTACATCTGTTTTGTGGCGGAGAATATTTTCGTGTTTTGTTGGCAAACAGAGACATTGGGCTATTATTGGTGAGATTCAAATTAAGGTTGAATTTAATAACAGTGTTTGGTTTTTGAATTAAGTCCTAATTGATTTTAATGTTTTCTTCCTTGGTTGAAATGAGTTGTTAACATATGTTATCTAGTTCCTCATTTAGGTCTGCAAGAATTTTTTAGTTTTAAGTTTTCATTCTGTAGGCTGTTTATTGTATTGTAGGTTTCTTCAAGTAATTCAGTTGTGTCATTAGATTTTGATTTTTTGTTAATTACGTCGGTATTCTGTAGTGTCTTCTCTTTGATGGAAATATTTGCTTTACAGGCGGGGCAATTCCATTCAACTGTCTTGTCTCTAGGGGCTAGCTTTTGATGCGGTCGTATAGCTTCTTGGTAACCTTCTCACAAGTAGTAAAACCATGTATTACAGCTGTCACAGAACAGACGTATCCTTGTCTTCAAAGGAGCCTGAGCATATTCCACATTGTCTTATTCCGTTTTGTTGCTGTTAATAGAAATGTTCTCTTTATTATCCGCTCCTACAGAGGAATCGTCATAAATTCTACTTGGGGTTTTCATATTGATTGAGGAAGTTTATGATGGTACTTAAGCTAAGCCTTGTTATAGTTTTACATTGTTATTGTTGTTAATACATTAATTAAACTGAACACTTAGTCAACTGTGTATAAAACAAGTAAAATGATCATATCAAAAATGCAATGCCGCTTATGGTGTGATTATGAAAAACGGAAAATTAGTAATTCCAAGTTTCAGCAGAAGATTATAATTTAAACTATACATGAACCTATGTAATAACTAATAAACTATAGTAGATTTAAAATTAATAATAGTGGCAGAGATCAATTTAATTAGAAGACCCATTTTTGGCCACTTCAGGAAGAAAACTACTCCCTAAGTTTTGGGCAATAGGCCATTGAGAACAGGTGGAGTTTCCCAACTGCCCGAAACGTTGGGAGAAATTTTCTTCCTGATTCGGGCCAAGTCCATATTTCTAATTATATAAAACTATACTATAACCAAATTTTAAAATAGTCCTAACTTTAATGACATTTTTAATATATTACGCTTCAAAGAAGAATAAAAGTGTGGGAGTTAGTACTTACTTACTTACTTGTACTTTTTCTTTTCCTGTTTGCCACTTGTGAGGTAGCTTTAGGAGCGTCAAAGTCCTTCCTTGGTAGGAGGGAGATTTGGTTATTTGGGTGGATAAGTTAGGATTATAGTCGAAAAATTCCTGTAGGCTATAGAAACTATTTTTAATCAGAAAACACTTTAGTTCACTCTTGAATTTGTTCAGATTTACAATTTGTGTTAAATTTTTAGGTAATGCCTGAAACATTTTTCTACCTATGTATTCTGGTTTTGTTCAAAAAGTTTTAGTCTATGGGGCTGAGAGAAATTATTTTTATCTCTAGTGTTATAGTTATGAGATAAATTAATATATTGAGGTAAACAGTTTTTAACATATATGGAAATTTCAAATATAAATAGACATGGAACTGTTAAAATTTCTAAGAAAAGAGTGTTCCCTGCAATGATCTTGTCTTCTGAGTCCTAGCATTGCACGCAGTGCTTTTTGCACAGGAAAATTTCTAGTATATTTGAAATTGAAGCCCCAGAGAGCAATAGAGTAGGTGACTGAGCAAACAGTGGTAGACACTCTTCAGAAGGCTGTTGTTTTGTAGTCCTCTTGGGCTTCTGAGCTCAAAGACTCCTTTAGCCAGTTTTCTTTTATCTTTCCCAACTGTTCACCCCAGTTCAGACTATCGTCCAACGTCACTCCTATGAACTTGGCATTTTTTCTTGGCACAACTCCTCCTCACCCAAATGCAAGGCTGGTACTCTGTTAAATTTTGATTGCTGCTTATTACGAGTTTGGATGCAAAGATAATTTGTCTTTTTCTGGGTTCAGTTTCAAATGGTTTTCTTTAAAAAATTGGAATTCATTTATTTTAACAAAAAATGTTGCTCTAGAGTATCACAGTCTTTATTTTTGGTGATAAGAATTGTGTCATCAGCAAAATGAAAAGATTTTCTTCGGTATGACGTCAGTGATATCATTGACATACACCAGAAAGAAGTGGCCCCAGGATAGATCCTTGAGGCACTCCTTTCTTGATTAATTTTAAATTTGATCTGACTATTGAAATGTCTCCATTTGAATCATGGATTATTTCTGTCATTTGTGCTATTACCCATATAACTAGTAAGCCAATTTAGTGCTAAACCATTGACACCCAGATTTGGCAATTTGTTTAGCAGTATATCTATCAACACAATCAAATGCTTTCGATAAATCAGGAAAGCAGCTTATTACCGATTCGCCTGCATCCATTGCATTGATACAGTCGTTTAGAAAATCAATTAACGCCAATTTAGTAGATTTTGATTTCCGAAAGCCATATTGCCTATTGCAGAGAAGATTATTTCCTCCAGATAGGCCACTAGCTGTTCGGAAACAACCTTTTCTAGAAATTTAGAAAAAATAGGGAGGAGTGAGATTGGACAATAGTTGGACATCTCAACTCATCACCTTTTTGAAGATTGGTCTGATTTTGGCAATCTTACAGCCATCTGGGAAGATGCCGTTCTCAGTGATGAATTAATCATGTGCAGCATTGGCGTAGGACTTCATCTTGGCAGTGTTTTACAATTTTCATGTTGAAATTGTCTGATCCCATTTTTTTGGCAAGAATTTTTGAAGATGCTTATTAAAGTGTTTTCATTTATTTCTTTAAATTTGTTGAGGCATATACCTTGTTTGACATGTTCCCTTTCTGTAAGTTGTCTTTTAGTTAAGGGTAACATTTCTTTTTCTATTTCCATTGCTACATCAATAAAGTAATTGTTGAAACTTTCACTAATTTGTTTTGGTCATCTGTTATTTTCCCAACTATTTTAAAGTGATTTTATTTTCTTTTTTAATATCTTTACCTCTATGATCGTTAACAATTGACCATGCTTCCTTTGCCTTGTTTTCAGATTCATTAATGCGTTTGATATACCAATCAATTTTTTGTTTTTTTAATACAATCTGTATATTGTTTTTGAGCTTCCTTCAATTGTTGTTTATTAAAGTCTGTTTTATGTGATTTCCAATCATTATATTTTTTATTGAGATCTTTTTAATTCTGTAATTTCATCGCTTTTCCACTTTACACTGCTATTGTTTTAGAAGGGCAGGCTATTTCATAGTAATAACTAAATATATTTAAGAAGGCTGAATATTTTTCATTAATGTCATTTGTTTCAAACACTTCCTTCCAATTTTCTTGTTTTAATCTATATTTTAATTCATGTATTTGGTTTTCTTCAATAGGCCTTACTGTTTTAGTTTTTGAAAGTTCCGTTTCCTCTAGAATATCTGGTAGAGTTATACTAATGGCTTGATGATCTGATATTAATGGTTCAAAAGTGTTACTAATATTATTTGAAAAGTTTGTTATACAATTATCAATACAAGTGCTACTATTTTTGTCAATTCTAGTTGGTTCAAAAATTGTTTTTCTAAGGCCAAAGCTGGTCATGAGGTTATTAAAATATTTTGTTTTGGAATCATCTTTCATAAAATTTAAATTCCAATCTCCTCCCATTACAAAGCCTAGATTTCTTTTTTCTAGCTCAAAGTCAGATAATAGAGACTCTAATTTGTCAAAGAATATGTCAATGTCTCCATCAGGACTTCTGTAGATTACAGCTAATAATTAATTCTTGCCTACTTCTACTAATATTTCAGAGGCTTCAAAAATTTTTGTTCTGAATATTTATTACTTAATTTCAAAATCTTAGTTACTTTCGCCTTCGTGAATGCATGTTGGAATATTGCAACACCTCCCATTTTCATATTTTCCCTAGCAAAGAAGCTAATTAGATTATAGTTTTGTAGTGTCATTTGAATGTTACCGGTAAGTCCATGCTCACTAAGTCTGGTTTTCCTCTTCAAGGAAGATTTCTAACTGTCAATTTTGTCTTTGATTCCCCTTACATTTAAATTAATTAGGCTGAAAGGACTCTTTTTTTACAAATATTATTTTTGTTTTTCTTTATGTGTTCATTGGTTTGTGGATGATTAGATTGGTTAAATGAGGTTAGGTTACATCTTTTTTTTTTTTTACATACAGTATATGTTTTTTTTTTGTTTAGTCTTACAATTAATATAGGTGCTTATTAGGCTGCTC
>CM032066.1:10720794-10887017 GCA_018831715.1 Matsumurasca onukii | reverse complement strand
ACCATCATTGTTTACTCAAACAAACATATGAACAATTCAGCCAAAGAATTGTTTGGTTATTACTCAGCATCTATTGAAAAGTTCTTCTCACAGCTTAATACCCCTCCTTTTAGACATAATGAACTCCCCCAATCACCTTGCGCTTGTGGATTGTAGTAGTTTTCTCAAAGAAATAATCAATGTTTATTCTTCTGATGGGTCTTACATACCGATTCTCGATACCGATACCAGGTGGTCGATTCCCTATTCCGATACCCAGAGGAATCGGTATCGACTTTGCAGACCGATTCTAGATACCGATATCAACGCCTAAGAATCAGAATCGAGATTGACCCAACACCAGTTTTAAATATTATGCTCACACAGTTTCAATAAAAAAATGTGTTTTGTTTCTATATAATGTTGTTTTTTTTGCAGATTAATACTGAACATACCTCATCTGCGCTTGAATCAAATGAAATAAGTTTGACACAAAAACCAAATCAAACAAAATCAAAGCAAATCAATCCTGTACTTAAAAGAAAATCAAACTTTTGCATTGAATGCAAAAAGCTGGTGAAAGAATTCTGTAAACATTACGAAAAAGCTCACAAAAATACACCTGAGGGCAAAAGATTAAATGAAATTAATTTGTTAGCAGATGCAAAGGAAAAGAAAAGATTAAAAACTGAAATAACTGATTTGCTTAGGAAAAAAGGAAATGCAGAATATTGTGAATCATCGGCTAATGAACAATTCAAACAAGGAGGGAACGCAGTAATAGTTCCAGTTAAGCGATCAGCCAAAGAAGAGTTTCATCAGGGAAACAGTGTACAGTGTGCACACTGCCAAGGTTACTACAAAAGACGGAAATTCTCGCAACACTTAAAACTTTGCAAACAATATCAAAAAGAATGCAATTCATCTGAAGCCTCTGGACAAAGAGCTGTTCAAAATGACTCGCTTCCAGTGATCAAATCTGTTGATGGGGCCAGCACTAAGTTGGTAAATGAAGTTATAAGAAAAATGAGACCAAGTGAAATCAAAGACAATGCCCTAAGGGACCCTTTGATAATGCAATACGTGAGTTCATTGTATAAAACCAGGTGCAACACATTCCAACACTCGTATATGTCTAGAGTTATTTTGGATTTAGCAAGAGTAGTAAAACGTATGCAAGAGCTGAATGGTGAAAAAATAACATGTCTTGAAGATGTATTTTCACCCGTACACTTTTCAACACTTGTAGAATGTGTTCTTTTAGAGGGGGGTTACGACCCAGAAAAAAACACTGTAGAGGTGTGTGGCCTCAACAACCGGTTGAGGAGCCACTTAAAAGGGGCTGCAGAATATGCTGAGCAGGCTGCCAAAGTTAAGGAACATGTAGAAAACACCCCTGAAAAAAAACTGAAAAGAAAGCAGATTAAACATTTTCTTGATACATTGGAAAAACAATGGGCAAATGAAGCAGGCCGCATCTTTGATCATTCGGCCAAAAAATCTCTGGCAGAAAAGGACAAAAAACTTGCCGCAGAAGAAGATATTGTTAAGACGTGCCAGTATGTCAACTCTGAGTACAGAAAAACAATAAAGGCATTAGACAATTCACCAAACAACACCTTAGAAAAGAAGACAACTTATAATCATTTGCTAGACCTAATAGTGACACACATTATGTGTCTGATCAGACGTAGACCGGTTGACTTCAAGAGAGGACTCAATTCTCACTATGAAAAAATGGATACGCAGGACGATTTGCTAGCTGAAGTCAAGAACAGCAAGCATATGAATATTTCTGAGAATGATCTGAATATCTGCAACAAATTCAAATTATTCTATGTGCCTGGAAAAGGCTGGAAAGAAATGGTCAGTTGCTTTATCAAAATATTACAAAAACTTATAGTAACTTACCGCAGCTTATGTATGGTTTTTGCTGTTAAAAATAAAAGCGTTACATTATTGAAAGCGGGTTTCCTTTTAATGGCAACATTAATTGTCTCACAGTAACTAAAATTTCTAAAGAGGTATACATAGATATGTACTGTGATTTCTTAAGTTTAACTACGTATTTAAAAAGAAAACCAAAGATACGGCATATGAACTTTCAATTAATCCAAATATTTGAGTCTTTCTCTTAAAATAAAAAAACATTAATTCTGCATTTTGGCACTATTAGCAATTTTTCAGTTTGAATTAAAAATATAGGGCAATTTTTTCATTAAATTAAATCAATAGTTGAAATTATACTAGGTTGTTTTTCTTAATTTATAATTGCTACAATTGTTGCAGGTTCCTATGGCACTGACTCCCATAATGAAAGAAGCGATGGATTGCATCCAAAGGAACAAACAAAATGTTGGTATTACTAACAAACTCTTGTTTGTTAGGAGCGATAACATGGAAATAAATCCACGGGAATCCATAAGAAAAGTGATTAAAAACTTAAAACTGAAAAAACCCTCGGAATTAACTGGGAATGGTTTAAGACACCATGCAGCAACCTTCTCAAAACTACACTCATCTCATCCACAGTACCAAGATTATTTAGCTAGTGCTTTAGGCCACACTTTACATATCCATAAAATGCATTATGAAATGCCAACAAGCATCTTGCAAAAATTAATAGTGATGCCTGTGCTAGAAAACCTTACAAAACCTGTAAATGAAAGGAACAATGAAAATGACAGCCAAGTGGAAAATACCCCAAACAAAGAGTTACAAGGTTCCCAGCTTGGGAGGAAATGGATGGTCCATCACCTGACGCGAAGAAAAGTGAAATTGATTATGTAAAGAATCATCCGCGCAGGGGAAAAGCTTGGTCCGATGAAGAAAAAGTGCAGTTTACAAGGCCTTCGGAAAAGAAATTTTGATTGGTGAACCTCCAAACCGCTTACAAATAATGGAGTTTCGGGATGAAAATCTACCACTTTTATCAAATAGACCATTGAACACCTTAGTTACTTTTATTAACAACAACGCTCACCGAAAACAGAAAAACGTTACTCCTGAAGTAAAGAAATATGTTACCAAGCATACCTAGATGATTTGTGGAAAAGGCATAAGAAAGTTACCATTATACTCCTGAAGAATGTAAAACGTATAACTTACCTATTATTGATTTGATATCTAGCTTTTATTATAAAAACTTAAGTACATCTTAATTAAAAATGTATATTGACATTTAAGTTTGAAAAGTAGTTTGGAGTAGTGCTTTATGTCTAAAATAAGAAAAAAATGTGCTGGATCTCCCTATTTTCTATCTTAAAGGTTTAGTTGCCGTCAACACTTGAAGGTAGGTCTTAAATAATTTGACCAGAAATGAAAATTTCCAGCTAGACTTTTTTTGGGTTTTTGAGTTGTTTTAGATTATTTTATTTTTTTTTAAATCCTCTGCTGTGCTTTTTAAAACATTTTATTAGTTAAAGTTCATTAACCCTTAAGTGGTGGCGCGGTTTTTTGTAACACTTGTGGTGGCACGGGGTCTATTGGACCCCCATTTTCTTTGTTTAAAAAAGTTGATTAGTTATCGTTTTAATGCATTTTGGATTGCAATATAGTATTTTTAAATTTTTAGGTATTTTTATTTAAGTAAAGTGAGGTGAACTGATAAAAAGTATTTATCAGGTAGAGGGGAATGTATTTGAAGCTATTGGTAAGCTCAACTCAGAAGCCAACACACTTTAGTCTCCTGAACAAAATTTATAAACATTAGGGTGTACATACACCCTGCACCACTACTTAAGGGTTAAACATCTTTAGTTACTATTACAGTAGAGCTCCGAATAACCCTCGTGAATACTACTAATGATGTCTCGAGTTTGGAAATGTTGAATAAGGCCTACATAGAAAACTTGAAACTCACAGTATTCAACATGTTTTGAAGTCATTAATAATGTATAACAGTTTTTGACATAATCTGTAATTTGCAAAAGAAATTTAAAGGTTTAGATTTTAAATGTGTTTGTCATTTCTTAGGAATAAATTGTGTGAGTTTGATTTCGCCTTCTGCTTGAAAGTACTGTATACATGTCTTAAATACTCGAGCTTGGATTATTGGTGCTCTACTATCATGTAATGTGCATTGATGAATTAGGTCTAGCAGTTCTAAAACTTTGTCTTGCAAACATTCAGTCGTCTATAATTATAACTTGTTAAAATGTAATTGATGATTGTACTATCACCAATTGTTTACACTTATACCACTCTGTTATTGGCTTTATACATTATTTTTATCAGTATTTACAATTTTTTCCACATTAGGTTGGTAACTCATATTCTTGAAAAGTTAATACAATTTAATTCTCCTTTTAAACCATACCATTAAAATTACCAATCGAGGCTGTCTTGTTGTAAAATATATTTAAAGCATCAATTTTTCCCAAGATACTGAATATTTAAATGAATTATTTTATATTTTTTAGTCATAAAGTATTTTAACACGAAAATGTTTCATTGCCAGAAACTGTGTAGCACAAATTGTTCCTCATAATATAAAAAGTTTTCCCTATAATTGTTTGTCAGATTAAACTGAAATACCCAATCTTTTCAAATGCTTATCTGATTACCAAAATCTTCAAAATCAAAAGCAAATCAATCCTGTATACTTAAAAGAAAATCAAACTTTTGCATTGAATGCAAAAGCTGGTGAAAGAATTCTGTAAACATTACGAAAAGCTCACAAAAATACACCTGAGGGCAAAAGATTAAATGAATTAATTTGTTAGCAGATGCAAAGGAAAAAGAAAGATTAAAACTGAAATAACTGATTTGCTTAGGAAAAAAAGAAATGCAGAATATTGTGAATCATCGGCTAATGAACAATTCAAACAAGGAGGAACGCAGTAATAGTTCCAGTTAAGCGATCAGCCAAAGAAGAGTTTCATCAGGGAAACAGTGTACAGTGTGCACACTGCCAAGGTTACTACAAAGACGGAAATTCTCGCAACACTTAAAACTTTGCAAACAATATCAAAAAGAATGCAATTCATCTGAAGCCTCTGGACAAAGAGCTGTTCAAAATGACTCGCTTCCAGTGATCAAATCTGTTGATGGGGCCAGCACTAAGTTGGTAAATGAAGTTATAAGAAAAATGAGACCAAGTGAAATCAAAGACAATGCCCTAAGGGACCCTTTGATAATGCAATACGTGAGTTCATTGTATAAAACCAGGTGCAACACATTCCAACACTCGTATATGTCTAGAGTTATTTTGGATTTAGCAAGAGTAGTAAAACGTATGCAAGAGCTGAATGGTGAAAAAATAACATGTCTTGAAGATGTATTTTCACCCGTACACTTTCAACACTTGTAGAATGTGTTCTTTAGAGGGGGTTAACAGAAAAAACACTGAGGTGTGTGGCCTCAACAACCGGTTGAGCCACTTAAAAGGGCTGCAGAATATGCTGAGCAGGCTGCCAAAGTTAAGGAACATGTAGAAAACACCCTGAAAAAAACTGAAAAGAAAGCAGATTAAACATTTTCTTGATACATTGGAAAACAATGGGCAAATGAAGCAGGCCGCATCTTTGATCATTCGGCCAAAAATCTCTGGCAGAAAAGGACAAAAACTTGCCGCAGAAGAAGATATTGTTAAGACGTGCCAGTATGTCAACTCTGAGTACAGAAAACAATAAAGGCATTAGACAATTCACCAAACAACACCTTAGAAAAGAAGACAACTTATAATCATTTGCTAGATAATAGTGACACACATTATGTGTCTGATCAGACGTAGACCGGTTGACTTCAAGAGAGGACTCAATTCTCCTATGAAAAATGGATACGCAGGACGATTTGCTAGCTGAAGTCAAGAACAGCAAGCATATGAATATTTCTGAGAATGATCTGAATATCTGCAACAAATTCAAATTATTCTATGTGCCTGGAAAAGGCTGGAAAGAAATGGTCAGTTGCTTTATCAAAATATTACAAAACTTATAGTAACTTACCGCAGCTTATGTATGTTTTTGCTGTTAAAAATAAAAGCGTTACATTATTGAAAGCGGGTTTCCTTTAATGGCAACATTAATTGTCTCACAGTAACTAAAATTTCTAAAGAGGTATACATAGATATGTACTGTGATTTCTTAAGTTTAACTACGTATTTAAAAAAAAAACCAAAGATACGGCATATGAACTTTCAATTAATCCAAATATTTGAGTCTTTCTCTTAAAATAAAAAACATTAATTCTGCATTTCGGCACTATTAGCAATTTTTCAGTTTGAATTAAAAATATAGGGCAATTTTTTCATTAAATTAAATCAATAGTTGAAATTATACTAGGTTGTTTTTTTAATTTATAATTGCTACAATTGTTGCAGGTTCCTATGGCACTGACTCCCATAATGAAAGAAGCGATGGATTGCATCCAAAGGAACAAACAAAATGTTGGTATTACTAACAAACTCTTGTTTGTTAGAGCGATAACATGGAAATAAATCCACGGGAATCCATAAGAAAAGTGATTAAAACTTAAAACTGAAAAAACCCTCGGAATTAACTGGGAATGGTTTAAGACACCATGCAGCAACCTTCTCAAAACTACACTCATCTCATCCACAGTACCAAGATTATTTAGCTAGTGCTTTAGGCCACACTTTACATATCCATAAAATGCATTATGAAATGCCAACAAGCATCTTGCAAAAATTAATAGTGATGCCTGTGCTAGAAAACCTTACAAAACCTGTAAATGAAAGGAACAATGAAAATGACAGCCAAGTGGAAAATACCCCAAACAAAGAGTTACAAGGTTCCCCAGCTTGGGAGGAAATGGATGGTCCATCACCTGACGCGAAGAAAAGTGAAATTGATTATGTAAAGAATCATCCGCGCAGGGGAAAAGCTTGGTCCGATGAAGAAAAAAGTGCAGTTTACAAGGCCTTCGGAAAAGAAATTTTGATTGGTGAACCTCCAAACCGCTTACAAATAATGGAGTTTCGGGATGAAAATCTACCACTTTTATCAAATAGACCATTGAACACCTTAGTTACTTTTATTAACAACAACGCTCACCGAAAACAGAAAAACGTTACTCCTGAAGTAAAGAAATATGTTACCAAGCATACCTAGATGATTTGTGGAAAGGCATAAGAAAGTTACCATTATACCCTGAAGAATGTAAAACGTATAACTTACCTATTATTGATTTGATATCTAGCTTTTATTATAAAAAACTTACATCTTAATTAAAATGTATATTGACATTTAAGTTTGAAAAGTAGTTTGAGTAGTGCTTTATGTCTAAAATAAGAAAAAAATGTGCTGGATCTCCCTATTTTCTATCTTAAAGGTTTAGTTGCCGTCAACACTTGAAGGTAGGTCTTAAATAATTTGACCAGAAATGAAAATTTCCAGCTAGACTTTTTTTGGGTTTTTGAGTTGTTTTAGATTATTTTATTTTTTTTAAATCCTCTGCTGTGCTTTTTAAAACATTTTATTAGTTAAAGTTCATTAACCCTTAAGTGGTGGCGCGGTTTTTTGTAACACTTGTGGTGGCACGGGGTCTATTGGACCCCAATTTTCTTTGTTTAAAAAAGTTGATTAGTTATCGTTTTAATGCATTTTGGATTGCAATATAGTATTTTTAAATTTTTAGGTATTTTTATTTAAGTAAAGTGAGGTGAACTGATAAAAAGTATTTATCAGGTAGAGGGGAATGTATTTGAAGCTATTGGTAAGCTCAACTCAGAAGCCAACACACTTTAGTCTCCTGAACAAAATTTATAAACATTAGGTGTACATACACCCTGCACCACTACTAAGGGTTAAACATCTTTAGTTACTATTACAGTAGAGCTCCGAATAACCCTCGTGAATACTACTAATGATGTCTCGAGTTTGGAAATGTTGAATAAGGCCTACATAGAAAACTTGAAACTCACAGTATTCAACATGTTTTGAAGTCATTAATAATGTATAACAGTTTTGACATAATCTGTAATTTGCAAAAGAAATTTAAAGGTTTAGATTTTAAATGTGTTTGTCATTTCTTAGGAATAAATTGTGTGAGTTTGATTTCGCCTTCTGCTTGAAAGTACTGTATACATGTCTTAAATACTCGAGCTTGGATTATTGGTGCTCTACTATCATGTAATGTGCATTGATGAATTAGGTCTAGCAGTTCTAAAACTTTGTCTTGCAAACATTCAGTCGTCTATAATTATAACTTGTTAAAAATGTAATTGATGATTGTACTATCACCAATTGTTTACACTTATACCACTCTGTTATTGGCTTTATACATTATTTTTATCAGTATTTACAATTTTTTTCCACATTAGGTTAGTAATTTGTTACATATTTTACAAGAAAAAGAGATGACAAAAAAGTTGTTTGATATTTAGATATTACTTTGCATTAGTATAGTTATTATACCTGACTTTGACTATACATTTTGGTAGTGTTTATTCTAGGACTTTGTTGTCCCCCACAACTGGACAGCTGGTTAAAGGAGATTGTGTCATTTTTAAGGCTCTTTTCTAACTTTTACATTACTTTACATACCTTTTATCACATTAAGTTTAGTTTGGTGGTCTTTATTCAAGGACTATGTTGTCACATGAGAAGTTTGCCCTGGTGTACAAAATTTTGTACGGCGGGTGAGCATATTGTGTGTTCGGCTAGTACCTCTGAATTTTAAGACTACGTTAGGTTTAGTTTGGTAGTCTTTATTCAAGGACTATGTTGTCACATAAGTAGTTTGCCCTGGTGTACAAAATTTTGTATGGCGGGTGAGCATATTATGTGTTCGGCTAGTACCTCTGAATTTTAAGACTCGTTAGGTTTAGTTTGGTAGTCTTTATTCAAGGACTATGTTGTCACATAAGTAGTTTGCCCTGGTGTACAAAAATTTTGTGGCGGGTGAGCATATTATGTGTTCGGCTAGTACCTCTGAATTTTAAGACTACGTTAGGTTTTACTTTTGTTGGTCTTTATGTTTAGACTATAAGTTGTCACATGAGAAGTTTGCCCTGGTGTACAAAATTTTGTATGGCGGGCGACCATATTGTGTGTTCGGCTAGTATCTCTGAATTTTAAGACTACATTGGGCTTAAGTTGAGTGGTCATCATTGAAGGATATCATTTAACTATTATTGATACAGTACATTATGTATCCGGTTAGTTCCACAGTAACCAAAATTTGAATAGCTTGTAAAGGCTCAATAAATATTCCTGTTCTACCTTTTTTAACGTTACCACTATAAATTCGGATCCTTAGCTATATCTACGTGTGATTTGTACAAATACCCACAACATGACATAAGTAAAAATGATTGCCCACGTCGGGTTGTAGGTATTACCTATTGTTAAGCTCACTCTCTGAAGCACATATTGACCTCGTCAATTGAGAAAATACGTTTTCCCCCAGTGAGTTCTGAGTAATTTATATCGAATAACGTCTGAATAATATGCTCACTCTGTGAAGTGGATATCTATGATTGTCACGCGGTGGTGTAGGTAAAATTTCAGGCATTGTCTGAATTAGGTCTTCGAGTGTAACGTGTACAGTAAAACACAACCGCATGGTTAATTAAAGATCCTAAACATGCACTAGATTGCTGTATTTCAAATAACTAGCTGTTGACTTCTGTGTTTTTAGTTTTAATTTCTAAACTACATCAGTTTCTGAAAAAAGTGTTAAGCTATTTAACATGGAAAGTATATTCTTAATTATAGTTAACAATCTAATAACTTGTAACACTAGACTTGTATGCCAATGTTTTTGTTAATAATTACGGTAATCGACTGCATTTAATTATTGTTTGAATATTTAAATTAACTTGTTGGTGTTCTACATTTTTAATAATACATCTTTGAACTCTTTTCACACTGTATGTACCCAACAAATCTTATTTGACCTAAATTTTTTGCTGTTAAAATCAGTGTTGGGTTGTAATGGATTAAAAATCGCATGCGGATTCTTATTTAGGTAAAGGACTGCTAATACTACTTTTTATTCAGTTAGGTTTTAGCAACAGCACATTTTAATATGTAAAACTATCCACTATGTTTCTTACAGTTCAATTAGGCCGTTCTAAATGTTTCTGAAAAGCAATACAAAAGTAGAAGTAACTTTAACAGTATAAACCATACGTTCAATTCTTTAAATTTTGGGGAGGCATGGCAAGCTACTAACTTTAGCCCTCCATCACACGTGTCGCAAATAGTTTCACAGTCACACGCGCAAGGAGTCTCACTCCGCGCCCATTTAACTACATTGTAGTTTTTTTGAAATTTCAATTATTTTTCAAATTTTTAATTGATTTAGGAAGGTACCTGGGTGTTCTCGCCAATATAACTATTACCAACTGCAAAAACTTAATTTTTCTCAAGAGCGGAGTCTTCTCCATAGCGCGTGCAATGGAGGGTTAAATGTAGTATTAATCAAATAAAAATTGTGTTTTATGTTTTATTAGTAAACATGTAGTCTTTTATACATTATTTCACCAATAAGCATTATATTTTAATTTTGTCTTTGTTTTCCAGTATTAAATGTTGATAATTATTGAAAATTATTTTCATTATGTCATTGTCTTCCAGTATTAAATGTTGATAATTATTGAAAATTATTGGTTGACTATTTCTACCACACTTCTCTCTTACATATTAACACTGTAAAAAAATTCTACAACCATAGGTGCTGTTAGGATACAAGGTTGTCTAATACTAGTCTTGGTTCACATGGAAGCTGAGACACTGCAAGTATGCAAATTCAAAACGTAAACAAAAATATCAGTAAATTCTTTTCTTATGGGAATTAGTTGCTTTAAATTGTATGCCGCTTTGCAGCCCTGCATCTACTATGTGTCATTTACAAGGCACAAATTTATGAGGCACAGTTACGCCTCGACGAGCACAATCAAACGCGAACTTCGGTCAACACCTTTTCCAAGCTGATTCAAGAAGTTATAAATTGGAAATAAAAATTTATTGAATTGAAAGAATTGAAAAAATGTCTCGTAAATTTGATAGATGTAAACAAAATTTTAACACGTGAGCACACACCCCCACGGAAAATTGCCTTTTCTTTTTAATCTGCGATATTTTCCTTATTAGGGCAGGTGGGAGGTAGAGCGCCTGATTTATCCTCTACTATCGATTGCTAACGGTTTTTCATCAGTCGTGTGCATGGCACGGTGGTAGTAGCTTATTAATTGGTGTTTGTGAGCAATTTGCTAACAGGCGTGGTAAGCCACCATTGCTAAGCCAATGGTATAACTCGAAAATGCAGAGGTTTACAAAAAGATCATTCTTTAAGATTTCGTTAAATATTTTGTTACATCAGCGTAAGAAGAAAGGAACAAGGTACAATTAACTATCATTTTCAGTAAAACTATTCCCATAATATGAATGGACCAGTGCTGCGGCAAATTGCTAACATAGCGTGTTCTCACGTCGCAAAACGGATCTGTTTAATACTGTTCTCTGCTCATTTTTTTATTATTTATATTGTTTGTTTACGTTTATCATACATTGAAAGCGAACACTAGCAAACTATAATATTCACTTGTGCTCGTCCTTTAAAGCTCCCCAAGGTGTTACTGCACGTAAGACGCCTAAATCTTTCTTATACTTTTGATTATTACATTTAGTGGGGGTAAAATACCTTTGGGATTAATTTGGCATTTGTAAAAGGCGGCAATTTCAAAATGTTTGAATGTTCACATGTTTTTGAAGTTTACAATTACAGTTGAGTCCCGCTAATGCAAAAATCCACTTAATCTAAAGAGGGTTTGGGTGCAAAATAGTTCTTTTTAAGGTTTTATCATGAAAAATTAAAAATTAGCAGTATGAATGTTTGTCACATACTACTGTGCAGTAGGCCTACTGTATTCTACTATACTGTATCATAATTTAATGCTGCAATCACCAATATTAACGAATAACGTAAAATTGTGCCTATTAACGATGACAGGAAATTACAGGATAAAATCTGGTCAATCCAAAGAACTCACTAATCCGAACAGGGGTTGATCCCAATTAGTTTGGCTTAGCAGGACTACAACTGAACTCCAAAGTCAACATTTTTGTTATCTAGTCCTTTACGTTCAAAATTTTGTCACTATTGGAGTTTCCTAACTCAAAAGCAATACCATAACAAAAGCAATTCTTACATTTCATTGAATAGAATAAATGTTTTAAACAATTTTATAGACATATTTATTTGTGTCAGATCTAAAATTGAAACTGTTAGGTGTAATTACTTTTTACCAAATTAAAATTGCATGGGTATTCTGTAAACATAGTAGGTAGTAGGTTATACAAGAAAAATTATCAGTTTTAAGAGATTTTTATTACATTTTTCAAAGTTGCAAAATTTCAGTTTGTATTTGTTTTTAACTGAGTTGTATTGCATTCTGAATAGTGTGTTCGTCATCACTGTCTCTTCTTAACAGTAATCTGAAACATAATAGACAAGTATGGTTAGCCTGAGATGTCATGACAAGAGCCGTGCAAGTGGGTTGTCTTCCGTATGTACACTATACAGTTTGTTCCAAGTTTTATGCTCATTATGGAGATCTTGATAACAGTAAAAGATGATACAGGACAATACTGCAAGTGCTAGAGTTTAATTTCTTGAATAATCCAGTTAAAGCTTCTTGTCTAGTTATTGGTCGAAATCGAGACTACACATCACTTCAAGTATTTATTCTAGTACCAAATTTTTTTTGAGGCGTGGAACCCGCCGAAAAATTAGTTTGAAGTAGGGGTAGGTTTGGGGGCAGTAATAGGGTTGAAATTACATTAAATTAGGTTAGGCCCGGTAAGTAACAGCTCTTTTGAGTAGGAGTAAGGTCGAGAGCAGTATTAAGTTTAATATTTTGTTTCGTCAGGTTGGGTTAGGTAAGTTCTTTATTCGACATGGCAGTGTATTGGTTCAAATGCCGCAGCATCACCCGTCCTGTCGCTAGATGTGCACCACTCGGTGTCGCGGCAACCCACCGGAAACAGTGTGCACTGAGCTTTAGGCCTAGTTTTGTAAGGGGCCAGTCCTACTAAATAAATAAACATTATACCATGTACAAACGTTTGTAAAAGAAATTTATCACAATAGTTAGTTAACCTACCAATTTTTCATTTATACTGCCATCAAACTCCCATTTAAACACAAATAAATTACGTTCACACCCTCTTTCATTTGAATTGCTTCCACTCTTACCTTTTTTCAGTCAGTGAGTGACACGTTCTCCCAGCTGTGTGCGGTAAATTTGGCTGGACTGTAAAATGTGTTTGTCATCAAAATGCTTTTGAAACGAGTTTTGTATGCCTTGGGCAATGTGGTACTTTCGATTGAATTTGGCAATCTGTTGACAAAGGTAAACAAAAATTACTGGTTTTTCTTTTAAAAGCCGTAAATTACATTGGTTTATAATCCATTTTTTTACACGGGACCACATTTAGAGATCATGTGTGAGAGAGACTGAGCTATTTGCGAGGAATAAGTTCCCCTTCCAGGTGGTCTTGCCAACTTCCCCCCTAGTCTACCGTGCACTGCTCAGCATTTGAACAAAGTGTGCGGGAGGTGGAAGAGGGAACAGTTGACTGGACTCGCGCATTCACAGTTGAGTTGCTTGAGCTGACATAGTGTAGTAGAGAGGGAAGCCCTTCACCTCCTCTCGGTGCGCAGCATATTCCTGCCCATGGTCCCGTGTAGAAAAATCTGTTACAATTATATTTGACTTTACTTTACTTGAGACACCAACCACTTGAAGAGAGTATTTTAAGGTGAATATGAGGTGAGGTGCAAGTATGATGAGTTGATGGATTGTGAGGAATAGTCTTTACCTATAGGGTCAATTATTCCCTGAGGTTTCGCTTCTAGCAACTGTAGCTTCCATTTGCCTCACGATGCTGGGTCAACACCAGAGCCTGCTTGAGTAGGCCTAGTTGTTATATTCTAAAGGCCTCGCTGTCGAACCCACTACCTCAAGACTGGAGGGCTACCGAATAACTTCTTTAACTATGTATTGCAATTGGTTTTTACTCGTACAATTTGTAAACTACCGTACATTTATATTTTATTTTAATTCGAGTTCTTTAAAATCTGAGGTCATCAGCCCTAATTACCTTGGATTTTCAAGGTTCTATATCTTACCTAAAGGCTCATTCAAACCATACAATCAATGCGTTCAGAGCCACTCACTGTTGGCAAAGACGGTTAAAGTACTCTTATGGCACCAATGCAATTTTTATATGTCTTTGCCAACGTTGGGCCACCGATGGATGGCTTTGAACGCACTGAATAAATGCTTATGCACAAATTAAGAAGAGAGTGTGTGCAAATTTGGCTATGATGTGATAGCAAAAGTTTTATTTGAGTATGCTCGACCATTCTGTACCTAATATTTCAAGTCATTAGACAGCTGTTTGCAGTTAATTGGTCTAGCCAAAATCCTATAATAGAATTAAGTTAAAGATTAGAATTTTGGCTAAAATCTAAAGTACTGTCGGGCTTACTGACAGTGCTTCACACGCTGTAGTAACCTAGTTAGGTAAAAGCTACAGAACCTTAGTACAAACAGTTATTTCCTAAAACACTCGGATTTGATCTCTTCGGCCACACTTATAGTAGTTGATGTAGGTTAAAAACTAGAAATCAATGACTTTGATTTGCTAGGCCCAGCAGTGAAACTGTCGAACACAGACTACCATTTAACTGTTCTTAAAACAATTCAGTGGTAGTTGGTGTTTTATAATTAACGGCCTACCATATAGAACTAGGCTGAGTAACTAAACAGATAAATTGATGGGAATTTATTATTATTTAGCTATTGTCCGTCAAAGAGTTAACCTAGCTTGGACCTAATACTGCTTCACAACAACGCCACTAACTAAAACAGGCCTGGGCCCAATAATATTAGTAGGCCTTCAAACCCCAGACCTAGCCTAAACAACTTAGACTAGCTTAGTCCTATAGAGGGTTGAAGGATAAAAATCACTTATAACTTACCTTGAATGGCTGTTGCAGAATATTATAAAATCATGATGTTCTTGAACCATATAAACATACTCGATTGCACTGACTCTGCATGTTGAATAGGCCTAGGCCAATAAATTGCAATCAAAGAGAATTTGTGATAACAATATTTAAAATTCACTTCCTACACACAAATTACAATAGCAAAATTGTACAAGTTTTGGTAATACTATAATGAATTAATTGATTGTAACTATGGATTAATACACTTTGTATTTAAAAATGCTCTCTATTTTAATAAAAATCCATCATAGAAAAGCACCGTAATAATTATGTTTACGTTGCTTTAGGCTTGAAAAAAAGTTCATTAAAAGTCATCTGATTTGATCAAGACGTCTGCTATACTATAAACAAATGTTCCATTCCTGATGCGTCAGTTTTAGATGTTCCCTTTCTGATTCTGTCAGAGTTACATGTTCCCATTCTGATACTCCCTAGCATCAGAATAGGACAGTCGTCAGTAAAGGAACAACGCCATATCTATATATATATATATATAAATGAATCTACCGTATGTATATATTCTATATATAGATATGAATAAAATACACAATGGATTACCAGTGTATCATCCAATCATTACAGTTTAATTTTAGACTTTTTGCTCCAAAAGCTTCTTCAGCGTGGGTTCGTCATCTTCTCGATTGGTAACTATGGGGTAGAAACTTTCAGGCATGGCGTTTCTTCAGAGTCGATCCATCCCTTGACTGTTCCATCCGAAGGTAGTTTTAGAATAATCTCATCCACCACGTCCCCGTCCGAGCTTAGCGGGCCAGCTGAAGGCGTCCCTCCAGCGGCGTGATCTCTTCTTCGGCAGTATTTGTCCGGTTGCAAGTGTCACATCGATGTTCACTGAATATGGATGGCTCTCCCGTTCGGCACGCTGACAGGCGGCCCCATCCTTGTAAGACTACCAGCGCTCGGACATAGTCCCTCGGTTCCCTCGTTTGTCCTGTAAGTAAGTGTAGCACATTGATCCACATTGATCCTGTCCCACTATGACTGAAGCGTGAATGTATGCATCCCTGTAGCCTCGTTGAATTGTTTGTATCAAGACCCACATCGTGAATAGTCCATCTCCGTGGTCTGCATTCATTCAGTGGTCCTCGGACTGCTCTGGATACTCAATGTTCGTACTCATAGAGACGATCTGTGGGTCCCTGACGTGACTGCTCCGCCAGTACGTACAGGTTTCCCATCTTCTCTCTTTACTTTCGCTCTCTCGGTACACACCACTTTAACTAACTGGGTCAGCGTGCTAAAAGCAGAACAAGCCTTTTAAAGTTTAAATTCTAATCGTGTACAAAGGTGATCCACCAATTTGTCGTCCAACGGTCCTTTCTCCAATTCTTTCTCCTGAAAAAGTGCTTGTGTTAATCTGATTTCCACGAATTCCTGCACCATATCCTTCCTAGTTGCCTGCATCCCCGCTGTCATCACACTCACTTCAAGCGTGGAACATCGTCCATCGTCGAAACTTCACTCCAGCTTGGTCCTTCGAGGATCCGCCACGCCTCATAGTGCTCAATCATTTCCAGATGCTGGTGGGGCTGTGAATTTCCGATGTATTCTCTATTCTTCTCGACTGGTACCTGCGGCAGTACTCTCTCGAATATCTTCTTGTCATGTAGTTAGACACACTCAAACGACAGAACTTTACTCCGCACACGTGATATACCGCGCCGCACTAGACTGTACTCAACTGGATGCTGCCTCACGTGACGGTGCGACCCAGACTGCAATCATCCAGACTTCTGACGAAGGATGTCCAGAAGCCCCTCAAGGCAGTACCTTACGAAACTGCCATCATCCAGACTTCTGACGAAGGATGTCCAGAAGCCCTTCAAGGCAGTACCTCGCGAAACTGCCATCATCCATGCTTTTGACGAAGGTACACACACTTCAACACACCTCCTTAACTAACTGGGTCAGCGTGCTGAAAGCAGAACAAGCCTTTTGGAGTTTAAATTCTAATCGTGTACAAAGGTGATCCACCAATTTCTTCGTCCAACGGTCCTTTCTTCAATTCTTTCTCCTGAAAAAGTGCTTGTGTTAATCTGATTTCCACGAATTCCTGCACCATATCCTTCCTAGTTGCCTGCATCCCCGCCTGCATTTCTACGCCTTCATAATGTGCTGCTATCAGCTCAGCATAGATGCTCCAGTTGGTGCTGGTGAGTATTCCGATGTATTCCTCTATTCTTCTCGACTGGTACCTGCGGCAGTACTCTCTCGAATATCTTCTTGTCATGTAGTTAGACACACTCAAACGACAGAACTTTACTCCGCACACGTGATATACCGCGCCGCACTAGACTGTACTCAACTGGATGCTGCCTCACGTGACGGTGCGACCCAGACTGCAATCATCCAGACTTCTGACGAAGGATGTCCAGAAGCCCTCGACGAGGTGTTCACGGGCTCATATTTAATAGACGGTGTTGGACACATAAGTAGGGTATAGTAAATTACTACCACCTCTAGTTTTGCTAATTATATCTTCGAGTGAGCGATCGTACAATTAATTTTCTAAGAAAATATGAAAGGCAAGTTGTACCAATCGAAGTGGTTAAATACCACGAAGATATGTTGAACTGTACAGTGATCAGGATGTTCAGGAACAAAGGTCCATTTAGTTGGAGTATATAGACCAAGGTGTAATTGTATATAGATAGATTAGCTTGATTTAGTTATATTAGATGTATGCTCATGTATATACTTGTTCAGTTGTAAGCGCTCCACAGAGCTCGATTTCAAGGACGATAACAAAACTGATGAACTGTGTGTTATTGCAAATATATTTTGTTGCTGGAACTGACCACACTACTGGACATAAGTTGAGATATGCGTGTAAAATCCCAAAGCCGGTCAATGTGTAGTGTTGACAGAATGAACTACATATACCTATCAGATCGCTTAGACATATTTACAAGCTTGCAATTGAGTCCCAACCGCTATCCTCCGATCCGTCCGCCCTTCTCGGGTCGTAGGTATAAATAACAAGCAGTCTCAAAATAACAGTCTTATATTCTCTAAAGCAAAGACGCTATATATAAACAATCCTTAAACATACGCTCCTATTCTATTCCTTAGTTACTATCCTACGGTTGCTCATTCACTCACTCATCCTTTCCATGTCAAAGCATATTTGCCCGATTTCTTCTTCCTTTTTCCAGTGGATGCAGTTGTTGCATGCCTGTACCGCCACGTACATTCTATAACGCCAGAATCGTTCTTGGGACCGGAACCTTTGGTTCTTCCTTTCTTTCTCGGCCAAGTACTTGTAACGTCCTGCCTGGATCCTATAAATCCCGTTATCCGTCTCCCTCCATGTCTTGATGGTCTTGATCCTGACACCGTTGCCTCCAGTTCCTTTTCTTCGCCAAGTCCTAGTAGTACTTGGTATTACGAAGATAGAAAACGCTTCTGCGGTAATCATTGCAGTTGACGAGGTGTTCATGGGCACATATTTAATGGACGGTGTTTGGCACGTAAGCGAATAGCGAGGTATAGTAAATTACTACCACCTAATTTTGCTAATGATATCTAGATATGTTTGATTGTACAATGAGTGATCCTCAAAACCGGTTATCGCGATTCAGGCCGTTTCCCGATATGTTTGGTCGTCCAATATTTCCATTACATAATGCTCGCGGAAGTAACTTTGCTCAAACGTACAACAATATGTTGAAATATGCGTGTGAAATTCCCAACGCCGGTCGATGTGTGGATTTGACAGAAAGAACTTTACCAATTAGATCACATAGACATATTTACAAGCGTGCAGTCGAGTCCAAATGAAGGGTGCAAAGAAAAAACTATCAGAATCAAGAAAAACCAATTTTGACTTTATGCTGCTATCTGATGGGTAAGGTAGATCTCTAACACCATGTGCTAATTCTACAACGAATACATGATCACAGTCTCTGTAAATCGCATGTTTAATAAACAGTATCTAGAGAACTAACGATCAGAGTCACTGGTAAACATAGAAGTAACGGGCAGAGTCCACTTGACTCACGCAGCGTTCCGCCTTTCATGTCACCACCTGTAGTCTGTCCGCTCATGTGCTCAGTGCTCTCTCTGAGTTCATCCGTTATTCTAGTGCTTCAGAGTGTCAGATCTAGTGTGTGTTTTAGATCAAATTTATAGTCTTTTTATCTAGTGTCAGTGAGTGTTTTATCATGAGTGACGAAGAGTATCTGAATAGCATCGCTGAACTTGTTCTCTATACGAAGACTTCCTCTTCTGATTAGGTTCCAGTGGTAAGAGCTCGCCCAGAGGTCTGGAGTCAAGTCGAAAGCGTACAAGCAGTAGCCATTGGGGTACATGTCTCTCGAAATGGTGTTTCCGGCGTTTTTATAGTGAATTCCGCAGCCAGAGAACAGGGTGTGACAGCTTTGAGCGTACAGACTGCCAACTTTACAACCAATTGTAAAGTCAGGTTGGAGCGCTTTAAACGGTATTTGTTGTCCATCCGTGTAGATAGCAGAAAGTTGTCGTTGAAAGGATTGTGGGTTGAGCTTCCATTAAATGCTTTGTTAGTTACAAATCCAAAAATTATACGTTTAGGTAACTGTCCCAGGTATACATTGTCGATTGTTTTTTCTAGTACATCACTGGGAATTGTGAATGCTTTTTACTTCCACACGGTTGGTGGGATACTTTGCAGTGCAGGCTTCGAGAGATTTCGCATGTGCAACTAACAGCGAAGGATTTATTTTCACTATTCTGACCATTAGGGGCTTGCTTCCATAATGTTCACTTTGTACTGTGACTTTGACATTAGACTAAATTAGTCTCTCGATCTAGTCAGTTTTAACTTTAGTTCCACACCATTTAGAAGATATTTGTATTGATGAAAAATTTCACTATGAATATAACCGACCAGATCTACTGGCTTACTCTCCGCCAACAGCTTTCGTCGCTTATTTAAACCTTCATTTTAGTCTTATCTCTTGTCCACCTTGCCCGCTGTTTTGTTTATCCAAATTGAAGATGTGAGATGCGATTCTTTTGCGTCACCCCCGTAGCCCAGGAAGGTTTCAATGTACGCTCTGTAAGGGTAAATGTTTCCGTGTATTGAAACTAGTTTTTGGATTAATTAAACGTCGACCTGACTAAACAGTGAATGCAAAAAGCTTTTAACAGGCTCCACTTTGTCACAGGTTGCAATTAGGCTACTACCGTCCAGCTGTAAAATTCTAATTTTTAGTGAAATTATGGTTTGAGATAAATCCAAGTACTCATCGCCAGACGACGGAACGACAAACTCAATCGGAGATTCGTCAGATAGAGATGACAAAAGTTTGTACTGTACCCACTGGCCACATTCAATACTAGTCTGTGTAGGAGGTAGAGAAAACAAGTCCAATTTAGATTTACTGCATGCGGGTGACGATGAGTGTGAAAACGCCATTATTGAAATATATCTTTAGGAATCTTCGTTGTATTTTTCTGCACAACTGGTGTGATCAGTTTGACAGCAAGTTAACAAATGATACAACTTATTTTCAAGCACTGGTCTAACTATGATTTCAATTTCCCTCGCCCTACGCTCAAATCTCATTTTGTCACATACACTTTCACTCCAAGGCTTTACAACATCAGGCTCAAACAGCTTCACGCTGAAAAGTGAACACAACCGTCACGGAATGTACGTTTCGACTGCATTGCGATGCACATAGTAAACATAAATGGTCGATGTAAAATATTAGAGAGTGCGATCATTTCATCATTTAATGCAACCAAGTGCGCCGCCAATGCATTGTGAGTGTGAAGCTGTCGGTGTTCCTCGCCGTCTCTGCTGCCCTGATACCATCACTGTACTATCGAAACATTCTGTCCTTGAACCGGTATATCCTTACTACTTTTGTATGGTTATAAGCGTGTACCAAGGCTTGAATTATATCGAAGTAACGGTTTGTATTTTTGTACGTAAAATAACGCCACAGTCTGCCTTTTAGTGTTTTTAAAAATCTCTCGGCAACTGCCGCTTTCGTATCAGGATTTCGGGTTGTAAAAAAGTGTATGCCGTGCTTTTTTAAGAAGGCGCGTGATACTACTGACACAAACTCCTTGCCTTTGTCACACATTAAATTGATTGGTTTTTGTCCGTCACTTTCGAAGATTGAGTCAAAAGCCTGATTAACTTCCTTACCAGTCTTACTTTTTAAGGTTCTTTTACCCATCCATATTTTGAGAACACATCAATAACAATCAGTAGATACTTTATTCCATTATTGTGTTGAGAAACGTTCTTGAGCACTGCGAGTTCGGCTTGCCAAAGATCATCCACGTTGTTTACAATACGGGGTGTATCAAAAAGAATCATCCGATTTGAAAAAATCATAACTAATCTGTTATTGAAGGTACGAGCATGAAAATCGTACTGTGTGAGAGAAGAATCTGTCGAGTTTTACGTAGTTGCCGCTAGGTAGTAGCAGTGTGCTTGAGCGAGCGGCCATTTCAGTTCTTGTGAAGATGGCGTCCAAACAACAGAAAGCATTTTGTGTTCTCCGTTTCGCGCAGTGCGAGTCTGTAATAACTGTTCAGCGTGACTTTCGTATTAAGTATGGCTGTGATACTCCTACAGCACAAAGCATTAGGCGATGGAATGAACAATTTCAAGAAACAGGTTGTCTGTGTAAAGGCAAATCGCCGGGCCGCCCCCGAGTGGCTGATGCTGACGTTGAGCGAGTCCGCCATTGTTTCACTCGCAGCCCGAAGAAATCTGTTGTCTTAATAACTTTTTCTCAGAAATCACTTTTTCTTGTGGGGGTTTATTAAAGACTCAGTGTATGTGGACCAGATGATGGTAGGCGACTCTGTGGGAGGTTTCATTCATGTTATTATAAAATTGGAATGGGAGCTAGCATGTCGATAACTTGCTGTCCCAGAGGGTGCCCCGGCAACTAAATAACTAAAACGGTTACAGTTATTTAGAAGAGTCTGTAACAAGTAATGACAAAGGATTAATCGAAAACTTAGTTTAGATTAATCTCCATGTAATATAAAATCCATTCTTGAATCGTCGTTGTTCTTTTGTTGCTTATGGCTCGTTAATTTGAATATTTTAACGAGATTATGTCTTATTGCAGCCATAGCAGTTTGTATAGTTTATAGTTTAGTTATACTTACAGTTATACCATCCGCATGCATGTATTGTATACTGCCAGTTTGCCATTGATTAATAAATTGATTTTTATTTAATAAGAAGGGTAGTCCAAAAAGGCTTTCTTTGATGCTGAAAGGCATACAAATATGTATTTAAATCCTGCATAAAATTTGTATCCACTTGTAGTAATGATATCTTACCGATAAAACACTTATTTTTAATTTTAGAGAGAACGTTTTATTACAGGTATTTATATTGGTTTTATAGTGAGAATTATCTTCCCCTTTACTTTTAGAGGTATATTTTGATTTAGCGTAGGATTTTAGTTGGTCTTTAACGATCCGTGTAAGTAGCAAGACCACACCCTACCATCCATCAATTAACTCACCACAACTTATTTTATACTCAACTTAATATACCCTATAAGTGTGGTCAGAGTTTCAATTCCACCATCTCAACTAAACATTTCAAGTTCATTTTATGTTTATTCATCGATTTAATATTTTTCATTGATTGTTACATTGGAAAATAATGTGAAAGCAGTTATATGAACTACATCCACCGTTGTTTCAGGTTAGTTTGTCTGATTAGAAAAAACAATTTTGACACATACAAGTATTCAAATAGTCGTAAATAAGGGCAAAATAATTGGAGTTTCCAGCTAGGAACTAAATTTAAAAATTTCTTCATTCAAATATATAGTTAAAAACCTTTAAATCAACATGTATAACCCTTATTACCTAACAGGTTTATAACATTAAAAACCCATGATGATATGAACACCTTGAAGTCATATCATTTTGGCAGAAGGATGTCATGAGTGGCCTTTTCATTATCCATTCGAAAACATCCACTTGAATCAAGTTTCATTCGCTTAAGACCACTTTTCTTAGAAACAAAAAAATCAGTAGGTTTTGTGCTTCAGAGCTGCATGATTTGTATTCAAATGGCGTTCCAAACGTCCAGGTCGCATTGCATCATTACTCAGAACTAGATGGCAAATTACGCACTGAGGTAAATGACTACCGTTTTTCTCAATAAATGTAAACCCGTATTTAATATAGTCATCACTGTACAGTCTTTTCTCCGGCAGTGATTTAGCCATTTTAATAAAACTAACCACTAAAACACTCAATAATTGTCACTGTTATTGCGTTTACAATCAACAACACAACCGCTGTAATAGTTTCAATAAACTACTGTACAATCACAGTCAAAGGCAAATGCGTGACTGGCACTGGATACTGTGTGACTACGTGGCGGCGCTAATGGACAGTGGCGCTGTGGCAGACATGCGCACCACGCCGCACCAGAATAAACAAAGGCCTGCGATGCGGAGTCAGCCGGCCGGACGCTCACTGACTTGATTGTGTATACTGTATGCGTATGGTATGCGCTATAAAGCAATTTCAATAATTTTGTGTTTGTGTTCAGCGTATGAGGAATAATCTTGTGTTTGTGTTCAGCGTATGAGGAATAATTTTTTTGCAAATATAAAAAACAACTGTTTTTAAAACTAATATTTAATTTTAATTTATTTGTTGACGCCTCCCCTGGAATTCTTCCACGCCCCCCAGGTTGAGAACCGCTGCTCTAGACAGTGTAGTACTAATGGCTTCGTTCTATCTGTATATTTAAAATCAAAGCGATGGCCGGTCATCCTTACTCTCAAAGTGTTGATGGTGGATCTTATGTAGTCTTTTGGACATTTTTGGCACTGGATTTGATACACTACGTTGCGAGATTCACAGGTCAAGTTGTTTTGAATTTTGAATTTCTGATTAGTATTACTACTCGTGGCAAATTGGTTTGTGTCCATCTGCTAGCAAACTACGCATCTAGGTTTGTTGCACGGACAAACTCCCAGAAGTGGACGGTCGTTTTGAAGTTGAATTTTTTGATACGGAAATTTAGGTTTTGAAAGTTTATCCTTTAAAGTAGGGGGACGTTTGTAGACTATACGAGGAACTGTTTTAAAAATTTGATTAGTTACGGAAGAACTTTGTAAAATTTGGAAAGCTACCTTGAAAATATTATTTATTTTGTGTAAACCAGGGTGGTATTGGGTTACCAGTTTAGGCAAATCTCCATCAAACTGGCTCTTTTTTTGGCTTGAGTTGTTATGTTTAGTGTATTTAATTCTGTTGTTTATGGGTTTTAGTGGGTATCCTCTATCAAGTAAAGCAGCTGTAATGGTGTTAGTGTACTCTTCTATATGTTTACCTTCACTGCATAACTTCGAAGCTCGTGTTACTAAATTGGAAGGTATAGATTTCTTTACATGATGTGCGTGACAGCTTTGATAGTTTAGATATTGAAATGAATTTGTGTTTTTCATACTAATTTTGTGGTTGAGGAATCCGTTTTTCATATAGACATTAACGTCAAGAAATGTAACTGAATCGGCCGATATGTTCCAAGAAAATTATACATTTTTATTAAAATTGTTTAGTGAATTTAAAAATCTCAAAATATTGTTTTGTCCGTGAATTCAAATAATAAATATATCGTCAATAAAACGGGTCCATAATAAAGGTTTATGTTCCACTGTTTCAAGAAAATCTTCTTCTAGTTTTCCCATGAACAGATTTGCATAAGCTGGAGCCATCCTGGTCCACATTGCTGTTCCGGTCTTTTGTAGGTAAAGATTGTCTTGAAAACGGAATACACTAGTTGTAAGAATGAAGTTCATTAATGATATAACAAAACCAGTACTAGGCTGTTGGTTATCAGCCGGACGTTTCTAAATAATGTTGAACTGCACGGCAGTAAAAAGGAGGCTATTAAAGTATATGAAGTGATTAAAGACTCGTAAAGAATGAAGTATGCAAATAAGTAGGTAGCGGAAACTCACTTACCCATAAAAAAACTGTGATCCCTACAAGCTAACAAAGTAGGCTTTGGTTAATATGTTTTTACGTTAAGAACATCCGAGGTATACAGAGTAAGCGGTTTGATATATTTTACTCACCTCTCAGCTGATGCGTTCGTTACTGGAGTACAAATAAACATCCGCAGCAAAATTTCTACCTTTGGATATATATCTTGCAAATAATTTCCCACGAGCCACTTGGTCAGAGACGGTGGCTTTTTATTTCCTATTTTGTTTGCTGCTAGGTGTGATTTGAGGTGGACAAGTTCATCAAAAATTGAGGTTTAAAAAAATGTTTTTAACCTTATTTTCAAGTTCTTCTGTGGTTAGTGCTGAAAGCTTTCTTACGGCACCAAACTTTCCAATATACTCCTCATAGGCATTCATTCTCATTACACAAGTTGCTGTTTTATCGGCAAAAATGTATTGACCCTAAAATTATCTTTTCCAGAAACTTCGTCCTCTCGAGACTCATCATCTTGACGTTTTCAGGTTGTTCTACGTCGCTTGTCATGCTCATAAACTTTGTTTTCACAAACATCAAGTGCTTTTTTTCATACACATTAAACTGATTTCTGAGCTCTTCAATGAATAAAGTGAGTGATTTGAAAGCTTCTACTACAGCCATTGCATCGATGTCTTCATTCTGTTCATATTTGTTAACTTTATGCAAACTGAAAAGGATAGTACCCTTTGTACTTGACCATTTGTATGGACCAGCTTGTATGGACAGCTTGTCAGCTTGTATGGACCATTATAGCTGTTTCTAAGGGATTCAATCTGTTGAGTAGGCCTTTAGCTTCTGCCCGAGTGTTAGACTTCTGCTCTGTGTTGCTTTCCAATGTTTCTAAAGCTCTGATTATTGCATGCCATTCTTCTTGTAAGGCTCTTAAGGCGTCATGTCAAGCAGACCATCTTGAAGTGGAAAGGATTTTGGTCGTTATTGTTGTGTTTTTGTATTTATTTAACACCGCTCATCTATGTGTAGAGTTAGAAAAAAATTGTACAGCTCTTGAAGCAAAGTAAATAGTGACACAGCCTCAATGCAAGTCTACTGCGTGAGTGCCAACTAGGTTTATAGAGTGTCCTGCTCACGGGATATATGATGCAAATGGATTGACCTCAAAAATTCTAGCCTGTAGTCCTGAATAGATTCCAGACATGTTGGAAGCACTATCGTAAGACAGCCCGCGGCACCTTTGTCTGTCCAAACCAAAAAGTGTTAGAGTTACAGTGACTGCGTCAAACATATCAAGAGCTTTATGTCCAATATGTGGCAAAAACTTGAGAAATCTTTCAACAGGCTCTCCATTTTGTTTCACATAGCGTATTACAAATGATAATTGATCTACGTGAGAAATGTCCGGTGTTGAATCGACAATCAATGAAAAATACTGAGAGCTTTTAGCATCCTCTAAATTGTGGGTTTTAACTTGCTTACCAAGAAGTTCAATAAATTCGTCGCATATAGTGGATGAAAGATAGGAAATATGTCATTTTTTAGGGTTCCACAGTTTCTAATGTATTCAGCCAAAACGGGTCAAACTCAGCGAGGACTTCTAGTAACATCATGCAGTTTCCATTTGAGTTGGAGCCAAATACCTCTGTTGACCCTCTAAATGGTAACCCTCGAGAAGCTAGAGCTTTTATCACCACGACAACGCTTTGCAATAACATTTTCCAGTAACTAATTTCTCGATCTATCATTTCATTTACATAGTTGGTAATTAACCTTACCCAGTTTCTCCCCTCTCTCTTTTAATAGTGATTGTGCTGTTTTGTGAAACTGAGTTTTCGTGTTCTGTTAGCCTCGATATAACATTTTTCCAGTCACTAAAACCATTTTTTACAAAGGATGATTCCGATTGTATTTCAGAATGGAAAGGACGGTAAGGGCCTCGAGTACACAACCCATGCTCTGTTTTGTTTTTCACCATTTGCTAATCTATAATATAAAAATTAATCGCAAACTGTGTTGGTAAGCGCATAACTCGACAACGCCTGGACCAATTTGGCCATATATTTTCTTAATGTTTGTTGGTGTTCAAGGATGGCAAGACTTACTGACTACTTTTAAGCAGACCATATAGTTTAAAAAATGTTTGAATTATGAAATTAATCTATAATATATACTAACCCCCTCCCCCTCTGTGTAACTAACTCACTCAGTGATATTTTCAAATATTTACTCACTTTCAGCTAAGCTAGAAACTTAAACATTGGTATATAGATACTTTTAACAAACTCACCGAACAAAAAAGCCAAAACCCAAAATTTTAAGCCTAAACCACAAACAAAAGAAGAAAATACAAGCCTAAATGGTGGAAAACATGTTTTCTAAAAAAACAGTGAGTGAACGGTAAGTCCTATCTAAAAACGGACTCAATTTTCACGGTCAGGTTTTAGACGCTCTAATCTTATGGTCTCTTGACCTTTTTACGTATCTGGTCTCCTACAAACTCTAGCACCCTACAAGCTACATCGCAGGCGCCAATATAGCGTTTGGTAGCATACATTTTTAACTTCACTGTTGGTATCAGTTTCAGCTATCAGGGCAACACGTGCTTCGTTAGGACCTTTAGTTATGTACTTAAACAGGTACGTACTTGACTATCTTCCGCGTTGTGGCAGTTTCAAGGTTCATATGACAATCATATTTTAGAGCAGAGCGTTGTACATTACCATCAAATGTACAGACGGTTTGTTTCTACGTCAGAGCGCTGTTGTTGAATCAACTTGTATTGAACAAATCCATGCTCATCAACATGAGTTACTTCTGTATTTGATTTTGGGAAATACTTAGAACATTTTGATATTTTATTGTCCCAGCAGGGAAGATCAGTTTGGTGGTCAGTGCCACAGGGACCATGTACCATATGGTTCAGTACTATTGCCCGCTTGTAATGAACAAATCCATGGTCATCTACATGAGTTACTTCTGTATTTGATTTTGGGAAATACTTAGAACATTTTGATATTTTATTGTCCCAGCAGGGAAGATCAGTTTGGTGGTCAGTGCCACAGGGACCATGTACCATATGGTTCAGTACTATTGCCCGCTTGTAATGAACAAATCCATGCTAATCTACATGAGTTACGTCTGTATTTGATTTTGGGAAATACGAACATTTTGATATTTTATTGTCCCAGCAGGTAAGATAAGTTTGGTGGTCAGTGCCACAGGGTCCATGTATCATATGATTCAGTACTATTGCCCGCTTGTAATGAACAAATCCATGGTCATCTACATGAGTTACTTCTGTATTTGATTTTGGAAATACTTAAAAATTTTGATAATTTATTGTCCCAGCAGGTAAGATAAGTTTGGTGGTCAGTGCCACAGGGACCATGTATCATATGATTCAGTACTATTGCCCGCTTGTAATGAACAAATCGATGGTCATCTAAATGAGTTCCTTCTGTATTTGGTTTTGGGAAATACTTAGAACATTTTGATATTTTATTGTCCCAGCAGGGAAGATCAGATCGGTGGTCAGTGCCACAGGGACCATGTACCATATGGTTCAGTATTATTGCTCGTAGTCTGCCATTGACCTCGTCAGCGGAAGGTATATCGGCACGAACGACTATTAACCATTCATTCACCAATTACATTCCTATTAACACCAACGTAGTCTTGGAAGTTCAACACCTTGTTAATTTCTCCACGTCCCATTGATGATGTTACCGTGTTCATTTTCCTTGTCTAACATCGAGCTAGGGGAGTAGGCTCTGGATGAAACTCGTCTTAACATGTTGTGTAGATAAGCACAGCACAACGCAATCGATTTTGCTGACTCGGGGTCGACAAGCATTGGTTTTCGAAGAAATCGAAAGACGCTACTCATTATGCCAAACCCATTTTCAATCACTCTTCTGGCTCTTGAGTGTGGGTAATTATACGCCCTTTCAATGGATCCCTTATAGTGATTTCCTGGTAAGCCTTTAATATGTGTTCAGACATAGGAAAGGCGTCATCAGCGGCTATCACAAATGGAACTTCTGCTTCACGTTCGTTTTGGGTGGAAAGTTCACACCATGTTGGGTGATTGCTGTGTAAAGATCTGTTGATAGGAAAACTCCACCGTCTGAAAACCGCCCTTGCAAGCCTACGTCGACATATAATAGTTTGTATTTAGAATCGCAAAGCGCCTTCATATTGGTTGAAAGGCCAGGTTCATTTAAAAGCTATTCTAAAAAAAGTGCATCTAGAAACTGGCTTTGTAGGTTCTGAAAAAAAAATATTTACAGTAATTTACATAATCCTTGTAAACAGCTGTCCAACTTTTGTTCCCAAAAACTGGCTCCAGATATAACTTGCTACTTTTCTTCCTGCAATATGAAGGGCTGATCAAATGCCTCTAAAGCTTGTTTATTTGGCTTACTCATGACCCCACTTCTCGCTCTTTTTATCTTTTGTTCAATTAGTTTGTTTTCTCTGGAAGGTATCATGCCATGACTTTCCCCAACAATATTACTAGTAGACCAATTGAAAACCGACCACTTTCCAAAATCATACCAAGGTACTAAGGAATAGATTCTTACACACTCTAACTACTTTTCCTCCAGGGGTTTTGAAAGTGTACCGGAGAGTGCTTAGCCTCCTCGAATCTTTGGCTTTCTTTTCTTGTTATGATTGGATCTTCTTTTTGTACAAATGAAGTGACGTACATTTTTTCTGATCCCATAACAATTTAGTGCAAAATATGTTAAATAGTTCTTTTCTCTCAGTCTCAGTAATTTCATTACAGTGCCTTACAGTAGAATTAATACAAGCTTTACTGCTGCAAGGAGGTCCCATTTTTATTTCTTGTCTTTCTGTACCTCTACCTTTCTTACCAGGTTTTTACCAGACCAACCTTTATACGTCTTACCCTGCTCTCTTTTTTTATTATCTCTCCTCTTCTGGTTTGGTGGATTTGTTTCTTTTTCGTTTACCCTGGCCCAACGTAATCTCCTCTGGCGCATCCTATTCGTTATTATCAGCAGAAGAAATGTTGTCAATGGGCCTTTTACCCATTAACTCTATCAATTCATCTTCTGACGAGGGCAGGATAAAGTCAGGATCTTTATTCGTCTCTGATGGCTTGTAATAATAAATCTTCCTTCTCTACGGTATTCATTCTGAACTCATAAAAACTTATAAATAACTGTCTAAAGTATGTATAGTAGGTATATAAATTACATAGAGATAGACGTAGTGGGACCTCGTAAGATTACTATTTGGCGGGCAAAACTGTCAGAAGTGGGACCTCGTATAACCTAACCTTTAATGAACTCGTCATAACAGTAATAATTAAATAACTTAGTGTAAGTTCTAACTGATAAACTGTTGCATAAGACACTGCACTTACAATAATAATAAAGAAATCAATCAAATGTAATATAAAACAGTATTACTATGAATGAAAATGGATAAATAAAAGAATATATTCATTTTAAATTTTTATTATATTATGAAAAACGTATTTTAAGTGACATTTAAACTCTATGCTTTTTGTGTTAAAGGTAGTGTTATACAGAAAAAGAACTGTACAAACTGCAGGGATTTTTTAAGTTAAAGTTCTATTAGTGTAACAATAGTATAGTACCTTTATACGAATAAACAATATTATATAGAATATATTTACATGAGTACAAGTTTGTGTATCGTATATATTATTTTTAAACTATATCATTTTGCATAATAACTTGTGAATAACAATAACAATGGACATTAATAAATCAAAAGGCGAGCTTTAAAGCCCTTCTCTACCATTTAATCAGGTAGAACAGTTAAAACTTAAAAAAGAAAAGTTTAGTTTTAAACAGAACATTCTTGCACAAAACACATACATCACAACTCGTTGAAGTGTCGGCACGTCTGAACAGCTCCATATGCTGGATGACTACTAAGTGACTTTTGGTGCTCTATTTTAAAACATTTTGATAGTAGGTGAAGTTTTTAAAAAAAAGTTTGTAGGTAAATTAATAGCGTTAGCATTTTTAAGAGTTTAAAACAATAGAAATACCACTTAAGGCTTAACGTCACTTACCTATGCTACTGATGCATCACTTACCTATGCGTTATGCAATGGCACTGCTGGTTAATACTCACGTGTACAGGATCTGCTCTAAAATACGAGTCAAGTATCATACGAGTCGTATTTCTCCCATTTGAAGAATTAAGGAGTTCTTGGAATTTTTGTTCGCTGTGTGAGGTCGGGCATTGTCATGCAAAAACAAAATTTTGGATGACAACTTTCCTCGGCGCTTGTTTTGAACAGCTCTTTCTAAGGTTGCGCAATGTTTGACAATATCGCTCAGAGTTTATTGTTGCACCACGTTCAAAGTCAATAAGCAGCACACCTTGCCTATCCAAAACACCGTAGCCATAATCTTTCTTGCCGACAAAGTTTGCAAACATTTCTTGGCTTTTGGGTGAACTTTGTGACCTCCATGGACTGTAACTTAGTCTCACAATTCACATGTTTCACCCAAGTCGTCACCATTACGATTCGATCAATGAATCACCATGCCTGTCGTAGGTGTCCAGAATCAAAGGCTGCTTCCATTCGCAGACCTTTAGGTGGTCTGTAAGCATTTTCGGCACCCATCTTGCACAAAACTTATGGTAGCCTAGCTTTGCGTGACAATTTCAAACAACAAGGTCCGTGAAATTTGTGGAAAACAAAGCGAAAGCTCTGTTATTGTGAAACGGCGGTTTTACGATATTTCATTAACCATGGCAACCAGCTCGTCAGTGACAATGCTCGGGCGTCCACTCTTCTCTTCATCATGAACGTTAGTTCGGCCATTTTTAAACCGTATGCACCATTTCCGGACAGAACTTTCATTCATCACATTGTTTCCATACACTTCACACACTTGACGATAAATTTCTGCGTGGTTTAGGTTTTAGCCAACAAAAAACGAATGACAGACCGCACCTCACAACTGGCGGGATTTTCAATAGCAGCGGCCATTTTGAATTCGTATAGCGAAAAAACGGGAAGCGCGGAGATGTTCTCGCTGTGACGGCCAGACAGCCACTGAGGGGCGGAGTCCGCTGACACCAATAAGAACACGAATGACGCGCCTGGCGGCTCATGAAACGTTCACTTTCTGAATAGCCCTCAGTGTTCTAACCTGTAAAGTGGTAATTACAGTGTAATACTTTTCACATACGAGATTTTATCAGTCAACGAAGCACAATATTAATTCAACAAGTTTTAATACAGAGATCAAATACTAGTTGGTAGTGTAAGGCCAATTCAAATTGACAATATCTTACTAAAACCACTAGGAGTTGAGAAATTGAAGTCTATTTGGGCAATAATTCAATCAATTTCCTTAGTTAGAAATTGTTCATACGACAGTGTCATCTCCTTTGCTTCTTCTGTTCCCAACTCCAAGGTACGGGGACACATGAAATTATGGGAATAATCTGATTTGTGAGGAAAGTAGCAACTTCATCAAGCTGTAACAGCAGACCAAAAATGCTTGACACAGTTTTTTTTGAAAAAAAAAAATAATAATAATAATAATAATAAAAAAATTAAATAAAATAAATGAGCCGAATTAGGTTGGCTTTGAGTCTCTAATAATAACTACTTAAGCGAAACCATATAGTTTAAAACATGTTTGAATTAAGTAAATGATCATATATAATACATACTAACCCCTTCCCCCTCTGTGTAACTAACTCATTCCAGTGATATTTACTAATATTTACTCACTTCAGATCGCTAGAAACTTAAACATTGGTATACAGGGTGTCCAAAAAACGTTTACAGACTTTGGGATGTGATTCCTGATACAAAAGTAAAGAAAAATTCCTATGAAGGTATGTCCGAAAATGCATATTTGCCCAGATATCCGCCATTTTGTATTTTCACAAAATCTTTTTCTCTGAGGTTTTCAACCGATCCTTTTGAAATTCGATATGTGTGTAAAACTAGTCCAAATCTACCTAACTTAAAAAATCAACTTGATCAAATGGTAAATTTAAAATGGCGGCCGTTTAAATATTTAAAATTTTAATAACGGAAAAACGATAATCCGTACGAAAAATTGGCAAGAATAACTTTTTTGCAAAATTTAATTACCAATCAAACGTTACCAAAATCATGAGAATCGGTTCATTAACAACTGAGTTATGTGCAATAAATGACAGGAAATGAGCCCTTGTCAACATGGCTCAGCGCAACAATGGACATCTAATGGCTCTCAAACTGCTATTGCACCTTATTTAATCCTGTTTTAACAAACCTGTTTATGGTGTAAATAAATAAAAACTAATGTCAGATTGCACATTTTAATGTTGTGTTAACATGATCTTATGCTACTATCACACTATTTATACAAAGAAATAGTAAAGGCTACAGTAACTGCTCAAAATGTCGCCCCTCATTTAAGATGCATGCTTCTAGACGCTTCGACATTGACTGTCTCACTCTCTCAAAATACCCGGTGTTTGTCGAATCCTCTCAATACCATTTGAAATTCGTACTCTCAGGTCCTCCACTGATTCTACTGGGCTGGAATAGACGATTGCTTTTAGATGTCCCCACAAAAGTAGTCCAATGGGTTAAGATCAGGCGACCTTGCTGGCCATGCACCGGACCACCTCGACCAATCCAATTGTTAGCGTAAGTTTGATTTAGCAGTTCTCGAACTCGCAGGTCAAAATGAGCCGGCGCCCCATCAAGCATGAACCACATGTTCTCGCGCGTCCAATGGCACATCTTCAAGAAATTCGTGAAGGTCTACAGTCAAAAAATGTAAGTATCTATCTCCGTTCAGAGTTGCTGGTAAGAAACTAAAGAATAAATAGTCGTCAAAATACCGGCCCATACATTTACAGAGAATTGATACTGATGACGGCACTGTTTTATGTCATGTGGGTTCTCTATGGCCCATATGTGTGTGTTGTGAAGATTCGTAACGGCCGTTCTTGAAAATTTAGCTTCATCGGTAAATAGGACACTACTCAAAAATTGGGATCATGACATTTCTCAGTAAACCATTGACAGAGAGTTACTCTGGGAAGATAGTCTCGAGGCAACAAAGCTTGAACACGCTGCACATGAAAGGGTACAGTTGTTGCTCATGCAGTATGTTCCATATTGTTCCTTTGCTAACATGAAACTGAAGGCCAAGTTCCCTCGTGCTTTTTCAGGGTGGTTTGAAATTTCATCTACAGCTTCCTCAAATTCAGGATTCCTTACCACAAGTGGCCGCCCTGATTTGCCGACTTTCAGGAGAACCCTGAGACGCTGATGGATTGTCTGAAAAGTTACATGGCAAGGTAATGTACGGTTTGGAAATGTTTGCTGGTATAAGCGTCTTGCTTCCTGCTGTTGCAATTTGCAAGCCCCCATCAGATGCATGTCGGTCATTTCACATTACTAAAGTAGTGGTTACCTTGATGATAAATAACTAATGATAACTAAAACTTAATTATAAGTAAGCAAGCACTGAACACGGTGAACTCAAACAGATGTAAAGTTAGTGAAAGAAAAGTCTAATGTTGTCAATAATGTTTTATTGACAGTTACAACATAATGACCATTGTAATCAGCTGTTACGTATAAAACAGCTGATATTAACTAATCAAACTCGTATTAATGAAATAATTTGCTTTCTTTTACATACATTTAAAATCTAATTGAGTTACTTATGAACCGATTCTCATGATTTTGGTGACGTTTGATTGGTAATTAAATTTTGCAAAAAGTTATTCTTGCCAATTTTCGTACGGATTATCGTTTTTCCGTTATTAAAATTTTAAATATTTAAACGGCCGCCATTTTAAATTTACCATTTGATCAAGTTGATTTTTTTTAGGTAGATTTGGACTAGTTTTACACACATATCGAATTTTCAAAGGATCGGTTGAAAACCTCAGAGAAAAAGATTTTTTGTGAAAAATACAAAATGGCGGATATCTGGCAAATATGCATTTTCGGACATACCTTCATAGGAACTTTTTTCACTTTTGTATCAGAATCACATCCCAAAGTCTGTAAACGTTTTTTGGACACCCTGTATAGATACCTTTACAAAATTCCCTGCTGAGGGGTACCTAAAACACAAATTTTAAGTTTAAACCACACAAAAAATACACAAGCCAAAATGGAAAACATAAAATTCAAACAACATGAGTTACTGTAAGTCCTGTTCAAAACGGACTGAATTTCACGGTCAGGTTTTAGACGCTCTAATCTTTTATCTGACCTTATGTATCTACAACAACCTAGCACCTCAAGCTACATCGTATACGCCAATATAGCGTTTGGTAGCATACATTTCAACTTCATTGTTGCATCGCATATCAGGGCAACACGTGTTTCGTCAACCTTTAGTTATGTATTTAAACGGTAATGGTAGGTGAAGTTTTTCTTTAAAAAGTTTGTAAGTAAATAGAGTTAGCAATTTTTAAGAGGCAGTGAAATACCAATTTAAGGCTCTAACATCACTTACCTATGCTACTGATGCATCACTTACAGATGCAATGGCACTGCTTGTTAATACACACATGTACAGGATCTGCTCTAAAATAGTGTTCTAACCTGTAAAGTGGCATGAAGTTCTAGATAAGGATTCAAGTTCTCAGTGCTGACCTTTGTACTACAGATAAGCCCTTTGTACTACCTCAATACATCTGCACCCAATAGACTTCCTCAGCACTCTCCACGGGTTGGCTTTTCACACGTGATGCACATATATGAGGTTTTCCTTTTTTCTGGTAGTCACAGGTTGAACAAGTCTTCCTTTTCGCCATTTGGTCGTTTGCACTGGAATATCTCTCGGTCTGACCAAGGGCTGCGGCCGGGCTTGACATTGCTGCGCTGGAGGTTGGGTTTCTTGCTCTAGTTCCTTTTGAATTGTGGACTTTAGTTCCTTAGGAAGCCTTACGTTAGAATCAAGCCTTGAGCGGAGGTGGGGGATGATCATCTCATTTGCCAACTGCTTCACAAAGTCAACTCATATAAGAAACGTCCTTGTAATTCATAAAGATGATGAACGAGTTGCCACTTCCAATATTTAAAAGTCTATAGAAAACTGCTAAAGGCCGACGCCTAGTTCGGCGACTTGACGAAAAACAGCACACTTCATACCGAGCAAGTCTACTCCACATTTCGTGCTGTTGTAGCATGATGCTATCTCAGGCTTGTTCTTCCTTGCATCTACTGAAGCGGTGTGGTGCATGCTTGATACTAAAACTACTGCACTGTTTTTTCTTGAACTATCTTGAATCTATCTTGAAACCATGAATGGCTGATCCGGTGGGCCTCTGGGGGTTTGGAGGAATTCTACCGGGATTCTTATTTCTTTTCATCGTACCGACGTAAGACAATTTTCTTTTCGACAACTGATCTAATAACTCCATCGAACTAAACCAGTTGTCTCCAGTAATATTTCTATTACTCTGAAGAATAGGCTCACTGAGTCGTATCACTGATTGAGTAGGTACGTAGGTTTCTCTTCTTCAGACAGTCCTGAACTATCACTACCTCTGCCAGTATACATATAAGCATTCAGCAAATATTATGTCATTGACGGCAAATATTATGTCATTGATTGTCAGTCCTGATGAAAGTTAGTTCTAGATGTTAATAAAGTTTATTTGTTGTTGTGATTTGAAATCAAAGGGGCGCTACCTTATTGTGGGTGAACGAACAGCTCAAGGCCAACAAGGAAGCCAATCTGAGTACCGCGAACTTACTTTTCACCAGCACTGAACCTGGTCTTAGAAATAATCTTTATGTTTTTACTTAATACACCAATGTAATTGATAATTTGGTATATACTTCACCACTGTGATTTGTTAGCCAAGAATCTGTTTTAATTAAAACGGCAAAACACCGCAACAGAGCACAGTACAGTTCAAAATGGATCAATGTATATACATATGTTTTACAACAGTGCTACCCAAAAGTTCCTTATAATCTAACAATGTACAAAACAATATACCACAAATTACAAGATACAAGAGCAAAATACAGTAGATATAAATGATACAGGGCCCCTAAAACAAAAGCGCAGTGAAAATATCAATCCATCCAGTTGCACTCCTGGGCGACGAAAGTTCCACCGATGAATCACCCAAAACCGTGGAATTAAAATAAGTTCTCACTCACCGTAGAAGCTCGCGCTAAACATCCGGTATAACAGATAAGCGACGCACTCGCGCGCGCACTCACGCACACCAGCAAAGCTCTATATGCTAAGGTCCACTCCGCAAATACTAGATGTAACCCTTAAACCACAATCGAACTAAGTAGTATATGTCTACAATTCATCATCTTTTAAATTACATTTTTAATAATTAGTTTTGTTTAGCTACATCCATAATCTTTGATCAGATATTACAAGCACCTTGACGATTTTACATTTATTTGACACAATTACATTAAATTATTTTTACAAAGATAATAAGGTGACTAAATTTTAATAAACAGAGTGTCTGGAAAGACAATAATAATGTTATGTTTATTAGTGTGTGCAGTTTACATATTTTTAAAATTTTATAAGGTAGCACTGGTAGACTCTTTCTTTGGTAAACACAAGAGAGCAAAATAATATTTTAAACCAAAGGCAATATGGCGTAAGCATTTACATTTTTAGAATATTATAAGTCCTTACTTTTCGTAATAACCATACTAGTAAAATACAAATACGAGTAGGATACAGTACAAATGCAGAAAAATACAATAGCTAGATTAATTCTTAGACTAGGTAGTAAAATTAATACAGTGAGAGGATGTTGTTTTTAAAAACCCTCCACTTAGTGGCTTTTGAATAAATACCACTCCTTTTTAAAACAGGCAATTGAGAAATATTTTTAAATATACAAATTCTCTACAGCAATAATTAACACACTGTATAAATACCTTGTCATTCAGTACAAATATAGACCAAATGAAATGAGGCACTAAAGGTTAACAAACAAAGTAGAACACATCAGTCTTTATGTGACATTACAATAATTAAAAGAATTTAGCTGAAACGTTTGGTAGTAACAAATTTTAGCTTTTAAATTTTAGTATTTATAGGTATTAATTTAGTGCACTATAAAATTTAATGGGTAAAACTTAGACCCAAAGAAGCTGCTTGAATCTTTAAAGAAGAAAGTTTGTGATGAGTTGCTAATTTAAACTACAAAGATTAACGTACTGGCGTGAATTTAGAAAGTAAAAGACACAATTTAAATCTATTGTTGGCAAAAGTAAGATATTTAAGGAAGGAATACTGTTCCTTTTAAAGGTGGTGATTATTAAGTTGACAATTTGGTATAGTCTTGGAATATTTTCAACTTCAACATTTTTGGGCCTTCTCGGAAGATTCTTGTATTTCTTTTCCTCAAAGTCTAGCTTGCAGAGAATAGTTCCTTCTGGTACATATTTTAGGCATCTTATGTCGGTTACCACAGGGTCACCTTTGCTTCTTCCGGGACGTATGGAGTCGTAGTACTGAATTTTAGAGAAGTCTGAAAAACTCATGTTTGAGATAATTAATTTAATAAGGGTTTGACTGTCTAGCTTCTGAGGTGTGTTTGACGTACGTCTGTGTCCGTTGTGGGTATTTCCTCCTCCATGCGTTCCTCCGCTGTCGCTGGTGTTGGGGCAGCCTGCTGTTGCAGGTCGGCTTTCTGTCGGTCCTGAGGCGGTCCGGGAAGAGCGTTTTTGACTTCTTCCGTACGTCCTGGATCGATATGCAGCCCTTGTAGGAGGAATTGTGGGCCTCCCCGCAGTTACAGCACTTTATGTCCTCCTCGGTGACGGTACAATCTTGTCGCTTGTGTGGCCCTCCGCAGCGAACGTGTCGGTAGCAGTTGGAAGAGCCGTGGCCAAATCCCTGGCAGCGGTGACACTGCGGCGTTCCGGAGGGCTACGGAGATCTCGACATCGTAGAGTGTCCGCACCTTGTAGATCTCCGAAGCCGGGCGTCCTCCTTCCTCCCTCTCGCAGTCCGGGACGAATGTGACGAGCCACTTTCAGGAGCTTGAGCGCCGGGTCCGCAGACGGGCAGCGGTGGACACCTCGAAACGTTCGGCGTCGAGTAGTCGGTAAAGCTCCTCGCAATTCACTGCTTCTGGTAGTCCACTAATAACGACTTTCAAGGGCATCCCCGTTCTGAAGGTGAAGGTGTGGAATTTCACACCTGCATTCATCAGGTAACGCTGGACTTTTCTGAAGTGTTCGACAGATGAGGCCTGGACCCTGTAGTCGTCTCCCCGCGCTTGCGACGGCTGGATCCGTGCGCCGTATCTCCCTGGCGAGTTCACGCCAATCGCTGACGGCCTTTGCCTCAATGATGAAGGCCGGAATCCTAACCGGCTTATAGGCAGGTAGTTGCTCCGGTTCGGAACGGTCGGATGATGAGCCCTCCCAGTGCCTAGTACTTTCTTCCTAGGTGCCAAGCCGTTTTGGCCTATTTTGCAGACATTACACAATAAATGCACAACAATTGTGAAAAAATACCATGTATTATATATCAATGTATTGGCAATGACATGCACAATGTAAAAATAGTAGAACCCAAAAAAACGTTAAAAAAATTACAGATGAGCACAATAATCTAATACAATATAACACACACTGTACAACACTTTGAAAATGGCACTTTTCTTCTAAATTTAATAAGCTTCAAAAAATATAAACACTTAAGCACTTTACAATAAAAAAAAATTACATGACAAAAACTAAATACTACTATTTTTTTACTTACTTTTTTTTACTTACTATTTCTACTACCTAAATACTTACTATTTTTCTGTGACGTTTAGTCGGACTCACTCTCACTCTAAGCGCCTTTCTCTTTTGTCCATGTCCATGGGGCCTCCATGTCCAACTTAGAAAAACATTCTCTATGTACACCAATGTTGCAACCTGGGCACCAGTAGCGACTCCTTTTCTCGGTATTATTTGCTATGCACACATTGCAATATCGAGAAAGCTGCCCAAGTGTGCGATTTTGTGTCCCTCGACGGCGCATTCCTCCTCCTCCACCTCCATGAGCAGGTTCTACCAGGAACGCCAAGTCTTTTCTGGTTAAAGGTCTGTCTGTATTTTCCTTTGTACGAAACATAGGAATTAAAAGAGCCATGTCTATAAAGTTGAAGAACAACTCCACACATTCATTGGAACTCCATGTGACGTTTACATTGGACCCTGGTATAGGCTGAACCATTCTTTCAACCACGCTTTTAGCCGAGTTATCAACTTTGAATGTACCTTCTGGCTGACTTCCAGTACACATTTCCAAGTTACAGGTGTAATATGCTCTAGCGCAACACATGGCAAATATTTTCGCTCCGTATCTGGCAAGTCTAAACTTTATGTACATTCGAAAGCCGCATCCGGAAGGCCTCCAACATTTCGTCTACTGTTACAAAAGCACTGACGTTGTAGTGGGTTTGGCAGTTTTGAACAAATTGTTCAAACATGTCTATGATAGGCGCCAACCTATCAATTAGTTTCCTATCCTGTCTAGTGTTTACATCATCAAACCGTATGGCTCTGAGCAAGAACTTAAACCTATAAAGAGGCATTACCAAGGGGGAAAACTCAATTCCTTAATCATCCCTGGACCAAACGTCTTCCAAGTTGATGTGGGACATTTTCATGACTCCAAGCATGTACAATAGCCCAAAAAGCGCTTTTATTTCAGTTGAGTTTGTTGGTTTACTGTGTCTTTCATGAGTGTAACGATCTTTGTTGTTATTGATGTAGATATTTGTATTTGAAACGATATCATCAAGCATTTCATCGCTAAAAAAGAGTTTAAATACCTTCAAAGGTGTCTTGCAATTCCTTGCTGCAGGCTTGACGTTACTAACACAAACTCTACTCGCCTGTATACACTGGCGAACATTTCGGTGTAACGTGTAACTGTAACATGTGTTGCGATACAAACAAATAACACAGTACAAGTGATGTATTTACTCACCGAATCTATCGAGGCGCCTTTCCTCAATTCTACGAAGAGGTTCAAGATCTCGCTCGTGGTTCATGGCTGCCATGCTTCTTGCTGCAGACTGACCTCCACCTCAGATGTACCCAGTACCACACGAGTGCCACTGTCTCCTCTACCCCTCTCGCGCCGTGCAGTTTCCCCGCCTTCCCCTCCATCGCGTTGTTGCTCTTCTCGGCTACCAGAGTTTTTAAAAAATTGGCGGTTATATTTTACGGGTCTCTCCGTAATTTACGAATTAGCCTATTATTTATTTTATAAGTTTAAATCTATACATTTTTAACTGGTGCATCCGTACATCTGCCTTACATTTTGAAAAGCTTTATGATATTAAACAAATTAAAAATGTACTCGTTAAAATATCTAAAATATTGAATTTATAAACATTTTGGTTTTGAACATTTTAAATAAACAGATACATTTTACTTACTACATTAATGTAGGACACAGGCTAATCTTCCATAGGTAACTTCCGTATCTTCTTAAGACTTAATAACTTTGATTTAAAAGACAGTATCAGTATCATTGCCTCTGTACTTATATACGTTTGCAATACCACCTCTACTACAAAACACAGAACAATTCTGGAAAGTTCCAACCAATCAAATTTTCCCCCTAAAGAAGCAATTCTTCTACATAAAATATGTGCATACATGTTCTCAATTATACATTACGAGTTTCTTTATACATTACAATAATTATTTTACTATTATTAAATTTATTACTTTATTTTACAATCTTCTCTTCTTTCCTCTGGACTGGTGTCTGGACCTCCAGCTTCGTCCCTCCCTCCAGCCGCGTCAGCGTTGCTTTATTGACTATTCCCATCGACAGCTCCTTCTCCAGCTCCATTCCGCCGCAGCAACAGGCGCAATGCTCTGCAGGAGTAAATGACAATGGAGGATTGTTTGTCCTTGGATAGTATTTACGAACATTTCAAAGTTTATTTATTTAATACATGTGATTTAAAAATTTAAGTTTATTTATTAAATAGTTTATTATTCAGTTTTAAAAGTTTGTTTTTACCAATATAATTGCCAGCTTTAATTATTTTGTATTTAAAATATACCTCCAAATTATAGGTATTAAAAAGATTATCTTTAAAACAGGCTTGATAAAATGTCAGGCAAATACAGTCTGAGATATTGACAGTATCAGGATGGCAGTCACTTGATTATAATAGAATATCTATTCAAATGAAAATATATAGTGTTGTCACCTTACTTTTATTAAACGTTAGACTACTAGGTGAGCTCTTATTTAAGAGCTATTAAAGTTGAATGAATGTTTACCAATATAATTATAAACCAAAATAATACAATAAAACAATTATAAAATATATCTCCAAATTATAATTATAAAAGATTAATTTTAAAAAAAATATGTCTTGATAAAATGTCAGGATAAATACAAGCTCTGAGATATATTGAGAGATATCAGGGGAGGGCAGTCACTATGATTATAATAGAATATCTATTCAAAGTGAAAAATATATAATGTAATCAAGGCCTTACCTTTTACTAGCACGACGTTGAGCCGACCACTACAGGTGCCCCTCTTAGCTCACGCCCGAGCCAGAAGGCCGAAGGAGACTATGGATGTTCCTACATCCAATATTATAAGGAGAGATATAAAGGTGTATGAGTACACACAAGTGAGAAGCCATACTTTTGCTCTCATTGTGTTGTGACGGGGCCCAATCCGATTGAACTGCTCACTCACTCGTGATCAAAGTAAACAACTGCTGATGTTGCTGACTTGACTGAGCTTCTGAATCATTGTCACCCAATGCATTGCAATTTGGAAAATACTTATAGATGATTTTAGTTACTTAAATGCATTGAGTTTTAGTCACAATACTAAAAATAGGTCCCCTTTAAACCATGCAACGACTGGTCCATGCCTAGTGTTACACACCTTATACCCGAATCGGATAGGTTTTCCTTTCAAGAACTGTTTGCAGTTATGTTTACCGAAGTATTTTACAACAGTTTCATCAAAAGATAAATGTTGAGTGGGCTCAAAGTATTTAAGAAACTTTCTTTGCAGCTTGCTAATTAGTGGCCGAAGTTTCCACAATTTATCTCTAGCATCAACTTCATTATTGTCTGCGCAGTGAATGAACCTTAACAACTGCTCAAACCTATTCCTGCGCAGAGCACTATCAACGATAAGGTGATTACGCATGTCTTCTTCGGAGTCCCAGTAATATAACTTTTGCCTGGAAGATAATTGTATCCACTTAACACCAAAATAGCCAAAAACACCTTATTTCATTTGTTGTAATTTTAGGATCAGGACAGTTTAGGAAAAGTGCATATTTTTTTGTTTGAGCGAAGTCAATTGAATATGTTCGTATCAAAAAATAACTCAAACAGTTCCACTGCACTAAAATCCTTGTATTTTTTATAGTCTGACTCGGGAAATGGCAGGTCAAATGGTGGTACTAAATCACCTGCAACCAGATAGGACTATGCATTTTATTAGTTGTAGTTTTTTCTTTTTTTCCCCTCAGTGCAATTAACTATTCCTTTTTTATTTTCAGATTTAGGACCAGTTTTTCATGGGATTTTCCTCGTTTGAAGCCCCAGGCTCGTGAGACAGCTTCTTAGCCACCATAGTTCCCTCCAGTTCAGATTTTGTTTGCTTGCTGTTTTCATATACACGGTTGTGGATAGCGATGATTTGTTATAGAAATCAGTTTTTTGCAACAGCCTTGTTATTAGATAGTTTTATTTCTGCTTGAGCCATCAGCTGGCGATTGGATAAATTATCATATGTTCCTCCTTCGTCCTCATCTCCTGAATCTTCATCTGTCAAGGCAGATGGCTCAGGCGGGGCAATATAAATCGTGTCAATATTATCCTCAATGTCACTATTTTCGCCTACAAGAATATCCAATGCTTCTTGAAGTGTAAATCCATCTCTGAAAAGAAAAACTCAAGTTACTGAAGAAAAATAACCAAAGGCGTGGGAATGTCCTAGCATTGCCATTTGGCAACGGCGACATTTATAGTCTAGCCATGACTCAAAGTCATTATACTTAGCTTACAAGTACATAAAAAAATTTATTTTCAATTATTATAAGGTAACACATACTTACTCTAGTTGAAGAGACATGTTTCAAAATAAAATCAAACTAAATGGTTCAGATACTGTAGCACCACATTCACCAACATCAACTTTGTGATTAGGAACCACACTAATGCGGTGTCAATACTCCTAAGCAATACATTGTAGAGTAAATCAACATGAGGCATAATTTGGTTAAAAAGTTAAGCCAAAAAATGAAATCGTCATTGTTCAGGATATTTTGTGATCCCGTGGCTTTATTGATTTTACGAGTATAGTCGTTAGTATTGTCATCTACTATAGAATCCAAACACTCATAGATTTCATTTTTATACTTGTGTACTGTTTCAACAATTCTTGACTTAAAATTCCATCTAGTGGCTGGATTTTTAGGCAAGCGTGTCTTAACGATCTCATAAAGTACACTAGTACGTTTGGTTGGTAGTGGAAACAAATATGAAAACCCTTCAATATTGCTGAAAAATATTGTGACTGGTTTGTTTTGTGTGCCACACCTCTCGACAATTAAATTGAACTGATGCGCAATACAGTGGATATAATATGCATGTTTGTAAACCGTCCTCACTCGAGCCTTACGCCTGTATGTTGTCACTCATCGTGGAAGTGCCATCATAGCTCTGAGCTTTTTTTCAGGGGTTTTATCAAGGTTAAACTTGCCCATTTCGCAAAAAATAGCCGCACTGATTCCCTCTGCATTTAAACTTGTAGGATTAACAAAGGTAATAAATTGTTCATGTATTCTACCGTCCAGTTTATACCGTACAACAAACACCAACTGTGCCAATCGCGACATCTGTAGTTTCGTCTGCTTGTATAGCCACAAAGTCACTCTTACATATTTCCTCCTTTATCAACATACGGCAAACTGAGTTTATAGAGTCAAGTAAAACATTTTGGATTGTTTTGGACAGCCCCAGGAATACCCGATTGTTGGTTTTTCCAATGTGTTGCTTGAGCGTATTGTCAATATCAGCCATTAAGTTAACTAACCCAAGGAAGATTCCATAATTGTCTGATGTTTCACGTTCATCATGACCCCGCAAAGCCAGTTCGAAAATTCCGCCAAATTACACTGCGTCAATTAGTTTATTTAAAATGTATCTGTTGTTAGCAACTTCCTCATTATGTTTTTGTATATTTAACCTATACGCACTGTCTAATTGGCTCCCTATATTAACTTTACCTAATACAGCGTATTCAATACTAGCATTGATGTGCTTCTCACTTGATTTGTGTTTTTTTTTAACTTTAATTAATAAATGCTTTAAGTCCGAAACTCCATTGTCAGTCCAAACTGAGCCACTAAGGTTCATTACTAAACAGCAATAGCAAAAAAACGTGTTTTTCATCACACCCACACAACCATTCAGCACAGTCATACATAGATTTATTACATTTTCTAGTAAATCCTTTCCTACTTTTAAATTCTTTTAGTGTTTGATTAATAAGTAGGTCGGGTCTTGGTGGACAGAGATTGTACCCGGTCATAGGAAACGACAACACTCGCGTATTTGTTGTGTAAATCAATAGGCCACTCTCAAATCGGGATAGCATCGTTGTGCTAAAACACTAAATGGAACAAAGACTCGATCTGAAAAACACACTCCTCCTTTCCAAAAGGCGATAAAACGAGTTGATGAAATTTCCCTAGCCTTTACGTTGAGATATTTGAGCAAACGGTGCTACCTTTTTCTTAAACGGAAAATGTACATTCCTTTACCCGGCCTATAGGTATAAATTTTAATATTCACACTAACTAGCCTATAAAAATTTCTTTTTAATATATGAACACCACAATCAGTCTTTTTAAAATGCAACTAAACCTTTCAAAATATGTATAACAACTTACATTATTATTTCTAAACTATATCTAGTCTAATATGACTAGTAAGGAATTTAAAATATATTGCTTACATAAGTTTTAAATATGTTTAAAACTAAAAGTTCAAAAAATGTATTGCTTAAACTATTTTACATTTAATTAACAACAACGTATTTAGGAACAATGTAGTAACAGTTTTGTGAAAATTATGATGTCAGTGGATAAACATAAATTAGTTCATTTGATTTCTTAATACTCCACTTTTTTGAGTGATTAACTACATATGCACCAACATGTGCGTTTTAATAAATGTTATCATGTCTTATTAAGAAATATATCGCACCGAACTGTGATAAAATGAACTCTCTGTAAACATTGTTAGTTAAGCTTCCATTATTGTTATTTTTCTATGTGTATATGTATGTACTTCTTGCTTATATGGAAATAAAGTGGATTCTGATTCCATGCAACCCACCACAATATCGTCATCTTGAAATCCAACTACGACGTACATGCCCAAAGAATATTTTAGTGAGTTGATTGACACAAAATAAAACACACTGACAGAATTATTTTCAACAAAGCCATGTTTTTGTATGATAGTAAAAACTTCAGCTTCTATAGTATTACCAAAAACTACTTTGTCGCTTCCTAAAACCACATTTGGTTGCAAATAACTGTTTGATTCCGTTACATAAGCTTGATACATCTGGTGCCTGTGAGCCAAAGTAGAGCCTAGTTCCTTGAAAATTTTGCCTGCAGTAACTAAACGTTTGAAATAAAAATGTTCAGCATTTTTTCAAAGGGCCATAGTTTAACATATGATGCGCATAGTAGACCAAAAAGTGCTGCTTGGTTTGATCGTCTGGCCAGGAAATAACTCTTTAAAGAGCTTGAAGTGATTACATATTTTCATTTTAAGGTAAGCTATGTAACCAATATTCAATTGAGGAGCAAACACAATATCAACAATATGTTTTAAATCCAAAAGCAAGGTCCAATACATATTATTTTCTGGTACCTTGTTGTGGCAGATCAATGGGTACCATTGACAACCACGTAAAAATTAAAGTACTTTGGTTTATCCTTATACCATGTGCCAAAGGCCGTCTGAAAAATTCCAATTGTTCAAAAATTAACCCACAATAACCTAGCGTTGCCATATGGCAACACAAAACGATGATAAAAGATGTTTTTTATCAAGGCAGGGAAATTTTACTTCTGGATATTTCAGCTGGCAAGCATGCTTCCTGAGAGCAGAAGAGCTGTTCTCACCCCATTAGTGTGGTTCCTAACCTCAAAGTTGATGTTGGTGAATGTGCTGCTACAGTATCTGAACCATTTAGTTTGATTTTATTTTGAAACATGTCTCTTCAACACATTCACAGTAACACAGTAAACAGTACACAGTAAGTATGTGTTACCTTATAATAAGTGAAAATAAATTTTATTTTTTATGTACTTGTAAGCTTAGTATAGTAACTGTACTAGTGAGGTATTTAGACTTTATGAACAGATGACCTTGAGTCATGGCTAGACTATAAATGTCGCCGTTGCCAAATGGCAACGCTAGGACATTCCCACGTCTTTGGTTATTTTTCTTCAGTAGCTTGAGTTTTTCTTTTCAGAGATGGATTTACACTTCAACAAGCATTGGATATTCTTGTAGGCGAAAATGGTGACATTGAGGATAATATTGACACGATTTATAACGCCCCGCCTGAGCCATCTGCCTTGACAGATGAAGATTCAGGAGATGAGGACGAAGGAGGAACATATGATAATTTATCCAATCGCCAGCTGATGGCTCAAGCAGAAATAAAACTATCTAATAACAAGGCTGTTACAAAAAAACTGATTTCTATAACAAATCATCGCTATCTACAACCCGTGTATATGAAAACAGAAAGCAAACAAAATCTGAACTGGAGGGAACTATGGTGGCTAAGAAGCTGTCTCACGAGCCTGGGGCTTCAAACGAGGAAAATCCCATGAAAAACTGGTCCTAAATCTGAAAATAAAAAAGGAAGAGTTGATTGCACTGAGGGGAAAAAAGGAAAAAAACTACAACTCTCTTCTAGTGGTAGCATTATTTTCATTGTCAACTTTCTTTCTTTTTAATAAATGTCCAGTATTTTCGATTGCATTTAAAGCATTGTCGTCATCAGATTTCGACAGCTGCAAAACCATGTGACGTTTGGAAATATGCTGTCTCAAAACCTTTTTATTTTCAAAAATAATATTTCACACATTAATTACCATTTCCTAAAATCAGTTTACATATTTTATGTGGGAGTCATTTTCTATGCACGACTGAAGATTAGTAGCTATAAAGTGACTTATTTTCAAACATCGACTTTATTTCACCTGTGGTTTTCATTTCAACCATCTTTGCACAACCATACAAGAAATAAAATTTTGCTTGTAATTGATAACAACTTAATCTTATTTGGAAAAAATTGTAAAAAAGTTCTGCTAGTTATCAGATGTTAATTTTGAGGGATTATTTTAAAAGCAAATTGATGGAAATATGGCTCTTTTTTCACTGCAGTATAACGGGAAATTCTTTAACGCAAAAATTACCAAAAAGATATTTAAGAACTATATTTTTTTAACTAAAATCATGTAAATTTATTTTTCTGATCATGTATTTAACACTGCCACTTGTATATATATGCAGTTTATGTAATCAAGATTTGTTTCAAATGAACAGCATTTCATGTATATAGTACCAGATTTGAAATAACTTGCAATATCCAATACATTTAAAGCTGTATGCACCTCTATGGGTTTTATTTAAATTAATAATAATGACTGTTTTAAATTCCTTTAGTTCGCTTAATTTCAAATAAAACTAAGATTGTTTCTGTAGGGAAGTTACTATAAAGTTGTGATTTTCTAAATTATTTTCAAACAAATTTATTTTAGTATAATTTATGACAAGCAACCGTTTCAAACATTTCATGTAAAGAACGTTATTTCAATAAAGATACTATTTCTGTGGTTTTCATTTCTTGAGTTGATCTAGTGATCTAGAGTCTGGGTGATCTAGTGTTAGTTCATTGGATAGTAGTTCATCAATGAGTTCGGACGTCCCTGCTGAAACGTTTACAATGTTTCCATCGCACGATCGTGATGACAGTGCATTTTCCTCCAGCAATGGTAGGTTGAAGTGGCTGTAGAACGTGGTCCCTTATGAGATCTCCATCATCTACTAGTAACTCTTGGGCCGGTACGGGATTAATTTCGTGCAGATTCTGTTTGGCAAGAGCCATGATCTGTTTGGTGCGAGATTGGATCATTTCCTTCCTGAAAAAAAAACTGTTGTAATTGCTATAGAAGAATTGTTACAAAATCAAAGCCAGTAGGCCTATATTGTATTTTTTTAAATACTCGATTAAGACTCAAGGTAACTCTAAGACCCCTAGCAACGTTGATTGTACTAAAGTGACAGTAAATGCACGAACCCCCTCGTTATGGTGTCGATCCAAGAACATGAAAAGCCTTTATAACTGTTGTCGTTTGTTTTTGTCAGTTCTGGATATTTGTCTTTGAATAAAGACGAAACGTATCTTGCAAGTACAGGTACTTAAATGCTTCATGGCTTAGAGAACCTAAATCGTCTTCTTCTTGTTCGCTTATTTTCGCTGTTTCCTCCTCATCATTAGCAGAACATTCATCATCAGGTGTTTCCCCTAATATTGGTGAGATGAGTCGCTCGGAGAGGCATAATTCTTCTTGAGGTTGAGTCTCTTTTTCATTTACTGAAAATTGTTGATTGCTTATAATGTTCTTGGCATGTTTTCCGAGGACCTCCTAAGTCTATATTTGAAATCTAGAGCATTAGAATGGTCTTTTGAATCTACCCATACCTCTAATATAAGAAAAGAAATGCTCTAAAATATCTTGGTTTAGCTTTTGAGTCATTATATACTCAATATTGTACTTCGATTTCAAATCCTTGAAAACAATTTCAAAGAATTGTTTGAAATCTAAATTCCAGTTTGAAATTTTAGGCTCTGATTTGTATTTTTTCCTCTTTTTCGCCGGTATTTTGTCAGGGTTAGCGCGGACTTTACCCGTTGGAATAGAACTAATAAAATCGTTCATGCTGCAGGATCTGGTTTTGGTTGTCAATGTTAACACCATATGACTGGTGATTGACGGTCTTGCCATATTTTTTATTGGCATTCATAAAATTAAACCAGCCATTGATAAGTTGGAATTTTTCACTTGGCACACCCCAAGGACCAGTGAGCTTGTAGTGTTCCCATATCCATCGCATTGCTTTGGCTACTGTATTCGAGAACAATTGAGCTGCAGGTTTTACTCTTTCTCTTTGAGAACCCTGCAGTTCTAAGTGGTGGTTGGATAGTTTGTGAAGAATTGTAAAATCATTTCCTGCCTCCAAGTTTAACATATGTCGTATTAAGCCTTTTTCTAAAATGGCTCCTGTATTAGTTTCAGTCCATCGTCCAGAAAATGATTCCTGAGAAGTTTAAGCATGTGAGGAATGTCTGCAAAGTAGTACACCTTTCTTTTTTTACTATACGGATTAGCAATGTTCGGGTTATCATGGTAAATTTGTAAATCCCTAAGCACGTTTTGGTTTGTAACCCCCATGCGAGGGGGTCATCGCCTATTAAAGTAAGTGTACATGTGGTCCTGAAGTATACTTCAAAGTAGCTGAAGTAGATTGAAGTAGCCGAAGTAGACTAAAGTAGTCAATTTATACTTCAAAGTAGCTGAAGTAAATCGAAGTAGCCAAAGTAGACTAAAGTAGCCACATTTTACTTAAAAGTTGCCTAGGTATACTGTAAAGTTGCTGAAGTAGACAAATTATTTTCAAAGTAGTAGAAGTAGCTAAAGTCTGTACTTTTTTACTTAAAGTAGTCATCTCTGTGGTGACATCATGTATGAAGAGGAGGTACAGCTTTCAAGGTAGCCAACTTAAAATGGCGGGAGCACGGGGACACGGGTCGCCTGCGGTCGAGCTGACGCCGCAGCTGACCGACAGTGCCGACGCTGTGATCAATTTATACTTCAAAGTAGCTGAAGTAAATCGAAGTAGCCAAAGTAGACTAAAGTAGCCACATTTTACTTAAAAGTTGCCTAGGTATACTGTAAAATTGCTGAAGTAGACAAATTATTTTCAAAGTAGTAGAAGTAGCTAAAGTCTGTACTTTTTTACTTAAAGTAAGTCATCTCTGTGGTGACATCATGTATGAAGAGGAGGTACAGCTCTCAAGGTAGCCAACTTAAAATGGCGGGAGCACGGGGACACGGGTCGCCTGCGGTCGATCTGACCGACAGTGCCGACGCTGTGATCAACCTTTTGAATCGTTAGGCCACGTCCTCGGCGAGTGCGTAGCTGGCAAGGGTGCACGTATCCGCCGCCATAATGAAATGGAGTCGGCCCAAGCCGAAGAATTAGGGAAAACAGGCCAAAGGCTCTTCATCGAAAACTCCTTCCGAGCACCCGGCGAAGACGGCGTCATGAGGCTCTTCAAGCCCGATCTTGTTGTGACTAACGATCGGGCGGTCATTGTGGCGGACGTCACTGTCCGTTACGAGAATGGGAATGCTTTGGCGGCCGGGTACGATGATAAGGCAAGCAAGTACAAACCCCTGGCTGAACACCTTCGGCGGCAATTTAGGAAAACCGAGGCCGTGGTGGTCCCGGTAATAGTCGGCAGCAGGGGCGCTACCACATGCAGGTTGGAGCGTTCTTTAAAGAGTCTGGGAATATACAGTAGGGGCCTAATGCTAACGCTGCCTCTCGTAGCAATACGGAGCAGCATCAGGATAGTGGCCGAACACCTCGATTATGGCTGACAAGCTCCTAGGACAAGCCTGTAAGAGCAAAGCGCAGCACCCCCAGGGGTTGCGTGCACCAGCAGTGTTTCCCGCCCTATAGCATATGATCATGCCACTTCCCATCCATCTACTAAAGTCCGTACGCTTGAAGTCGGCCAGAACCCCCGGGTAGCTAACCCGGCAAGAGACTGCAAAGTACATTAGCAAGTCATAAGTAGCCAACAGAAAATGGCGGGACAAACTGTGATTCTTTCAAGGAGTAACTAACTCCATTGACTCTCTTAATGAAGATCCGCCATAACTGGAAGGATACCCCTTGATTCCTCCTACGGGATTCTCAAGGGAACCGGCCGGGGCGGTCTCCTAGTGTCCTATCCACACGTTCTAGTCGTGAGTAGCCACGTGGCTTTCATTCGGGAATATACCAGGGTGAAACGGACGTGGAAGGGCTAGTCTGTTAGGGGGAAAGTGGTACAACCCCCATGGCTGGTAAGACAGTTAGGTTCTGACTGGTGTCCTGCTGTTTATCTGTGATATTCAGTGGCGACTCTAGCTAAATGGTGAAAGAAAAATTTATTCCTCTAAAGATCCTAAACTCGGGTGCTTGGCGCCTCTCAGGCTTACCCGACTCACAGCACTTAGGCCACGACCAACCGCCTCGCTCCCGTAGCTATGAGGTCATATTTACACGGTGAAGCTCCCGAAGATGGTCGAAGGAGAGGGCCCTCCTCGGCCTCCAATGGCACAATAATCCTCTACTATTAAATATAGGGATCATTTAACACGAGAACAAACCACCACGAAACTACTTTTTAAACTACAAGGATCAATTTCAAGGAGGGATCCAAGTAGCTCAACAGGGTGTGTAAATACTGTGTGTCAATACTGAAACTCACGGGGTCAAAACTCGAGATTTTTAAATACAAAAGTGGGTCAAATTGTACATAATTTTAAACAGAAGACAATTCTCGACATTTTGACGAAACAATTTTTTCGATATGTTGCCCCGTTACCAAAATAGAGCTATAAACGTGAATCGCGTATGCTTTACGGGTCGCTCTGTTCAAATTATCAATTCTAAAGATCCTGAGCGAAACTCGGGTGCTAGTAGAAGTTAGAAATAGCCAACTGACGCGGTCTACACCGGAAGCTTTAGTTAGTAATGACGCCGGCCGCTTAAGCCTAAGACTTTATTTACCGATTGCTAATATGGTGTTTACGTATTGTTTCACAGCATTTTACGACTTAGGCCACGACCAACCGCCTCGTCGCCTCGCCCCATTGTAGCTATGAGGTCATCGAAATGGATGAAAACATTATTGCTTAATCATGAATAAGTCACAAACATTAAATAGTAAGGTATACATGTTGCATATCATTAAAAGATAATTTTAATATGAACATTTTTTGTAGAACACTGGATTTTGTATCTTTCCTTAAAGATAACCTTCTTAACCACATAACCTCAGCGTCCAGACAAACAAAGCCGCCTTGCCTTCAATGCCCTGTCGAAAAATACCACACCACCCTCTTCGAGGTTGTGGTTCGTGAGAGGAGCCCAGAATTAATGATAATTCCATTTAAGACAAAATTAAAATTTATTACCTGCCTGACCAGCAGTTAACTGTTTCGAGCTTCATCTATGTTGGTTGTTTCGAGTGGCTGCTGGATCTGGAAAAAAGACTGGGATATTCTTTGCTCTGACATTGATGTCTTGAGAACTCTGAAGATGTTGTTTTGGTGAAGGTCGGAAAGGTAAATATCTTGCAGGTCTGGTGAAGCTTCTGGATGTCTGGGTCCAGGTATCTTCTTAGTTTCTTGTTTAGGTCTTCCATTGGCGCTGGAATCGTGGAAGGCAAGACATGCATCTTTTCCCTCACAGTCAATCACCGCCGTTTTGATTGACGGTATTATTACATTGTGAATTTTATTTTGAAGAGATAAGTTTAAGAGCTCTGCTACAAACCCCCCAGTCGTTCCCACTTAAAATATGGAGACCATGGCGAAGTGGTGTCTTGTGATGAATTACTTCAGGCCTTTAATGGACTTCCTGTACTACAATTTTGAATTTGATTTGAAAAAGAAACCTTATTTCGGTTGATTGAGGGTTACAGCAAAGGGTATCCACAAATAAAACATTTCCAAGTATCCATATTCCAAGAAAGCAAGCTTTGTACACCTTGGTGAAGCAACAGGGTGTGTATTGGTCCCTCCCAGAATAATGAGGTAGTCCTCATCCAAAAACTCACCAGGCCATATCCTTCTCTGATTATATGTCAATAGCCCCTGGTTTAGAAAAGACTCACATCACAAACTCAGCTGCAATGTAACATTGGCCCTTCATGACTATCGGCAAAACTATTACTCTTCTTTTTCCCAGGTGAGATATTGCTTGTCCTTTAACAAACTTTGTGCATTCAACCTTGTCATGCTCCTACAAAGTCAAGTTCTTTGGAAAATTTAATGACAGAGGCGCAATTTTTGTTGCATGAGTGCATTTTCTACATAAGAGCTTTTTGAGAAACATTGTTTTTTGAACATTTTTAGCTGTGTAAAACATTCCTCCTCCTACTCAATTTAAAGAACACATTAAGTTTTGCTTATTCTGCACGACATTTTGTTAAAATATCAATAGCCCCGTTTAGTTTTCAAATCCCAGAATTTTAAATCTCATACAAAAGATTTAGAGCATCATGCATACAAGCGTATCGTTCTTTTTCGATATGCATAATTTTGTTTTCACCCTCGCGAGACCACCTTAACTAGCTTCTGAGCAGTGAATTCAAAACTTGTCGTTTTTCCTCCTTAAGGATCATCAGACATCTTTATGGTAAACGTGTTCCCAACTTTTTCAGCTAGAAAGATAATTTCATTTAGAAATTTTCTCATTTTCGTTTGTCTCTAAATATTTTATTGTTTTACGCTAGTTTCTGATTTTCATATGACTTTTCATTTCATTATTTCCTCCTCTTTTCAAGTATCTTATCATTTAGTTCCAACTCCTCAATGTTTTATTATTTAGATTCATTATCAATTCTTGTTTAAGATTACTCCAGAAAAGGCAACAATTTCAGAAGCTAATAAGATAGATATTTCTGCAACTGTCGCATGAGTCTCAATTCCAATACTTGTGTTCATAAAACGTTTTCAATACTCATTATTAGAGGGCAGTTAGGGAATTCCACAGTGGAAAGCATTTCCTTTGATAATCCTTTTAATCCGTGTACTTCATTTTTACATCTTTAAAATAAATCCACTTTTGCAAAATCCATTGAAATAAATTGTACCAGAGATTCCACAAAATTGCACTGATTCCCATTACGCGGTCTCATTTTATTTAGTTGTGAAAAAGACAGATGTCATACAAGTGTTAAGTTGTAGGTAATGCAGATTCCAGACTATAATACTGTTGTAGCAGAAGTTAAAAATTTTGAATTATAATAAGAATTGTATGACTTAGAAACGGTCTAAAATAGGTTTATCCAAACGTATTCTTCCACTAAAGTTATTATTGGAGCCAGGTGTTTGTAGAGATAAGAATGGATGTTTGTACAATCCGTTAGTCAATCACTGGCTTAGGTCACCATTGAGGACAAACTGAACAATCAATCTTTGACCTGTTTTGTTGCTGGCAGAAAAGTTCTTATAGTCCTTGGTACCAGTTTGACACACGTAGTAGCATTGTCTTATCATCATGGATTTCATTTCGTCAGTAGCCACCCGCTTCTTGGCAAGCACTGACGCATTGGATCAACGACCTAACCAGAGACTTGACTCAATATGTATGGTACAACCATGTAAGGGAGCTTTTGAATTGACCCCATTGCATCTACCCAACCCAAACCAATATATTTTCGGACGAGTCCAATCCGAAGGATGAAAATGGTCATAAACCATGACCAAGGGTTGCCCTCAGGCTCTGTCCTTTGGCCCTCCTTGAACCTCACCTTACGCCCTGATAGACACCCCGGAAATGAATAAGCCTTTACTGACGACGTTGCTTTCATTCATTCTGGGAATACCCGAAGGGAAATCGAATATAAAGGAAATTTAGTTACAGACGTGCTCGGACTGGGCCTATCAGACAAAATGGAAATTTCATCCCAAAATAAAAAATAATTATCCTTAAAGGAAACATGGCCGCTAGACCGCCTGTAATTAAATACAGAAACATTCGAATAGTGAATGAGACCCAGCTTCAATATCTGGGAATGACGATTGACGCTGGACTCACATTTCTACCCCACGTTAAAAACCAGGGTACAAAAGCGAGAACCCTCTTCGCAAAGATTGCAAGGATCATGAAGATCAGGCATGGAGCCAGTACGGTCAGCCTCAACTTCCTATACAAGACGATATTCATCCCAATCATGTCCTACGGGATTACTGTATGGCACCATAGACTCAATCACTGGTGTATACTCACCTAAAACCTAAAAGAAACACAAAGGAAGGTGCTAATTAGCACCACTGGGGCGTACAGGACATCCCCATTACAAGCGCTGTGTGTTGTATCAAACAACCCTCCGATTAACCACAAGCTTAACGAGATACAGCAACTGAAGCAAAGAACGCAAGGACATTTAAATGACAGCAAACTCACCATTAAAAACAGAACCACACAACTGTGGCAGGAAACTTGGGACACAGCCGATACAGGAAGGTTCACCTACGAACTCTTGCCTGATATTGTAGAGAGACAGAACATCCGACACTTAAACGATCTTGATCATAACATAATACAACTAATTACAGGACATGGACCTTTCAAGAAATACCTCATGAGATTCCACAGGTCCGAAGTGGACACCTGTAACGAGTGCAATGCTCTAGACCATCCATTACACGGTCTTTTTGAATGCGAGGCAAATGAAGATCTAAGACAGACGCTACATCAGTCTGCAATTGAAGACAGGCAATTGCCATGGAACCTGGCCACCCTTATCAGAAGGAAAGAAACTTTTGACGCTCTTAAACACGTATATACCACACTGATTGAAAGAAGAAACGTGTGAGCGAACCGAGCCTTAAATGGCAACGGGGCGGAACCCGGGAATAGCAGGCCCGTGACGAAAGAAAACTGTACCGCGGGATGGGGAGGCCCATCGCTGACTCGCCACCCCAGTCAGCGATCCCCATAGCATCCTAGCTTGACTAGGATTTTGCTGAGTGTCGGATTCGCGGGGCAGTGGTTTCTAGAGCAAAATCGCAAGCTAGATCAAGACTACCAATCAAGACAAATCAAACAAACCCAAAAACAAAGCGCACAAACAAAATTAAACTATTCGGAAACAGTATCTAAAAATCCAAATCAAGCAAGATAGAAGAACAAAATAAAGATAGAAGATAAGAACAGACAGGCAGAGACAAGAAAAAACCAAGACATAACTGGCCCGATTGTGAGGAAATTCCTCAGCCCCCCCCTACCAGTGGACCTCGGATCCTTGGGTCCCCTGCCTAGAATAGGCAGTTTTGAAACTTAAAGGACTACTAACACAAACACTAACATAGTAGTAGTTAAATAACAATATATTGACGAACTCAAATCATCAAAAAAGGGGCAAATTACATAAATACAATCTGAAACTAATACCATTGTTATGCCAAGAGGCCGGAACGATGGAAAGGCCAGTTCCAAAAAAAAAGAAAAAAAAGGTGCTATGTGCATTATTTCTTATCACTAAAAAAACTTTTTATATCTGATAACACCACTCCGTTGCTCTAGTGTTATTTAAAGTTCCAACAGTTCCATAAATTTCACTTACTGTACAGTAGCAGGTGAAGGCCTATTCTCTGTAAGTACACTTTAAAAACAGAGTTTTTATCATTATTCAGAAAACACTTTAAGAATTTGTTTATTTATTAAGGTTTAAACTTTTTTATGAAACATAATTTAATCAGAATAACTTTATATAACACCAGAACATAATTTAAAACAGTGGAGCTATTCAATTCATGTAATAATATTTAACTAGTCAAATCACTACCTATTTGGGCCTTGATAAGGCCTTCGATATTTGATAAAGACTCTCGTCCTATCGAGTAATTTGAATTGTTTTTCAACGATGACCTTGTCGGGCATATTTGTGATGAATTGGAGAGTGGGGATGAACTGTGCGTAACACGCTGTGAAATCGGCTCCGGTAAATATACTCGTGTTTAATAGGAAATAGTGATAAGTTCTTTTACAATAACTGTTTAATCAGTACATCTAGTGACACTGATCACGGTGATAACAAGTTTTAAGTGTAAAGTGCAACGAGGACTTTATATTACTGGAGAAGATGGCCTTTTTTCCAAACAATTATTGTGAATATGTCAAACGAAATATGGTGGAAATAAATTCATTTATTCATTTATTCTACTGATTAGTTTAGTCGGAGTCGGTTATAACCTAGTCTTATGAGTAAACGCCATGACTGACGAAGTCAACGTCACGACGCGCAGTACCGCTAGGGTCAAGAGCGACATTGCCGAGACTACTAAACCATCACTATTGATACTAAACTAAAGTCAATTTTAACACTTCTTGAACAAAAAACTAATGACATTAGAGACATTAAAAGGGAACAGAAGGACATGTGCGAATCGATTGAGTTGTGCCATTCTAATATTAAAGACTAAACAGCTGATAACAGACCAAGATAAAAGAGTAATTAAATGTGAAGACGATATCAGACATACTAATGAAGTAACTGCCAAGATCTCTAGATTAGTGGAGAAAGTGGAAGATGGTGTTCGAGACCTGGAACAGTATTCACATAGGAACAATTTAATTGTGTATGGTATCCCGGAAGATAAGAACGAAAACATCCTGAACACCGTCCGACGCCTGGCAAGTGCCTTTGCAGTTCGAGGACTGGTCTTCAAGCTTGATTGACGCTGTACATAGGATGGGCAAATCATCTGAGTCCCAACCTAGACCTGTCATCATCCGATTCGTCAGCCACTTAGACAAAGACTTGTCTCTTAGTAAACGGAAGGTTCGACGCAACCTCAAGGCTACAGATCTGGGATTCGGCAGTGAGATCTCCATCTACGTGAACGAGTCATTAACTCCGGCGAACAGAGAGCTGCTGAAGAAGACGAGGGAAGCTGCGAGGACCAGAGGCTACAGCAAGTGTGGACCACCAACTGCTCCATCTTCTCAATACGGGACAAGAAATCGCCAGCCATAAATATAATGTCGGAAAAGGACTTGGATCGCATGTGAAGCAATTGAAAGAAAGAAAGAAATAAATATATTTATTTTCACATACAGTACAGGTTTGTGATAACATGTGTAATAAAACTTAACATAAACTACTGCAGTTAATTCAGCGCCTTTGAGGTAGTGTTCTACCTGTTTCAAGGCTACTAAGTGAAACAGCACACCGAGTGATCGCTCACACTAATTGAATAATTTGAATTATATTATTACGATTACAATAGAAATAGAGAACAGAAAATGTACCCTTGTCCTTATCTCTAAGGAAACCAAAATTAAGCAATAAATAGTGACAGTCTTATCTACTTAGCCTATTTAACATTTAAACATCTCTAAAAATAACACTTATCAACTAACCACACCCAACAATTCCTCAACCGCTCAATCATTTAGAAGTTTTAACCAGAGCTTTACTTTTTTTTAATAAACTATGAGGTTGGATTCGTTTCAAATTATTTGGTCATCTATTTATGATTTTTGGAGCTAAAAAAGATATACTTTTTGTATAAAAGGTCTTTGTTGGTTTTGGTACAAACATATTGTTAGTACTTCTTAGTCGTTGCCTGTATTCATTTACATTTGAAGGGTACAGGGGAAAACCCAACATACTCAAAAAATCGAAATTCGTTTTATGATGGCATTCAATACTCCATGGTCTATGTTTTAACATTCTGAAAGCTTCCGGTGAAAAACCAACCGGGTCACGAGATATAGACGTTTGAAATATTGTACCACAGGGGTAAAACCAACTCAGTCCATGTGATTCAGGGGAAGAAACGACAGAGTCCACAGACAATCAACCTGGGAGCATGCGCAAACTGGCCCCTTCCCTCACTGCCTTGCAGCCAACACAAAAACAGTAAACAGGTTTCCTGAGTCAGTTCATGCGTATTTTAAAGTTTTGATTAATACGTCTTTGCCTGTGAGTTGTGTGTCAGTCGTCGTGTATGATTTTGTTCGAACAGGTGTGTTACAGTGAGGAGAGTGTGTCTGTTTTTGCTTTTAGAATAGTGTTCTTTCAACATGATTGATAGTGTATTGCATAGTGACGAGAGTGAGGATGAAGCCACAAAAGTCAAGGAGGAAACATCTACACACAAAAAGGAAGAAAACGGGAAGGATGAGAGATGTGGCCAATAAACTACGAGCCTGCTCATTCGAAACAGGCGAGGATTGCCATTGTAAGCGTTACGAATGTTTTCTCAATACCGAATAAAAAGTCACTAATGATGACAGGAAAACCACCCGTAGATAATATAAGGAAGCATTTCAATTGACAAAATTACTGACGACAAAAGAGAGGCACTGACGAATTTTTTTGGTTCCTTAAATGGCCGACGAGCCCACTAAAGTGTTCATGACAGCAAAAATTGGTATTTGCCAGAACACTTAAATGTAAAGGAATTGCTTGCAATGTTTTTGAACAAACACCCGGGAATGGAAATCTCCTATGAAACATTTAGACACACTTTCGTCAGCGAGTTTGACATTGCGTTTGGTTACCCTCGAACCGACATATGGTTTTGCGATGAAAATAACGCAAAAGTTACAGCTGTTAAAAGAAAGGTAGCTAGTACAGTCACCTTAGAAGAGAACGAAACTCTGTGACAAGAAAAGGACAAATGGATTAAGACAAAAACCTTTAAAAAGATTAAAAAACTGAATATTTCTAAGAAATTGCCATTTGTGTAATTTTATACTCCTGGGATAAAGCCAATAATGTCCTCTCAGTTCAGGGGAAACCCCAATTCAGTCCATTAGGTTCAGGGGAAACCCAACTAAGTCCGTGTAAGGGTTGGTAAACAAATATGTATAAAATCATTGAGTATTTTGAGCTATAAGTTTAGAGAGCTATAGAAAATGTGTTTTTATAACCTTGAACTTTCCCTTTAGATCTAAAGTCTATTCCACTTCCTCTGTTTCAATGGCAAACTTTGCTTTTGCTCTCCCGTAAAATTTACGTTTTGTGACTCTTCATTTGTTATTGTGTTTCCACTACGGGTGTAAAATATTCTTAATACTTTGCAAATAAATAAATAAATGTTGTGTTAATTTCTAAATGTAATTAATGTTTGTAAATTCTTAAATTTATGAAGATTGGATGAGACGATTCCATAAAGGATTTATTTGAAATTAGCCTTACGAAACGCTTTTGTTGGGTTATAATTGGTTTCAATCTTGTTTTGTAAGTGCCTCCCCATAGTAGTAAACCGTATTCTATTCTACTTTGAACTAAAGCAAAATATAGTTCTCTTTTGGTTTCAATAGGGCATAGCTGGTTCAAGAAATAGAATATACGCAAAATCTTATTTAACTTTTGTTAAAGTGTTGTTAAATGTGGTTTCCAATTTAGTTCACCATCTAATATAAGACCTAAGTATTTAGTTTGTGTATTATGACTAATGTGTGAGCATGATTTACAATAAGTGGACTGCTTTAGAGAATTGGAACACTTGTACATTATTTGATTTTCTAGAAGGTTTGGTAAATTCTTTTATGAAAATGTTAAGAAACAAGTTTTTTCTACACTTAATATCATACAATTTTTATCAAACAACCATTTAAGTAAAGTTAGATCGTAATTCATTGCCTTTTTAATATCCTCCCAGGTGTTTTCTTGATAATTCAGAAGCGTATCATCGGCAAAAGACGTTAGTTTGCCTTTGAAATTACCATCACAAAGATCATTTATATACAGGGTGTTCATTAAATGTGGGGCAATAATTTATGTAGTGATTCCTTGCGTCATAATAAGCAAAAAAGTTCATATAGAAATATGTCCTATCTCGTTTCGTTAAGCGTCTGTTTGTCTGTATGTGTTTTTTACAAAATAATTCATAACTCCTAAACCCTTTGTGCTACAGTGTTGAGATTTTTCACAAATGTTTATCTTGTTGGCTGCTATATTTTTAATAAATATGAATAAAAAATCTTTGACAGTTTCAATATGGCGGCTATTTTAAATATTTGACCGAAGATTTCACGAAAACCGTTAATTTTACGAAAAAATTACTAGATACTCAAAATGTAGTAAAGATTATGAAGATTTCAACGATACCTATTACGTCTAGTTCGAACAAATTATAACGGAGAAAGTAATTTTTTCATTGCTATACCTACATTCTTTCCCATTTAAACAATGTTAAAACTGTAATAAATACCGTAAAATACAAATTATAACAAATAAAATACATAAATATTATTTTATTTCAAAAATGTACAAACTGAACACTTTTGTTAAGAATTGAATCTAAACAATGTTAAGTATGTAATAAATAGGCTACCATAAAATCACATGTTTTAATTTTCAGATGGATCAACTGTTCATTGTTGTCAAGATCAACAACCACATGTTTATTATTATTAGGATGTACAGTGATATAACGAGTACTAGCTAATTCTAATTTCAATATTCTAGCTAGTTCTAATTTCAATATTCTTTTTCATATACTCTTTTTTAAGTAAGTGTAAGATCATGGCAGGTGAAATAGTTTATAGTGATCGTGAAATGGCTGAAATGCATTTCATTTATGGTCGAGCTAATGGATCAGCGCTACACGCAAGTAGGTTGTATGCTGAAACCTATCCAGACAGAAGGCATCCTGATCGTAAATTGTTCATAAAAATCCAGCAACAACGAAGCGTCTTAGGAGGGTTTCCTCGCATTAAAAATGTATGTCTTACTACACAGAACTCAACTAACAAAGTAGTGTGTTCGTTCTGTAACCAAAGTCATGTTAATTACTCATGTCAGGAGTTCCTTATACTGACGCCTTCTGAAAAATTTAATTTTGTAAAGGCTAACCACCTATGTGTAAACTGCTTAGGAACACACAAACACAGTTATTGTAGTAGCAATAGTATTTGTAGAACCAAATGACAAATGACAAACGTTTATTTCCTTCAAGCAGTTTAGCAATTGGACAAGTCAACTTAACATTACTTAAAACTAAATGTGGTAACTTGGACCTTAAGACATCGAAATAAATACGACTAAACAAGACATTGCGTTACAATTCACTAAAGTAATGATTAACTGTGGCAGGATTCAACTGGAAGAATTCTTGAAAGGAATAGAGAGGATAAGCTAGGAGTAGTTTGCGGAGACAGAGTTTGAAACTGGATAAGGACTGGAACTGTGCTGAAGGTGGTAAAACATTGAATAACTTTAAGAATAGTACATGTGAATTTATCTGAGACTTCTTTAATCTAACAAAAGGTATGTCAAGAGAGGAACTATTTCGTGTGTCATGGCTATGGACATTATTTCTACAATAAAACAGATCACTGTTACATTTAAGATACACAAGCGCTTCAAACACAAAGAGACTGAATACAGTCATGTTTTGTTGGATAAAAATTGGCCTACAGTGAGCTAGAAATTCTGACCTGGAAATAATTCTAACAATTTTTTTGAAGCAATAAGATCTTATGGACATTGGGAGCACCTCCCCATAATCTAAGGCCATACAAAACCAGGCTCTGAAAGAAAGAAAAATAGGCTACCCTAACATATTGATCAGGTACAATATCGACTAAGTTTCTTATGAGATAGACCACTCTAGAAAGTTTACAGCAAAGTAAACCAATGTGCGGATTCCAAGTGAGTTTACAATCAAGACTTATACCTAGAATCTTAATACTACTAGCTTCATTAACAACATTTCTTAAAGAAAAGATCATAGTTTGAGTTTTGGAGATGTGCAAAAGAAAAGAATTAGCTCGAAACCAATAAGTGGCTTGATCCAAGTATTGATACATAGATAGTTTCAGATTATCTAGGCCCAAATCGTTACTAACTAAAGTAGTATCGTCAGCATAACTCACTACATTACAATCAACACTTGAGTTAAAGTCGTTAACCATAACAAGAAACAGTAAGGGGCCCAAAATTGATCCCTGGGGCACTCCGCATGAGAGTTTTTTAGATTGAGAGTTTATTCCATTAACAGAGACAAACTGCTCACGGTCACTCAGATAAGACTCCACCAATCTCAAGGTCGTATCGCCGACGCCGTAGAAGCGCAATTTCTTTATCAAAATGTTGTGATTTACAACATCAAAAGCCTTACTGAGATCACAAGCTGTGATCCCAGTAAAACTACGGCTCTCAAAGCCGTTAAGAATGTCTACTACCAATTTCTCGACAGCATCTGTTGTTGAGAGGCCCGACCGGAAACCAAACTGTGTGATCGTCAGCAGCCCATTATTTTCAAAATAGCTGTACAACTGGTTGTGAATAATTAATTGATTCGAACACCTTAGACATGATAGGAAGGATCGACACAGGTCGAAAGTTTTGAGGTAGCTCCCAAGAGCCTTTTTTGTGAATAGGTGTAGTCTTAGACACCTTCAAGAAGTTTGGAAATATGCCGACTCTGATACAGTTGTTGATACAGAAAGTCAGGGGAATAATAATACAATGAAAAACAGATTTTATAAAATTATTAGATATACCAAAAATATCCTTTGAGTCCGACTTCTTCATTTTTCTCACAGCACCAGCAACCAGGTCGCAAGACACTTCAGAAAGTTCAAACGTACATTCTGGTTGAGGAGTTCTCACCAGCAGCTCTTCCGCTTCCCCCGGCAGTGCTCCAACACTTTCCCTGGCTCGTTGAACGGAGTCAACAAAATAGTCATTGAGAACATCAGCAGACAAGTTGGTGGACCGCACATATCCAGTCGATGACTCATTAATCAAACGCCAAGCCGCTAAGCACTTGTTAGAGGAGCCCTCAATATAACTAGCATTGGCCTCAGGTTTGGCCCTTCTTAACTCATATTTATACTCCTTTTTTATTTTAAGATATCTATCCTTATCCTGAACTGAGCTAGAGAGTTTATATAAATCATAGGCAAGAGTCATCCATTTCTTTTTAGTCGACAAAACAGTGTTATCAGTCCAGTTCACTAAGGGCTTCACTGCCTTGAACGGTTTTATTTTGATAAGTTTAGTCGGAAAATAAAAATTGAAGAGTTCAACAAACACATTATGAAAGGACTCAAAATAAGAAATAACTGGAGAGTGGACCATCAATTCACACCAATCCACCGACTCAAGATGAGCGCAGAACATTTGAAGTTTATCAGGCCTGATAGGTCTAATGATTTTTGTTTGGTCACAACGCTTACTGGATTTGGTCAAGCATGACATCTCGTTAAATTCTAAAACAACTGATTCATGATCACTAATGCAGTGAGGTCTTATCTCTACCAAAAAGTCCTTTTGACGTGGGTCAAGACTGCTAATCACATTATCTAAACATGCTTTCCCACGAGTAGGCTGGAAGTTTAGGCAGTACACACCCAGTGATCGACATAAGTTTTGAAAATATTGCGCTTTTAAATTATTTAGAAGCAGATCAATGTTAAAATCACCACCAATTACTAAATTGCTCGCTGCCTTAAAACTCTTGACCTCAAGTACAAGTCTCTCAAAAGCTGAGAAAAAGGAGGTCACGTCACCATTTGGAGATCTATATACACCTATCACGATAAGTTTGAGTTGCTTCAGATAAATGCAGGCAAATTCATAATGAATTTCCGAGCAGTAAGACAAAACATTTACAGGTTCACAGGTGGAAACAAGTTCATTAGCCAAAAGTAACGCAACACCGCCATTTTTATATGTTGAGCGGCAAAAATTTGTCACTAATGAGTAACCACTCAAGGTTTTCAGGCTAAGCCTCTCACTCGTTAGCCAATGTTCAGAGAAGCACAACAAACTGAACTTTTCATAATTGACTATCATTTCAACTTCATGCATTTTACTGTCTAAACTCTGAATATTTAAAAATAAAAACCTTAATAGGCCTAGGCCTGAAGATCTTGAAACACAACTAGCAAGTGGCCGAGACAGTGGACTGCTCACAGAGCTTATTTCAGATGTCTTTCCGGCTGATTCTTGGCTAAAAAAACCTTGCTCTTGACAAATGTTTGTTGCTTTCTGGGAATAAATTTCCGCACAAGAGTTCCTTCAGTCCAAAACTCCGGACACAATACCTTCTCTAGGTGGCCATCACTAACTCCTATTTTAAAAGAGGCATAGTGATCAAACTTGGTTTTAATAGGCTCACACTCACTTTTCAATACTCCATTATCCGTCAAATATTGAGACACTTCTTCTTTAGAGACCTCAGGATGAAGCCTGGAAATGAAGATCCACGATATCTTGCCAATTGACTTTAACAAGTTAGGTGAAGAGTCATCTTTCACTCTTGATCCAATTACCACTTTATTTCTTCTATTTTGCCCAAACTTAACTTTGTCAGCATATGATTTAAAAGGTCTTTTACTTCTTTTCCCTAAAGGCGGGGAGATGTCATCATTGAAATACTGATCATTAATGTCAACTTCGACTTCATTATTCTGTAGTATAATGAACCTGTAGTAAAAGACACGACACGTTTTTACATATAAATACGGCAAAAGGTAACAACCACATCCAATTGAACGGTAAATAGACTGTCGGATATGACAAAGATAAGAAACCAGGAAGTATTTCTAAAGATAACAAGACCGCTACCGGTCTACCCCCTCGCCACATACAAGAATCCGAATCAGCTGATATCAACAATGAACCGCATAGCGTAAAACAGTCCTTCTGTACCGTGAACAGTAACAATGCATTTGTTAACCACACTTTTGGAATCCACATCAGTCAGTTCCTCCTCTTGGTCGGTCCCCATCCATTCAGTAATGTCTTGACCTCGTCATACAACGGCACATTGTGCCAGCTTTGTGACCACATGGTGCTTTATCGTTTGAAGATCCCTAACACATTATTTTGTGGATTTCTACTAGAAACTTTAATTTCTGGACTGAGGTGAGCTTGAATCAAATTTTTACCACTGATTTAAGTTTTTAAGTCAAGCAAAATGTAATGGGCAATTTCTACTTTCAATTAAATTAAATATCTGGTGAATGTAAAATTTACTTGTTAAAAACCAACTCTTTAAAACTTCAATTTGTAAAATATTTTTGAAAATCAAGTAAATCATACTTTTGTGAATTTATTAGTGCAATAATGCAAAATGTGTAACCCAATTATTTTATAAGTATCTTATGTAAATTCTTTCACCAAATTGTTTCACTCAAACTTGAGCAGGAATGTCTGTTACATGGTTTCAACAGGAAACTATTATTTAGAAACGCATTTAATATTTTAAGATTAGTAGTTTAACAATAGTTGTGTGTCCTGATATTTTATGTGCTATTGTATATGTGTTTGTTCCTACAATTAAATTATTTCAAATCACTCAAAATATTATTTGAGGTTAAACAATTAGCAAATGAGCAGATTGAATAAATTATTATTTAAAGTATTTGAGCATTCTCAGTTAATGAGTATTTATGAACAGTATATAAACTTCACTGTATAATTTTATTCTTAAGTTGAAATAGCATACAATTTGTAAAACACCAAATTTAAAACTTGAACTGTACTTTTAAAATTTATATCTTGGAAACTATTAGGTCAGCAGATAACGTTATTTTGGGACATTTTCTATTGCTTGTGGAATATTGCCTTAGGGATTTTTGTTCTCCTGGAACTTAACTGGAGGAGACTTTCTTACCTGGAGAAGACATACCTACCAGGATGAGACGATAGCCTACTGGAACTTTCACCGAGCGTGCCGAGTCTTCCAGCCTTACCTTACCGTGCTACACTCTGATGTTGTCTGTCTTATCGTGGGGCGAATTGCAGTCGTATGTACTAGTGTGTGACTTCGCTCAGTGCGGTGAGTGACTGTATATTAAGTTTGAACTGCGGGATCCGGCAACATAGACTGTGGGGCTCAGCAACTTAGACTGTGGTGAACACGGCGCTCGATATATTGAACTTCGACATATAGGCTAATTTATTCGTATATATTTATTTGTCTTTATCTCTGTTATAAATTGTTTATATGTGCATGTTGTTTAAATTAATATTTACAGGTGGCCACCGTTTGTAAAAACAGTACTGGGTATTATTCTATTTATTGAGTTAGGATATTTTGCTAGCACAAGGTATTGGGATAATAACTTGTTTGTGAGTGTGTATGTTTCTATTTATGTTTTAAATTAAGAATCTTGTCGTAAGAAGTACAAAACAAAAGCACAAAAATATAGTACATTATTTGGTAACACTTTAATAGAAAATATTTGTTGTAAGAAAGTGTTCCTTTCATAAATCATATTAAGCAGCTATTGCTGGACATTGCACAATTGTTCGATAGATTTATATAAATCTTTAATACAAATTTACTGTGAACATATCTTTGGGCTTTATTACTTTAACCTAGTCACAGTTAAAATCAAGACATCAAAATTTTTTTATCTCACTCTCAGTCCAGTTTTTACCTATTTATCATCAGTGATTCTACGCTCAACCAACGGCGGATCGAGGTCCTCATTGACTCCTCCGAGTGTGATCCTTTCATGAGGTGGCGCCCTATTTTTATAATTTATTTTACTGGAGATCTGGTTGGGATTAGGTCCTGTGATAGTGAACCCGCCCAGACTGACTAGTCGGCAAACCAACTTAAACCACTAAATAGTTAATGTGGCAAAGTGTGCTTGGAACCTCCTCCTACGCCTCAGCGACCCACCTTATCACATCAAGAATGTCAATGGTTTTTAGAGTTGTCAGATAGTCTTCATTGCTGTCGATAGAAGAGATCAGTCTAGACAGAAACCTTTTACTGTATTTTTTTCTTTAACATTTGTAGACTCCTTGATCCATGGGTTGAACTACTGCAGTCGTGTTTGGTGGAAGAAATAAGGTTTTTATGTCCTTATCACTCAACTCCTCGGCAGCCGGATGTGATGGAGCGTTGTCCATAAGTAAGAGAGCTTTCCTCGGCAAGTTATTTGCCTTGGTTTTCTACTGATGGCACAAACTCATTCGAAAACCAATCGGAAAATATTTTCGAGTTCATCCAAGCCTTTCTTTGGTTGGTATAGAAAAGAGGCAGATCATTTGTAGATTTAATTTTCTTAAATGCTCGGGGATTTTTGGATTTTCCTATTAGGGTCAGTCTCAATGTGATTCCCTGTTGCATTACTACAGGCCAAAATTGTCACGCGCTCCTTGCTTTTTTGTAGCCTGGAGCCGCTCTCTCCGTTCTTGAAGCAAGAGTTTTTGTTGGAAGCATTTTGTAGTTCAGACCAGTCTCGTCGCAGTTGTACACTTGCTCTCCAGTTATTTCCTCTTTTTCCAAAATTTGGTGAAGCTTTTCTTTAAATGCAGGAACGGCGTTCGTGTCTGAAGACAGAGCTTCTTCACTTATTGTCAACTGACGTACTCCGTATCGTTTTTTCCAACGAAACAACCAACCCTCACTAGCATTGAATTCAGTTGTTTCTCCCTCTATTTCCTGCCTTCTCTTGCAACATTGGCCCCGTCACTGGTAATCCCTTCCCTCTCAAATGTTCGTGCCACCAATCAAAATCTGAAACAAAACATATGCCATTAAATTAGGTTTGGAGGTTGAACTTAAGTAGCCTTGCACGTGAAGTCACACATAGAGTAGGGTGCGTATTTACGACTTACAAAATATATGACAACAAAAATTGTTAACTACATTGATGAAATAAAAATATCCAATTACATTTTTTAAATGGATTTAAAAATGTCGGTTTACTTTTGAAACAATGATAAAGTTACCTGCAGCTCTTTGCCTCGCTTCCCTAGATTGTTTCTTAAACATTTGATACTGTGGGCTCTCTTTGGTGACCTTCAGAAGACTTGTTGCTTTCCTATGTTTGTCGTCTTGGTTGCAGACCACAGCTCTGATTTTAAGACCAATTTTGATCAAACCAGTAACGGTATGCTGTAACATTTTCTTTACTTCACTGCCAGACACATATTTGGTCCCAACAAAATATGAAACCGTAAACTTCCTTCTGCACTTCCACCCTCTAGCCATAAACAGGTAGATATCGCTTCCTGTAGTTGGTGATATACCAAAACTTCCAAGGTCCTTGACACCTAATGTAAAAGAGCAACAGGTTTTAATTTTATACGATCAAGTGAATTAAATACAGGGTTTCCATAAAATAATGCTGCGGTTTAATTATGAAATAAAAAGATAAAGACAAGAGGTACAAAAAACTATTTATTTTATTGGATTCCTTACATTAAAAAGATTTTATACATATACAATAAAGCTCAACATGGCCACCATTCCTTGGCCTCCAGACGTCAAAACGATAATCTACTTCAGCCCACACGTTTTGTAACATTTCTTTCGTCACCGTTGAAACTGCTGCCTGATTCTTTCCCTTAGGTGGTCCAAATTGCGAATTTTTGAGCATATACTATGTTCTTTACATGACCTCCAAAGAAAAAATCGCATGGAGTCAGGTCCGGGCTCCTGGGGGGCCATGCTATAGGGCCGCCTCTTCCAATCCACCTGTTTGGGAACTCAACATCTAATTATTATTTTTTACTAATTTTTTTAACATCTAATATTATTATTATTGAGATAATTATCTCAATTATTCGAACAATTGTTTTATAATGTGGAGGTGCTCCATACTGCTAAAAATAAAGGCTGTTTGCATTTTCCATGTCGTCAATTTGAGGAAAACAATAGTTTTCTAACATGTCTAAGTAAACATTTCCATTGATAGGTTTTTCAGCGAAGAAAAATTGCCCAATTACTTATTCTCTGGACAGGCCGCACCAAACGTTTATTTTTGGCAAGTCTCTTTCCTTTTCAAAAGTTTCATGAGGATGCAGAGCTCCCCTAATTCTTACGTTGTGCATATTTATACAACCACTACTGTGAAACGTGGCTTCATCTGAAAAAACTACTTCATTCAAAAATGATTATTTTCTGCCATTTGGTTCAACATGGTAGCGAATCCTGCTCTTTTGATCAAATCTGTTGTTTTTATTTTTTGAAGAAGTTGAATTTTGTAGGCATGAAGAGGAGTCTTTTGTGTAAAACTTTGTAAATAGTACTTACAGGTATTCCTAATTCAAGACTACGGCGAGGGAGGGATTTCTTTGGACTTCTAACATAAGATAGTCTGATGTCTTCAACTGTCTGGTTCGATACTGGTGGTCTACCAGATCTACTTTGCTTTTTAACTGACCCAGTGTTTATGAATTGCTTATTCCAACGATTAATGTTGTTTTTATAAGGCGGAGCTTTATTGAATGTTCTTCGAAATGCTCGTTGCACTAAAGTCACTGACTTTAACTCACTTAATAACAATACACACTTAGCTTTTTCCTGATTTGAAAACATGTTGGTAGAAAAAACTCAACTTATTGAATAAGAAGTGTTTTGAATAGCACAACAATCAAAACAGCCATGCCATCAAATAGTACTACATTTTGTTTAAGTGTGCGCACTCCAGTCCGCCATCTTTAATTTATAGTCCATAAGAGCAATACAAACTAAAAAAGTTCGTACCTCCGTTATTTTTTAACCAAAATTGGCGTTCGAAGTGTCAGTTTGAAGATAATTTCATTGTTGAGGGCACCTTTTTCTCAGAATTTTGATATTTATTACCGTTTATTAAAAAAAATAGAAAAACGTTAGTTAAAGTTTGGATTATTGTACAGGTTTTATAAAAAGAAATTCGAATTTTTGCGAAAAAGGTGCCCTCGACCAACTCATGCACTGTAAAACAATTTTCATTCTAAGGAGGGACGCATGTTTTTCTCTGATGAACAAAGCGTCGACATAACGATTTCGTCATGCGAGTTCAGCAAAGTGCCGCTAGGTAGAAGCACCCTTGGAACCTCTCCTCCATCGCCTTCTCCAGATTTATTCATAGCGTGGGTTCGAATATCGCTAAATTGTTGGTATTTCAAATGAGTATTCATTTTATTTGACACGTAACAATGTAAAGAAATTTCAAATACAGCAATACAACAGCTTGAGAAATCAATCAGCTGATATAACACAGCAGATAAAATATTGCAAAGTGCGCAATAACATAACCACGACAACTGATTTTCTCTCCCAACTCTGTTTTATAACGGCTACAAACAATTATTGTTATATCTTTATTTATGTTAGTTTTATGTCATTTTATGAGTTTTTACAAAGAAGAACTATTTTATTAGAATTGTGGGGCTCTTAAATTAGGTACCATGCAAGTCAAACGACCGTATAAACTACTAAAATACAGGCAAAATCAAGGTTAAAATTGGTTTTTTTGTTATAGCTCTTAAACGAATTAAGATATAGAGTTATGTTTATACAAAAAATGTTCATATTTAAATTATCTTTACAATGATATGCAATATGCTATATCTTACTATTTAATATTTTTGACTTATTCATGATAATAGCAACTTCAATGTTTACATAGATTTTGAGGTTAGAAATGTTTTGAAAACATGCTTATACTACATACCATTAAAAAGCTCGTCAAATTCTGAGAAATAATACGTAAACTCCATATTTTTAACCGAATTTATAGTTTAACTACTGGGCGTCCCGTAAAAGCTTACGCGACTCATGTTCATAGCTCTAGCTTTGTAATGGCGCAACATATAAAAAAAATTGTTTCGCCAAAATGTCGAGAATTGTCTTCTGATTAAAGCTATGTACAATATGACCCACCTTTGTATTTAAAAATCTCGTGTTTTGACCCCGTGAGTTTCAGTATTAACACACCCTGTATACTGAGCCTTAAAAATATTTTTCCTGAAATCTCCATGTACGATTTCCAGATAGAAATGTTTGTTTCATCTTTCTAGCTCTAATAGTACTCCTGTAATCCGTTTAGGACACTTTATCGTGGCCACCCGGTATATTACCTAGAATCATTTAAAAATTACTCTAATTAGTAGGAAAACATATAATGTATTCAACAACTATATTGTAGAGAAGAAAACCCCAGTAAATTGCTTTGCTTGCTTTTTCATAGATTTTCCCATTCGCCTTTGTCTTAATGACAAGGAAAACACAGTTGGCGTACACCGCTGTGTTTACAAGAATCCGCCAGCTTCTATCACACCCGTTGAACCCTGCAACCCTCATGACAGATTTTGAGCCTGCTATGAGGAATGCAGCGCAGCAGTGTTGGCCAGGGTTGCAGATGACAGGCTGCTTTTTCCACTTTGCTCAGGTACTACCCACATTTTAAGAATTAGTATACATTTTAATTACATTGCTATTGAAATTCGTTACTCTCATGATAAGATCACTGTAAGCCGTAAGCAACATTTAGGTGGTTTTTATTATTTTTCAGTTTCAGTCCTTAAAACCGATAATCCAGTTAAAGTGCATATATAAAATTCCTGATAATGACATATTTGTTGATTTCTTCTCATGTTATGTTAATTTTTTCATAATTATAAAAGCGTGCTGACATATTTTATCCACAAAAAACATGGGCACGTCAAATTATTTTTTAATGTCAAATTTAAGGTTTCTACACCAAGTTTTAGGAAGCTATCTAACATTCATGTCAGTTAACCAAATAAGTCAGGAAGTAAGTGGTCTTGCTGATACAGTTTTATAGTAGAGCTTTAGCAACTCGCACCTTGATAACTTGATATTCTGTATCATTCACACGATTTTTATACCCATAACTCTGAATGTGAAGGAAGTCTCTAGAGACCTAATCAAATTGTACAACAATTGGAACCTGAAGTAATCCCATTTAGGTGGTTTGTTTCAGGTTCTATTGTATAGAAATCACAATTTTCTTTGCAAATTTGAACTAAAGGTTAACGAGGGAATGAGACTTTTGACACAATATGATCTTTTGGCACAACCTGTCGTTATCTATCCTATTCTAAGCTACACAATTTGTTTCACAGGCAGTGTATCGCATGCATGTCCAACTGCGCATGCGAAACCATACGGACACAAATGTCAATGCTGCCTGGGCACTGGCAATGATGATGTCCCTGGCACTGCTGCCAGCGGAGAGAATCCCTATGGGTCTGAATGTTATTAGACACTACATTCAGACCCATGGGCTGAACCAACGGTTTCAACCATTGATGGCGTGAGTTAAATAAATAATCATTATTGATACAGTAGTACATATTTTATGTAGTAAAGCATGCTGAGCATAAAATTTAATTCTACCTTCTAAGTACTTGTACACTCCAAAATTATCCCACCAATAAATATGATTGATCACTGTTGATTTAATGAGAACTGTTTCTCTTTTCATAACTCTCCAGTTTTCAACAAGTAAAGTAGTAAATGTTTTCAGTGCTGTAATATTAAAAAAATTAAGTCACAAGTAAATTTGTTTAATTTATCCCTACAAATTAAAAATATTATTATAGTTTCTTATAATCCTTTGCTTGATAGGTACATGAACAACTTCTGGATTCTAACCATTGGGCCAGCAAACTTCTCAGTTTTTGGCCAGCCCCACCGCACAAATAATGCGGTGGAAGGCTTCTATTCACGACTGAAGAGGAAGATGGGCCCTCATCCAGGAGTATGGACCTTCCATGGTAATACAGTAACACTAATAACTTGCATGCATATAGCAATGCCTTTGTATTGAAATTGGTTAGTTACACTCTAAATTTGAAAGCAAGGAATCCTTCATGATTCAATTATGGCATATTTAGCGAACTTCCGTTTGAAATAAAGATATTCATTTTCATTGCTAAAGAGAACAACGCCTCTTAAAACATCGGTTTGCAGTTTGAGCTATTTCATTGGAAACTGAAACTAAGTGAGAATGTTAAAATGTTTTGCCTTGAACTAAAGAAACGGCTTGAAAAAATATTGAATTCTTGAATCGGGCCCTTGTGTAATTATTAGTCATGTACGGGAGCTCCATATCTAAATTAGTAGTATTTAACAAACATGTTTTAACTATTCTATCTCCAATATTGTTCTATAATGTATAAACCGCTACAGTAAGGTGCTGAGTGACAGTGTAATTCACAATGGACTGGACTCTGATCTAACTGATAAGATACCTGTTTTGTTAATTCTTAGTATAAGGCCCAACCACATTACTGGAGAAGTGGTTGGTACACATTCCAAATTGTAATCGTATTGTTGTACTAGTTTTGTTTGTTGGAATAAACTCATTATTTTTATTTAACTTTTAGATCAGATTTGCAAGACAGAAAGGGCAGAATACCAAGACTGCCAAGTGTTGGCTAATGGACTGGGGAGGAGTCGGCCACTAACCAGAGAACAGAGGAGGCACGAAAATAATGTAAGAGAAGCCATGAGCCGCATAGAGCAGGGGCGCTACAATGTAGCGCAGTTCCTAAACAGAGCCGCTCATTGTAGCAAATCTCTGGCTCTGCGGCTCAGGGGCAATGCACCTCCCAACCCAACCCTCCCGCAGAAAATGTATTTGCGCCCCAAGCGGTCATGCCACCGAACCAGGTTTGTGATTATGGACTGTCAAAAAATAATAAAGATGAATTTATCAAAACTTTTTATGGTTTTATCAAAACTACTAATTAATAAAACATGTAAGGACTAAATAATTATAATATTTTTGATGCCAGGCCTACGCATCCTTGATTATAGTTCTTGGAAAAAGTACACTTTCCATATGTTTGATTTTTAGTTTGAATTTTTGTAGAGTTTATATTAACGAGGTGTTGCTTTTTCAAAAATATTTACAGTAGATGCAATAATATTTAGCGTGGTGTTACATGCAGATTATGTGAAATAAATCAAATTATTTTAGGTTGCGGCAGTCGCTGTCCAAGAACAACCTGTACAGCCTCACAGGAATGTGTGCTCTGTGTGCAGAGACAATGAGGTGACCCATGTGGTAACCCCGTGCGGCCATGTATGTCTCTGTGAGACATGCATGCCGCACCTCCCGGACAACAAGTGCCCTTATTGTCGGCAAGAACATTTAGGCATTTTTAGAGTTTATTATCCTTAATGTTTTGTACAATGCTCCTTGTTTAGGATAAGTTTTCCGAACGCCAACATCCGAGCGCCAACTTGCTTGACCAAACGGATATGATGCAATTGAATCATTATATCCTTGGGTGAAAATGCTCAATTGACTATCCAAGAAAATAAACTTTGTCGGCGAAATCGCTGTCATTATACAATATCTGTTATTGCCACTAGAATACTGTTACGAAATAACTTGTTATTGAGTATTTTGGAAAGATTTGTCAGACTACCATAAGAAAACACACCTGCTCTGATCATTCTATCTTTGATTAATATAATAAAAAAATATAACTTCTTTGTTAAGTTCACAATAATTTTTCTATTAATAATTATTAAAAAACTGGTCAAGATCAAGCCAAAACATGTTAAGGGAAATCTGTGAAGTTGGGTAGTCAATCTGCAAACTAATCCATTAATTTTTGTGTTGATTTTAGAGAAATATTTATTAATATACTATAAAGGGTGATTGACTAGTGAACGAGAGAAATGTTTAGGCACTTCCCGTAGAGCTACCTCCCTCAACCATATATTTGTTTTAAAGGTCTTGGTGTGAATCCGCCAAGAAAATCTGAAACTCGACCTTATTTAGTCCCCGGCGCGGTAGCGTCCGTTAATGAGGTTGTGCAGTGGTGTAAAATCCACAGTTGTGTAACTACAAGCTACAAATTTCTGAATTTCTTCATTTTCTCATATTAATATTTTACTAAAACTACTTTCATCCTTTCCCAAGCTCATAGCTCTACCAATCCATCTCCGATACCAGAAACCAGCACCCGCTCGTCTGGACAACTTCCTTTCTCATGGTGTAACAGTAGCCCTTTAGACCTTCTTAGAACAATCATTCTAAACCATGAGAACAATCAATAGTCGATGTCAGCAAGAAGAATCTGCGACACGTGCAGTCCACGTGGACTATCAGCTATTGTTCAAGCACCAATTAAAATCATATCTATTCGCATAGTCACGCCTACTTAGACCTGATTGGCGGAAGTGGTCAGAGGTGTCTAGCGGACTTTTTTTCATCCAGAGGGAGCGGACATCAATTCTCCCCAGGTCTTCAGACTGTCAACTCTGCTGTCTCCGTGGTGTGTTCACCCTGTGTTGTTAAGTGCGCGAGTGCCAAATTTTAAAATGGATTAATTGGATATTTCATAAAATAAGTAAGTGCAAAATTATTTGTATAACAAAATGTGAACTTGGTCATTCTTCTTCATTTCTTTAATACTTAAATTATTCAAAATGCTTTAACAACTACCAATATCAATAACACAATATTTATCACTTCAGTGGTAAACAGCATGATAGCCACAAGGCTTAAACATGTATGATTTTGATTCAAAGTTCTAACAGTTTCAGTATTCTTGTTTATTAATCTTAATTAATCAATATCGTAAAAAATTTGGTCATATTCTTGTCTTAGGTTTAGTACTAATTTTATAGTTTTAGTTTTTATAGTTTTTATTATTTTATAGTTTTTTTTTAATAGTTATAGTTTTATCTTTCCACAATTCAGTACAACAATTTCAATTTCCTTTTTATTTAATTAGTAATTAAAATAAATAGCTTGAAAGTTAACAGTCGTATCTTCTTTCCTTGAGTATCTCCACTGCCAAGCGTAGTTTGCCTCACATTTTGAAATCTCTCATTTTGAAAAGCTGACAAGTCTCATCCGCCTTTAGAATTTATAGGCAGCCTAGGCATACCCCTGACAGCTCACAGCAGAAGTCTCCGGAAGTCTCGCCAGTCTCCGCCAATGCCTCCGCTGCACCACCTTCAACGCTTTCTTGTAGTGTTACAAGCCGAAAAGAAAATACTGTCTTTTTAGCAACCGCTCGAGTTGTGCTAACCTCACAGCAGGGACTTGGTATTGTCGCACGAGCTGTCTTAGATTTTGCGTCACAAGAAACTCTAATTTCAGAACGCTGTGCTAATTAATTGCAGCTGCCTCGCTCCTACATTGGATCCGCCGAAGTTTCCGGAATTGCATCCACATAAGTTAGGCCTAGGGGAATTGTTTTACTTAACATATCAGCTCAAGATGGACATGTGTTAGCTAGGTCACATCCTACTATTGTTTTGTCCACAATCTCTAGTGACATGCCTCCCGCACGATTGTCAGAAGATGTTCGCAAAAAACTAAAAGGATTCTCTCTAGCCGATCCCTCATTCGACTCTTCAGGTTCCATAGATCTACTCTTAGGTGCCGATCTCTTTGCAGAAACCTTACTCAGTCCGACTTCAGCTGCTAATTTGGGAGTAAATATGCCACATGCTCTAAATACTATTTTCGGAGTTGTTGTTCTTGGAAATGCCCCAATTGCTCAGCCTGGACTATTTTCTGCTGTCTCTACCTTTCTCTCTACCAATGAAATGGATCTACACGCCGCTCTTCAGAGGTTTCTGACCCTCAAGAACCTCCTGCTCCTGCTAAACTATCACCAGAAATCCAATGCGAACAACACTTTGCCGATACTTATTCGAGGGATGAAACTGGCCGGAACATTTGCAGACTGCCATATAGAGAAAACCCTTCTTGTTTGGGTTCATCCTCACAGCTAGCCAAACAATGTTTTCTGTCTTTGGAAAGAAAATTTGAAAATCAACCTACACTTAAACAAAAATAATTCCAAAACGATACTTACTTTAAAAACACGCCTCGTATTAGATGTAAATATATATAAGGTGGGAGTAGGGAGCAGTCTTATCCAACCTCCATCAAGTGTAGGTTAAGGATACGCCAACTTCTAGTGGGCCTCAGCACAGCAGTTTGTAATCTTGCTTATTGTGCAGCTACTGGATGGAAAGGATTTTAATTTTTAACTATTGAATTAACCATTACTTAACTTCCCTAAACCCTTCTTTGTTAATTTGTTGCAGTTGGATGCTGAGATGGAAGTGGCGAATGACGTAAAAGTAACATCAAACCCACCAAGAAAGAAAAACTTTTGTTTTTATTGTCAAGCTGCAGTGACTAGATTTTGTTTGGATCTTGAAAAAAAGCATCCCAATACACCGGAAAGTTTATTATTGAAAGCCGTGACGGGAAATACTCAGGAAAAAAGAACAAAAAAAATGATTATCACAGAACCTTTAAGAAAAAAATGGAATCATGAATACAATTGGACAAACCCGCTAGAATTAGCTATACCGGTCAAGAGGAGACATGGCGGTTGTAAAGTGGGAAGTACCGTGTGCACCTATTGTAAGGGTACATATCGACGAGATAAACTTTCAGTACATTTGAGACACTGTACAGAGTACCAAATGTTAATAACATACTGACAGTGACACAGTCTCTGATGACAATATTTTGCATAAAATGAAAGCCATCAAGGAACATTCTTTGCCAGAAGTTCCTGCACAAATCTTGCCATACATAACAGATGAATTTATAAATGAAATTTTAAAGGGCATAAATATGGATGAAGTTGTAAAAGAAGCTCTCAGCGACCCAGTGATTATGAAATTCAACTAGCAGGATCTAACAGTTATATCATCAGGGATTTGACAAAACTATTAATGAAAATGAAAACCTATAATGCTTCCATTTACAATTTAGAAGATGCATTCAATCCCAAAAACTTTGAATTACTAATTCAAGCTGCTCTGGAACTAGCAAACTACAACAAAGAGGCTGGGGAAGCTGGAGTTCCGTCAATTGCCTACAGATTATGCCAACCATTAAAAGATGCGGCAAGAAATTGGAAGACTCATTGTTTGGCAGAAATGTACAGCAATGAGAGACCTACGAAAGATCGCTGCAAAATTACAATGATAGATGACTTTTAAACATGATGACAAGTGATTGGAAGTCTAAAATTGGCAGAATTTGTGTTAAAGGGCGGAAGAAAACACGTGTTTTAAGGAAGATAAAATGGCAGTTGAGAAAGATATAGTTAAGCTCGCTTCGTATATTGAAGGCCAATACAGAAGCAGGATAAATACCCTGATATCAGAGGCAGACAAAACAACATCTTTTGATCTTCTAACACATATGTTAGTAACTCATATCATGCTTCTAGTCAGAAGGCGGCCAGTGGATTTTAAGAATGCTAAGCTCCAACATTATCACAATGTTGATAAGCATGATGATTTAATTTCCATGGCGGGGAGAGAGAATTTAACTGAAGAGGAGTTGGCATTTGTAGACAATTCCACCTATTCTATGTGCCAGGTAAAACCTGGAAATAGTGCCCATGGTTATGACTCCGATTATGAAGTCGACCATGGATGTTCTCATTCAATACAGAGAGACTGTTAGTATCAACAGCGATACTCTTTTTGTTCTGTCTAACGAAAGAAGTATAATGCCAAATGAAAGCATTAATCTGATGAAAAAGAAAATAAAGTTGATCAAACCAGAACACTTAACTAATAATGGATTTTGGCACCAAGCTGCAACATTCAGCAATCTTCACTCCACACATCCCCAATACCAAGACTATTTGGCGAGCCTTTTAGGACACACACTTTCAGTTCATAAAAGGCATTATGATTTGCCAACAGATGTTCTTCAAAAGATAATGGTTTGTCCAATACTCAACAATATAATGACAGGCAAGAAAGGCAATCAAAAGTCAAGTAACCCCAGTGGTGTTGTTATAAATATGGATGAAGATGAATTAAATCCTCCACAGTTTACAGAGAACGAAACAGACATCCATAACCCAGAAAGAAACGAAACCTACAGTACTCTAGAAAAAGACAACTTCGATGACTGTTCGGATGACGATTCAGAGGAAGAACTCAAAATTGTGACCGCCTCAGAAAAATTCGATGGACTGAAAAAGAAAAGGAAATAGTGTTTACTCATTTCGGACAAAAAATACTTAGAAAAGAAAATGTCAAAAGAGGAGAAATAAATAAGTTTTTAAAAGCCAACAAAAAAGAACTTAAAAATAGAACAACCGATCAGTTATATATTTTATTTGTGAGAAACCATGTCTTAAGACAACAACTGGACGTTACCCCAAAAGTAAAAAAATTCTGCAAACGTTGAGAAGATAAAAATGTAACAAAACACCAAACATACGAAGCTATTCAGAAAGTGAGGCCCATTTGCGCATGGCGGCCAGTGCACATCTTCTACCATTATGATTGCACATCCTCATAGTTCTACAATGTCTTTAGTTGGTGGTGTAAAATGTTCAACCGCAAAATATATAAATACCAGCGTTATCAATTCTTTTGGTTAGTGATAATTTTATGATTTCATTGCAATAATTGCTTATTTTATAAGCTTAAACTACTTCTAAAACAAAATCATTTTGCAAAGAATTAAAAACCCAATAAAGAAGTAAAATGTTGGCTTTAGCGTTTTTGCGTTAGATTTTCAGCCCTTTTTGGGGGCTTTGTAAGTTGCAAAGTGGTTTCTTGTTAAAAATGACTTTAGCTCATGCAGGAAGTATTATCAGAGATTAAATCATTAATTATTTGGTAATACTCTAATGTTGTGATAAAATCTTCATTTTTCCATACAATTCAGTATGAAAGTTCTGCTCTGAACTAAAAGAACCAATAATGCTGGTATTTTTACATTTGGTGGGAGTTAAATTTTGCGCCACTAACTAAAAGCAGCGTAGAATTATGAAACACTCAACTATGTAGCTATAAAGTGATTATGCCATCATAATGGTTGAGAATCTGTGCTGGCATTGATGCGCAAACGGGCCTTACTCTCTAAATGACACTAATATATTGCACAAAATAACCAACATTCCAGGTACCTTTTTGGTTAAGGTTAGGTTAGAGAAAAAAATAGATACTTGAGTTTAAACTTTCTCTGTGGGCAACCAATGTACGTGTCAAAATTAAAAGTCACACTAAAATCATATTTTAAATTCATAATTTAAATTTAATATTGTTGGCAAAACCACTTCTTCTAATTAAAATAGAGAAACACTAAGGCTTGGCTGCACAATGTATTCACCTTTTTATGATTTATAATTTATATCTGCCTGATGAGTGTTACTGTCTTTCAGGATAAATGCACACTAATTACAAAACACACAGATTTAATTTAGTTACCGACTGTTTCTTACAACAATTTTAGTTATTTTACTACCATTTTAGATTGTTATTTGCACTCTGAATTCGTTGATTCACAATTTTAAACTTTCAGTTTTTAAGGCCAAAGCCAATCTTGCCTGTATGTTTCCACTCTTAAGGGTTAACTCGGCAGGCAGACCATCAGGTGTTTCCTCAATAGACTGTTTGGCAGTGAACTCTAGCAGCTTGGCTTGTAATTAAAAGGCTCATTGCTTAGGTTATATTGCCAGTTTGTGTATATGGGGACAATACCTGCAGGACTGTAGCTTTTGTTTACCGTTCCTCTTTAGCCAATTTGAACGTTTAGACTACTTGTATAGTAGACGGTTGGACTTATTGGCAACCTAGCATGATGATACTTATTCCTACATACTGTTATAGTACACATCTAATAATATCTGTTTTCCACTATACTGTTTTCAACCATATGTTTTCTTATTAACACTTGTTTTCAATGTTTATATAATTGTTACTAAAATGTAAACAAACAACCATGTTAATTTCTAAAGTTGATTAAAGCCTTATTTCTTATGACTTTTAATTCAATTCATTATTCAATACAATTTAATCAACTTCACTTTTGTTATTATTTAGTTTGTTCTTTTAAGATATTGACAAATATTTAAAACCAACCGCTTTGATAGAGTACACTGACAATCCTCTTCTCAATGGAACCATTGGAAGTTTCAAGCATTCACAACAATCAAATTCAGAATAAATCTTTTTATCTTCACGTAATCACAACACAACATCTTGTGATAGAAGAATGTAAAGACTATATTCACAGCAATACACCATCTTGATTCCTTGTATGATAAACCCAAAATGAGATCTACGCTAGGTATTGTCTAATATCTAGGCATCAGCAACCTGGAGAATCTATTGACGAATATTTACAGGCTTTGCGAGTATTAAGTAAGGACTGTTCCTTTAAAGCTGTAACATCAGAAAACAACAGAAATGAGTATATTCGTGATGCATTCATCAAAGGACTTTTGTCAAACTCAATCAGGCAAAGGTTACTTGAAACTAATTCACTCGATCTCGATGAAGCTCTCACTAAAGCCCGATCTTTAGAATCTGCAAGTCTGTACTCTGAAGCATACACTTCTAATCCACTTCGCCCTGTACCGCCTGTAGCATCGTCAAATCCCTCAGAAGAAACATCACAAAGTCGTCTGACAACTCAGAACTCTTAGCTGCTATGAGATATAATAAAATCAAATGTTATTTTTGTGGAAATCAAAACATTCTCGGAATGTCTGTCCGGCAAGAGCAGTTTGTAATATGTGCAAGAAAACTGGTCATTTTGCAAAGGTCTGTCAATCAGCAAAACGGAAAACTCAACCATTAACAAATGCTATGTCAACTAACGTAGGAGAGTATTACACAGATGAAGATAAGGATGATAACTCTTGTTGTGTTTCATTTTCATCACCTCCAACTCGTCAGGTAAAGTCTAACCTTTCTCAGCAACATATAGTAGCAGCTTCTCCTAACTGTCTGTCAAAATCAGTCATCAAACTCAAAGTAAATGGTGTATCTGCAGATGGTCTTGTGGATACAGGAGTTCTCAAAGCTATGTCAGTGATGATTTTGCAACAAATCATGCACTTAAACAGTATCGTACAAACAGCAAAGTTTCAATGGCCTCTTCATCTCTTTCAACTCCAATAAAAGCTTACTGTTTAGTGAAGCTTGAGGTTTTCAACAATACTTACATGAATGTCAAACTTAGCGTCCTCCAAAACTGTTGTGCAGATGTGATTATAGGACATGACGTCTTAAATCAACACTCAAGTGTACACATTTCTTTCGGAGGAGAGAAGCCAGCACTGAAAATCTGTTCTGTTGCTTGCGCTAAGTACAACCAGCTGCATTGTTCACTCACTTAGATCCTAAATGTAAACCCATAGCAATCAAATCCAGACGCTACTCAGCAGAAGATGAACAGTTTATTCAATCAGAGATCGAGCAAATGGCCAAAGATGGTATAATAGAAGAAAGCAATTCGCCTTGGAGGGCTCAAGTTCTTGTTGTGCAAGGCAGCAAAAAGAAACGACTTGTAATTGACTACTCACAAACAATTAACAAATATACAATGCTTGATGCATATCCAATTCCATCCATAGATAAAATAGTTTCAGAAGTAGCAAAATATGACATTCACAGTACAATTGACTTGAAATCTGCTTACTACCAAATACCAATCAGAGAGAGAAGACAAGCCCTACACAGCGTTTGAAGCTGGAAACAAACTTTGGCAGTACAAGAGGATACCCATGGGAGTAACAAACGGTGTAGCGGCATTCCAACGGAAAATCGATGAAATAGTGAAAAAGGAACATTTGAAAGGAGTTCATGTATATCTAGATGATGTAACTGTAAGTGGAAAGGAATGGAAGAACACAACCAAAACTTAGAGAATTTCTCCAAACATGCCAAAGTACAACCTCACTATCAATCAAGATAAATCAAAATACCGTATGACCTCAATAACACTCTTAGGCTACAACATTGAAAACCATACATTGAAACCTGATCCTGATCGTCTGAAACCACTTATCAATCTTCCGATCCCTGACAACCAAAAAGCACTGAAACGGGTGTTGGGAATGTTTTCTTACTATTCAAAATGGATACCCCAGTACTCTGACAAAATTCATAAGTTGACTGAATGTAAAAGATTTCCTCTTGGGGAAAACTTAGTTAAAGACTTCGAAAATCTAAAACAATGTGTCCAGAAATCCATGATAGTAAATGTAGAAAACGATGAACCATTCTGTGTAGAAACTGACGCCTCTGACTTTGCAATAAGTGCAATCTTGACCCAAAATCAACGTCCTGTCGCTTTCTTCTCACGAACATTGTCACAAAGTGAACGAAACCACTCGGCTATTGAAGGGAAGCATATGCGATAGTAGAAGCACTTCGTAAATGGAGATACTACTTGATTGGCAAACGGTTCAAACTCATAACAGACCAGAAGTCTGTTTCGTTTATGTTCAACACAAAACACAGTGGAAAAATTAAGAATGAAAAATTGTTCGATGGAGACTAGAGTTGTCAGCATACAACTATGAAATAATCTACCGTCCAGGGTAGAAAACCAAGCAGCCGACGCTTTCTCAAGAGTCTGTAGTACATCACACACAATTGACAAACTAGTGTCACTTCACAACACCATGTGTCACCCTGGAGTAACTAGGATGGTCCACTGGGTGAAATCTCAAAACCTTACACCATAGAAGAAGTAAGGCGAATAACCTCATCCTGCAAGATTTGCGCTGAAACAAAACCTAGGTTTTCAACAACAGACAAGGCATTTTGATTAAAGCTACAGCTCCATTTGAACGGCTCAGCTTAGACTTCAAGGGACCACTTCCATCTGAAACACGCAACAAATATCTTTTGACTATCGTTGATGAATACACCAGGTACCCTTTTGCAATTCCCTGTAGTAATTTGTCTGCAAGTAGTGTGATTCAAGCTTTAGATCGAGTTTTCTCTCTATTCGGATATCCAGCATTCATCCATACTGATCGTGGATCTTCTTTCATGTCGGAAGAGTTGAAAAACTATCTGTTATCAAAAGGATAGCCACAAGTCGAACTACTCCTTACAACCCTTGTGGAAATGGGCAGGTCGAGAGGTAGGTATGATTTGGAGGACGATCACACTAGCACTGAAAACTAAAATCTGATGGTTTCTCAATGGGAAAGAGTACTTCCAGAATCTCTACACTCAATCCGATCTCTTCTGTGCACCACCACCAACTGTACGCCGCACGAGCGCATGTTTTATCACAAGCGAAGAACTGCCACAGGTGTCACACTACCTTCCTGGTTAACGACCCAGGCAAAGTGTTAATGAAAAGACAAGTGCGTCAAAACAAATACGAACCCTAACTGAAGAAGTAGAGCTCATCCAATCAAATCCTGATTACGCCCTTGTGAAACTACGTGACGGAAGAGAAACAACAGTGAATCTCAGACACCTTGCACCTGCAAATTTGTCAGACCATTTCCAAGATGATCAGGGTGTTATTATCACAGAAGATCATGTAGAAGAATCAAATGAAGAAGAGGTAGTCAAAATGGATGAATCATCATACCACCTTTTGGAGAATGGCAAATCCCTTGTACAAAACAAGTAGCAGATCAACAATCCAACAGTCAGCTTCCACAAGAGCAGGCCACGACACCTCCTCAACTTCGTCGATCCTCTCGTCTCAGAAAAGCTCCTGATTACTTAATAAGCTACGTTCCAAAATGAAGAGGGAAGAATGTTATAGTACACATCTAATAATATCTGTTTTCCACTATACTGTTTTCAACCATATGTTTTCTTATTAACACTTGTTTTCAATGTTTATATAATTGTTACTAAAATGTAAACAAACAACCATGTTAATTTCTAAAGTTGATTAAAGCCTTATTTCTTATGACTCTTTAATTCAATTCATTATTCAGTACACATACTACCATCCTAGCTCCAATTTAAATGTTGTTTTCACTTTAATTTAAGAGGCTCTTTAAAAACTGATCATATTTGTAGTTTCGGCAACAAGGTAGTGGAATTTACAAAAACCTTACCCCATATTATTGTTTCAACTCAAAAGAGGTCTTATGGTTTGAAAGATTATTGTAACTGATATGTAAATAAAATTGAATTTGTAAATATTATTTGACATAGAGTTACCAAAGTGTGTAATATATGTAGTCTAACAGTATACTATTACTGACATTAATTAATTGTAGCTTTGAACTTGTTGATTAATTCTTTAATATATGTTTCAATGACTTTATAGTTTAACAGTATACTACTACTGACATTAATGAATTATAGCTTTGAATTTGTTGATTAATTCTTTAATATATGTTTCAATTATTTTTTAGTTTAACAGTATACTATTACTGACATTAATAATTTTAGCTTTGAACTTTTTGATTAATTCTTTAATATATGTTTCAATTATTTTATAGTTTAACAGTATACTATTACTGACATTAATTAATTGTAGCTTTGAACTTGTTGATTGATTCTTTAATATATGGTTCAATTATTTTATAGTTTAACAGTATACTATGACTGACATTAATTAATTGTAGCTTTGAACTTGTTGATTGATTCTTTAATATATGGTTCAATTATTTTATAGTTTAACAGTATACTATGACTGACATTAATTAATTGTAGCTTTGAACTTGTTGATTGTTTCTTTAATATATGTTTCAATTATTTTATAGTTTAACAGTATACTATTACTGACATTAATTAATTGTAGCTTTGAATTTGTTGATTGTTTCTTTAATATATGTTTCAATTATTTTATAGTTTAACAGTATACTATTACTGACATTAATGAATTTGTTGATTGATTCTATGTTTCAATTATTTTATAGTGTAACAGTATACTATGACTGATATGTAAATAAAGAGAAGAATTTCTTTCTAAGATAAAATTACACTTAAGTATTACTTTTTAATGTATGGTTGGTAATTGAATTATTAATTTTTCTAGATTGATCTAAGTGTAAATGTTACCAAACAAAGACTGGAGTGTTTCTTTCTTGTGGCAAAATTAAGTGTAAGTGCCTATTACACTACCACATTAATTTGGCAAAGTTCTCATACTGGGTGATTCTTAAATATAGTGCCAAACCTGAAGGGTGTAGTTCTTTATGCGAAAATAATGAAAACAGTTCTCAATAACATGGATTTTAAATGTGTTTTCTTTGGAGAATACTTGGTAAAATGCAGATGGTATCAATGAGTAAGACATATTTTAACTTTTCAAATTTCAAGCACTGCATAAGATATAAAAAGTTAACTGAAGATAATTATAAAATAATTGTTATTAATTGAAGATGCCTCAGCCGGCAAAAGCTAGCTCTTGAAAAAATTAAAAATCGTGACAAGTTTAAATATGTTTAACTCATTTAAATGCTTTGTTTACCCGTTAGTCGCTATTTTGGATTGTTTACTAAATATTTGTGATCTCCCACTTTAAGGAACTTAATTTGACCTAGAATCTGAGTAGTTACCATCTATGAAAAGGTTACAACCACGACCTCACTGAGGTTTTCAAAATGATGGCCATTTTATGGTATATTTAGACATTTTTTGGTGTTATGCCTTAGCTGAAAAAGGATGAGTTTTACAAAAACTTGATAAGGATAATGTTTTTGGAACATTTATATCCATTGACACAAATACCTTGAAAATAAACAAAGAACTGAGTTACATGGGAAACATTGGCTAAACACAACATAACAACTGGATAATGTTGCCTGTGTTTAGCCATGCCCACCATAAAACTCTTTTATTTATAATTTTTTCTTAATTGACTTTAATATCAACAAATATGTATCAACATTTTCTTTGGTCCGTTATTCCCAAGATTTGTTGTACACTTTACTGTTTATCGGCTAATTAAGGTTTAGTGTAAAAAAACATAGGTAAAATTGACACTTTTTAAAAATGGTAATGTAGATTATGCTGGTATTTTTTCAATATGATAATAATTCGTTATTATATTTTACATACAAAAAATGATCTAACTTTGATACTAAAATATATTAAGGTTGAACCAAACCCCACAAGTGGTGTAGGTGTACAAGACAATTAGTGAAAGAACTAATCAGATAGCGAATAAACAAATAATATCTGAACCCATATTTATTGGAACTATTTTATTGTTTGGCACAAAGAACCTACACTTGAAAATTAGCAGTATACTTTTATAATCACCCTGTATACAAGTTCTATTCAAGTTCACAGCTGCTCCAAAACATTTTAATTTTCTTTATAAAAGAACCTAGTCAAAAGTGTTTATCGTCAATGTTGATCTCTTTTGGCTATTGACCTTAATGTAATTGTTGAAGTTCAAATTTGATCAAGTTATGTGATAGACCGTATTTGCCTTGCCTATCATTTTTATATTTTAGTAGCCTATTAATATTAAGGATTTCATTTAGCTTTGCTGATGCTAGTCTTAATTTAATCTGTTAATCCGTCTTAACAATATGTTTAATCTTAAAACCAACTGTCGAAAAGTTCAAGATTTGTAAAATGTTACTTGTTTTGTATTGAGTGTAATTTTTATTAGCTATTCAAATAAAAATTATATAAACTTGGCTTGTCTCAAATGGTTTTCCACATTTTCTTTTAACTCATATTAACAAACAGAAGCTTATTGAAAGAGCATACAATAAATTTACTATCCAACAAAAAGTGTGTATGGCATTTTTTCAAATTGTAATTCAAACTACCTTTGCAGTACCTACTTTATAATTTGTGGTCAAACAGGCAAGTTCTAGGCGGCAGGTGAGATGTTACAAAGCCTAAATGTCTTCAACTGGTTCCTCAAAGAACTCCTGCAGCGAGTAAAAGCTCCTCTTTTCCAACCAATATGAAAGCCTAGCTTTAGCTGGTTGAGGTTAAGATTTCTCACTTCTATTGGCAGCCTGTTGAACATTCTGTATGCCAGAACAGGGTAACTGTCCTTCACTTTGTTCAGCCTACACTGTGGTAAGTCCAGGTTCTTCCTGCCCCTGGTGTTGTGATCGTGAATCTTGTCTCGAGTTAGTTCTGAAAGTGGAGTATGAGTCTTGAGATGCAGAATACAGTTGAGAATATACTGAGAGTAGACAGTGAGAACCTTCAGATGTTGAAACAGTGGCCTGCAATGTGCTAATCGCTCACTGGAGGTTATTAGTCTGACAGCTGTCTTTTGCATTATGAAGACACGATCACAACACGGGGCATGTCCCTAGAAGATGATGGCGTAGTTGATGTGGCAATAGAATAATCCTTAGTTCACTTTGAAAAAAAATCTGGAGTTGCAAGCATTTTTTAATTTTCTGATAAGATAGATCCTCCGTGACAATTTTATACAGACTTGCTCACCATGACTGTTCCAGCTCAGTTTAGAGTCGATAAACACGCCCAACAGTTTAACCTGGTTTTCTGGTAAGTCATTCAACAAATCATTAAAGGGCCTACTCCAAAGACTACAGCACAGCTTCTGTGTTTCCCCTCGTTTAGCTTTAGGTTGTTTAACTACCAGTTCTTGGCTCTTTTTTAGGTCTGGTGGTAATTAATGTTGTGTCGTCGGCGTACAGAAGGGCATTCATTTCCCTGGTGTTAAGGTCATTCTCACTAGGATCAAAAAGAGAAGTGGTCCAAGTATGGAGCCATGCGCTATCGAGCGGACGTGTGATGATGCTCCCCGAACAGTAAAAACTTAGTTTCGCTCACTCAAGTAGGATTGAAGAGTGGCCAGGACTGGACCGCTCGTCCCGTAGTTTTTCAATTTAAGCAATGCGATGTGCAGTCGAAAGCTTTTGTTAGGTAACATAACGTCAATATCGCCGATTCATGGTCCAGAAAAGCATTGTACACTTTTTTCACCAATGTTTGGAGAGCTGTCACGTGGATTTGTTTCTGCGAAAACCATGCTGCATACAAGTGTTATCATTTTTTATGCATATAACTTTTAAAATTTAACCTCGTATAAAGTTTATAAAAATTCACATTTAAGGCCTTTACGAAGAAACTTTGGAAAAAAGGGTTACTGTAAAACTAACCCTAAAGATTTAAGACACGTCTTGGGTTATTTTTATGACGTACAGTTTACATACCTCCATCAGGTATATTATACAAACTACAGTAGTGGTGATTTATGTTTTGTTAATGTACTGAGAAACCGCAATTGTTCGCTAACGGAAATTTTTAACTAGAAGTGTCTATCCAACATTACATTCTTGCATCTTCAAATACCTTTTGGCTTGTAGTGACGGAAATAGTTTAAATTGGGGGACGCTTAAAAGGTTGCTATCAAAATGAGCGTTATTGCAACATTTTCTAAACGAACGGTCTGAATGACATAAACTTGGACTCGGCCTAAGGTAATAAACAGTTGTAAAATATCGGAGTCGAATCTCTCGAGTAATTTTTTTAGTTATATCTCAAAAATACCGACTTTCTCTAAAACAAATCACGAATAACAATTCAACTGTTACACCCCAAAACGTAGGATTTCACTAACGGTAATTCGCTCACCAACCTATGTTCTAAAATGTTAAACCACAGAAAACAGGGACGTTGGAACGAAACAACCAACTGGCAGCTGTTACTTCGGGCTATGCCCTCTTCAACTGTACACAAATATCTAATAGTTAACCAACAAACATTTTAAACAATAAAACAGGTGTATAAAAATAATAGCTTTCAAAAAGTCAGCAGAAAACTTGTAGGAATAAAAATAAATATAAAACTATGTATACTAATGTGTATAAAACTATCTGAGATTCAGACCGTCAGGGAATTTGGATTTTGTTATAACTTGGTACGATTGTCCTACGCTTCGAAGATAGGACACACTTGAATTTTGATTTGTTTGTCGAATTGCTTTTACTTTCTATAAAATTTTAAAGGTTTCTTGATGTTCTAAAGTCTAAACAATGCAGTACCAGCGGTTTTGTCCTGTCTGTGTGTTTTGAAGTCAAATCGATGACCGGTCATTCTGACTCTCAAAGTATTGGTTGTAGACCCTATGTAGTCTTTCGGACATTTTTGGCATTGAATTTGGTATATTATGTTTCTGGACTCACAAGTTAAAACCTTTTGAATTTTGAACTTTTTTTCGTAACACTACTTGTTGCAAACTGATTTGTTTCTAACTGCTTACAAACCATGCATCTTGGTTTATTGCATGGATGAGATCCTAGAAAAAGGGTATTATTTTGAACTGCAAATTTGGAAGAATTTGGTTTTGACAGCTTATCTTTCAGTGTAGGAGGGCGTCTGTATACTATTCGGAGAACTGTTTTAAATATACGATTCGTTACTGAAGAACTTTACAAAATTTTGAATGGCACTTTAAAAATGTTATTAATTTTGTGCAGGCTAGGGTGGTACTGTGTTATTAATTTAGGCATGTCTCCGTCAAGCTGAGCCTTCCCGGGATTTGAGTTTTTATTATTCGTGAATTTAATACTGGTTTGTATTAGTTTCAATGGATATCCTCTTTCTTGTAAAGCTGTTGTAATTGATTTTGTATATTCTCTTAAATGTTTTTCTTCACTACAAAGTTTAGAGGCGCGTGTTACAAGATTAGACGGTATTGACTTTTTATGTGATGCTCGTGACAACTTTTGTTGTGTAGGTATTGGAAAGAGTTTGTACTTTTAATACTTATTTTATGATTGAGAAATCCATTTTCTACGTATACATCAACATCGAGAAACGTTACCAGGTCATTTGTAATAGTTCAAGGAAATGTTATATTTTTGTTGAAATTGTTGAGCGCGTTCAAAAATGTTATCAAATTACTTTTACCGTGCGTCCAAATAATGAAGATATCGTCAATAAAACGTGTCCACAGTAAAGGCTTTTGTGCTACAGTTTCAAGAAAATCTTCTTCAAGTTTCCCCATGAAAAGGTTTGCATACGCCGGAGCCATTCTGGTACCCATTGCGGTTCCAGTTTTTTGTAAATACAGATTGTCTTGGAAACGGAACACGTTAGTAGTTATACATATGCAGAACACCTTTTGTGTTCGAATAATTCCTTTACAAACTTAGAAAACAATATGAAGATAATTGAATTTGAGAAAAGGGAGAAGCCATGGACAGCAAGGAAGACCTTCACATCTATTTAAATAAGAAAATAAATGAAGCTGGGTTACTCAACAGCACTCATTTGAAATACAAGAACCCAATGTTCAATTACATTGCAAAGTTGAAAAATGTTTAAAATATATATAACACCATTCCAAATTATTTTTCCAAAACTATTCTCAACAATTTTATGTTTCCATATGATTAATTTGTAATTTGGCATATTTTCTTTACAAATATTGAAAACTATTTTCTTTGTACACACCACCCGACGATGAGGTAATCCTACGAAACCGGACGTGGTTATTTATTTAATTTTCATCACATATACAGTATTCCTTATTAGTGGATCCTTCCTTTTTCACATCAATATGGCTAACTACCAATCTATGATCCACAAGTACCTCTACTTACATCAAGGAGAAATCACAGAAGATATAAAGTTCAACAAGAGATGCATTCAAGAAGAGGTTTTCCCAATAACCCCACCTTCAATTCAGTCCAACGGTGACAGTAGCTCAACAGGACTCATTGGTGGATCCTCAAAACCCGAACACTGCCTTTGTGATGATAACACCACAATCAGCGGATCATCCTATCAGCTCTACCAGTGAACCTTCTGCTGCAGTGTTTGATCCGTCTGTGCCTAGCACGTCGTCAGCAGGATACTTCTTAGAGAAGGATTCAAGTTTTGACAATCCATCAAGTAAAAAGAGGCCAAGTGCATTTGCCCTAAGTCCATGCAAAATTCTTCCTGCACCAAAAGCCAATATTATCAAAAGAGAAAATAAACGGAAGAAAGGAACAGCAGCCGTTTTAACGTCCAGTCCATACAAGGCCACATTGATTGCAAATGAAGGGGAAAAAAAGAAGATAAGGGGGATGCAAAAAAAGCGTAGATTACAAAAAAAGAAAATGAAGTTGAAAAGAAGAAAAAGAAGGGTTCTAAGAAAAGGTCGAGGAAGATTAAGAAGAAGGGGAAACGAGCCTTGTTTAAAAACAAAACAAACTAGGAAGATGATGATGACAGTGATGTTACTGACGTAGATTTTCTTTTCTGCGGGAATTGTTATTCGAAGTATAAGGAGAACGAAGGATGGATCAGATGTTCTGAGTGCCTGAAATGGGCTCACGAAGCTTGTACAGGGGCTGAAGAGGAAGATGATGAGTTTATCTGCGACTTTTGTAAATATTAGTTATTTTAAAGTTTGACCTACATTTAATACAATGAATTTCTGTTTAACAACATTTATTAATGTACGAGGGGTGTTCAATAAAGACTGACAGTAGCGTCAATGTAAACAAACTACAATATTTCGTTTTTCCTAAGTTGGTATGAAACATTGAAGTATTAGCAACAACTAGACCAGCTGTTATCATTGTAGCATGTCTAGTATTGCCATGGCAATCCATTAAATAAACAGTAAGACATTTTCGCCTCTAAAATTTACTATGGCTGATTTTCGTGAGCAAAGATATGCGATAAAGTTTTGTGTACGACTGGGGAAAAGTGCAACAGACATTTACACTGACTTGATAAAGGCTTTCGGCATTGATGTTATGAGTGAAAGGACCTGTTTTAGGTGGCATAAAGACTTTCAAAATGGACGGAAATCAAGTGAGTTGGAAGGTGGGCCTGGCGCTCCTGTTTCCGCCCTAACTGAAGAAACAATCAACACTGGGGGTGTTATGATTCGCACTGACCCACATTTGACTATTAGACAGCTTGCTAATATGCTCGACATATCAATTGGCAGTGTCCATACACTTATGCATGATCATTTGAATATGTCACGTGTCTGTGCTCGTTGGCTACCACATCTATTGACACCAGTTCAGAAACAAAACCGCGTTGACATTTGCCAACTTTGGTTGCAGTGCGTCAAGAAAGTGAGGCATGGTGGAAAAACATTATAACTGCTGATGAAAGTTGGATTTACTGTTATGATCCTGCAACAAAACAACAGAGTACAGAATGGGTGGAAAAAGGTGGACCAACACCAAAAAAACCTCGTGCTCAAAAGTCTGCAGCAAAAGCAATGGTGATTACGTTCTTCGATTATACCACGGTGTACAGCCATACTGTACCACAAGGTCAGACAATAAATGGAGAGGACTACATTTCAGTATTGAAACAACTAATCAAATATCACATCCCAAAAAAGCGACCAGACCTCGTCAGACGTTGGAAACTGCATCACGATAATGCTCGCCCGCATGTTGCCCATATTGTGATTGAGTTTCTTGCCAGAAAATGATTCACATCCACCCTACAGGCCTGACTTAGCCCCAAATGACTTTTTTCTGTATCCTCAGGCTAAAAAGGAGCTGAAAGGCCGGCGTTTCCCAACTGCTACTAAGGCTGTTAAGACTCGTAATACAAGTGTTTTGACATATAAAAATCAATGAGTTTTATTTTACCATATACCTAACATGCAGTTATGCAGTGGTCACTTTGCCCTACCTGGGGGCCAAAGTGGCCACTTTGTAATTATTTACTAAAATTAAAATTTATAATTTGTGTGTTTGGAAATCAAATATTTTTTTGTTATGACCCTACTAAATGTTGTATTAACCCTACTAAATTTCAAAGGGAATTACAAAGAGGTATTATGACAAATTAGGGGAGAAAAATGGGTTTTCCTTAGGTGCCACTTTGCCCACCCCTCCCCTATACATATAAAGTTTTGCCATTTGACTGAGGAGGTGCTGAGAAGCAAAAAACTGCAAACCGCACCTTTCTATGACGTTTCGTTCTCTTTGGCAAAAGAAATGAATAGCTATATTTTCAAATAAAATTCGCTAAAAACTGGTTAAACCAAAAACGGTCTTGATCTATATAACAAGTCATTTGGCTATCTACATAAAGATACAGTATATATAATTCTTAAAAAGCTAGTCCTTTCAATATACGTAAATAAACTTTGACTAAAAAAATTAACAGCATGTCAACAGCTGTTGTTTTTGTCAACATACGTTTTAATATGTTGTTGCATCCACCGTAACTATTACGTTGACCGCTATATTACGGCCGTTATGGTAGTCATAATTGCTTATACAAGTGTTGTTTTTTCCTATTTTAGCCAATTTATATTATTCAAAGAGAATATGACACGAACTCAACTGTTTCCAACGATCGTTAGTGTAGGAGAAAAGTACAGTTTTAAAATAAATGGGTATTTCGGTTTCATTTCTCAGTTGAAGCCTATGTAAGGTTCTAAAATTAGATATAAGGCTATCGGATGTAAGCTGACGAATAAATACGTTATGTAGCACATTGCAAATTAATTAAGAACACTTCCTCCGAGAAGTTCGACCATTTTACAAGCAACATTTCGTAGTCCCATCACTTTTGAGAAACTCAAATATTGGCCACGAGTACCATCTCCTTATTCAACAAGTACATCTTCAAACCAAACGGATGAAGTCTAAGACCTAACTATAATGAACGAATTGATGCTTAAACGTACATACAAATTAATTAATGGAAAACATAAAATTTGTATGTATGTGTAGGTTAGTATGTAAGCAGAGCTTTCATCAATATTAAACAGAGTTTTTTTTAACGCACCCAATCTTTAAACTTAAGTGTAATTCTTTACGAGCGCTATATGGTCATAAATTGTATCATTAATTTGTTCACTTCAATATCAGATTGTATGTATTGTTCCGCTAATATAGTGGTTTTGATTTCTTAATTTGATGTTATTGTGAAATAAACGCAATCGTGGTTTTAAGCAAAGATCAACGTGTGTTTATTGTTGAAAAAGACTTAAGGACGAGATACTTGTTTTGTGTCAAGAGGCGTTTGGGGTCAGGTTTATAGGTATTAGTATTCCAAACAAATTTAAGGTTCACAGATCTGTTAAACAGGTGGGAGTTGGCTCGGTAGGATGAGCCGGTGGGCCGCTAGCAAGGGTTGCCCTCCCTCACACACTCTTTCAGTGTTCTTAAAGTGTTAATGCCTCCAAAAAAGTGCCCTAGTGTTTCTAACGTGCGTACGCGAGCACAAGTGCGTAATACCTCCACTTCGTCGAGCCAGGCGTCTACGGCAACCCGGTCGCCCCCTCGCCCACTGCTGTCTCCGAGACCCACCGTAGGCACCCCTACAACGCCAGGTCCTCTACAGTCTGCCCTGAACTCCGCAGCCCGGCAACAGGTCTACCCCGGGAACACCAAACGCAACGTCACGTACGAGGGAGCACAGACGAGCGCTGTTCGGGTCGCCCAGCCAGAGACGCTCACCGCACAGGAGTTCATCACCACCCAGGAACACGCAGGCGGGACCACAGAACATGTCATCGCAGGGCTCACAGCGCGGATCTCGACACTCTTCCAGGCAATCTTCACCAGGCCGACAGCCGATAGAAATCAATGAAGTCACGCAGCAGATGACCCAGCTTACCCAAACCGTTAATGCGTTCGTAACTGCGATGGCTCTGCAGCAGGTAAATCCACAGTGCGCGCCCCCTCCGCCGCAAGCTCAGGCACCGCCAATCGATTTTCAATGGAGGCGTTTGCTGCAACCGTGCCCTACGAACTTTCCCCCGGCCACGGTAGACCAAGTGAAATTAATCGCCACGGGACTGTTGACGAAGTTGCCGCTCCTCACCGGAAGAGACCATCACGAGGTCGAGTTTGTGTTAAGCATGTTGGCCGATTATGAAGAATTCGACGCAGACTTGCAGAATGTTGTCTACCAGAGGGCCAATATGCTCTCAATCGCAGTCCATTACGGGTGGGGAGCGGCAATAGCGGCTAGCAACACGGCAGCAGTGGTTCTACCTCCGGGGTTTGTACCAGAGCAGCACCGCAGGCAAACTACGGCGGGGTGGCTACGGCGGAAGGAGACAACAGGGGCAGCAAAGACAGCAGCCGCAGCAGCAGCAGCAGGCTCAGCCGCAACAACAGCAGCAGCAACAGCAGCAAGGACGAGGAGGAGGACGACGCAGAGACCGCCGCCGAAACAATTAAGTATAAGCACCAACTGCGTTTGGTTTACTAGTTACTAAAATCTTTCCTGTTTTTTTTTTCTTTTTTCAATACTTACCTTTATAAATTTACAAATAAAATTGACTGTGGCCCCACTGGCCTTCTGCCAGGGGGTACACGCGGCTCTAATTTTTTCCGCCACTGCCGACTGCGCTGGCGCGCCGTGCCGGGCTTCGCCCCATTCCGATCCGTCGGCATGGTGGCGGAGGCTGGTGGGGAGCGTCAGTCATCGGTCAGCAGTGGAGGAGAGAGCACGCCAACAACCACGGCGGCGGACTGTTCCTGGGTGGTGATGAACTCCTGTGCGGTGAGCGTCTCTGGCTGGGCGACCCGAACAGCGCTCGTCTGTGCTCCCTCGTACGTGACGTTGTGTTTGGTGTTCCCGGGGGGTAGACCTGTTGCCGGGCTGCGGAGTTCAGGGCAGACTGTAGAGGACCTGGCGTTGTAGGGGTGCCTACGGTGGGTCTCGGAGACAGCAGTGGGCGAGGGGGCGACCGGGTTGCCGTAGACGCCTGGCTCGACGAAGAGGAGGTATTACGCACTTGTGCTCGCGTACGCACGTTAGAAACACTAGGGCACTTTTTTGGAGGCATTAACACTTTAAGAACACTGAAAGAACACGGAACAACGAGTGACACTGGTTGTTGGCGTGCTCTCTCCTCCACTGCTGACCGATGACTCTGACCGCTTGCGGCCTGCAAAGCGTTTGGGGCGGAGCACAGCTTGGTTCCACCCTGGGGGTATGTGCCTACCACTGGGTCCGTGCTGTAGAATAATTGGGTCCGTAATTAGAAGAGGGCCAGTGGAAAGGGAATGGGGTATAACGACTGGGAACGGCCGGAGTGGGTCTTTATGTTGTGTTGCAGACGTGAGTGTGCTGTGGAGAAGAATTAAACACTGAATAGAGGCCATAAATTGATCACAAGAGTTACCTGGAAAGAATGGGTTCTGGTTGCACAGCCCTTTCAAATATAACCTTCAGAATCAACCTTTCGTGTTGATGTAATTTTTAAATTCAAAGCATTATTTCGAGTGTTTCACGAACAGTTTCCAGTTTTTGAGTTAAATCTGTTATAGCATTAGTATCGTTGTGTTAGTAGCTTTGCTTTATTCTCTCTTTTAAGTTTTATTGTTTATTCGTTATGAACAACCAAACGCCACCTTCTACATCTAGTGGTAAAAAGTGAAAACTATGAAGACTGGAAAATTGTCTGCACAGGCTTGTAGAATAAGTGACAGAACTGTGATTAGAATAAACCATGAGGCAAATGCATTTACAAGTCAAGAAACTGGGCCTTCCTTTTTAACGACAGGCAAATAAAGGAAGAGAACTGTGTAGTGACGAACTTTGATGATTATGGGAAAGATCTTCTGAGAAGAATAGTTTTATCGTTTTACAACCGAGCAGAGTTTCCGTCATCTGCAAAAGTTACACACAAATTGAGGACCAAAATAAATTATCAGGGGTCTGAAACTTCCACTAGAAGGTTATTGAAGAACATAGGCTTTTCATAAAGAAGAGCAAATGGTGGTAGGCAGTTTCTCCTAGAGAGGAATAACATAGTTGCTGCTGCTGGTCATAAAGTTCCTTAAAACCATGCACGATTTGAGAAACTCTGGTGATCGTAGACCCATGTATTACCTGGATGAAACATGGGTTAATGAAAGCCATACCAAAAAATTCATTTGGCAAGATACGTCCAAATCTGGTGGTCTGAAGGTACCTCCTGGAAAAGGCAAGAGATTGATAGTGTGCCACGTTGGATCTGCCAGCCAAGGGTTTGTCAAGGACTGCGATGAAATGGACGCAACTTCTTTTAAGGAATGGTTCGAACAGTTTTTGAATATATTGGAAGAAGGTTCAATTATTGTTATGGACCAGTTACGCTGAAAAGGTCTCAAAAATACCTCATGGCGGAAAGATGACATTCAGGAATGGCTGAAGAAAACTTGTTCGAAAACTTTAAAACAAAACCTGAACTTCTGCTTAAGGTATTACCTTTTAAATCCAAAGAGAATGTGTACGAACTGGACGTACTTGTACATAAAGGACACACCGTAGTACGCTTTTCACCCCTAAAAAGTAGCCTCTAAGCGAGAAGTAACCTCTAAAAATAAAAGCCTCAAAATTAAAGATGTACAAATACTATTGAACGAAGCGTTGGACAATGTAACGGTTGCACATTGGGCATAACGAGGGAAACACGCCGAACAGCTTCAAACAGAAGACTATGAAAATTGTTTAGTCCTTAATGTAGTAAAAAAACAATGTAAATAGCTTTTGGTTAAAGACACCGATCGGTGTCAACAAAAATACGCTATTAGTCATAAAACATTAATAGATGGCGTGAGCATTGCGTAGAAAACTACTGCATCGAATGTAATAAATTAGTCAAGGAGTTTTGTAAACACTACGAAAATGTTCACAAAGACACTGAAGAAGGAAAGCAATTACAGGCGGCAAGCAAAATAGAAAACAAAATGATCAGGAATAGAACCAAAACCGCCACTACCGATATTTTGAAAAAGAAAAACAGGTAATGCTACGTTTAGTGCAATCAGGAAAGATCAATTTCAGAATGCTGGTGTGCTGATTCCTGTCAAGAGATCAGCAAAGACAGCTGATGAGTCAAACACAGTAAAGTGCGTCCACTGTCAGGGATTCTACCGCCGTAGAACATTTTCACAACACGTTAAAACATGCAAAAGCCTTACATCAATAAATAAAAACAGCTTGAAGGTAATACAAATGCTTTGAAAGAATATTCCGCACCAGTTCTGGCAGAAATACCCGGTGCTAGTAAACAGCTAGTGGAGGAGACTTTAAGACTAATGAAACCTCGTAAAACCAAGGATATAGCCATAAGAGACAAACTGATTATGACTTACGCCAGTGAGTTCCATAAAACCAGACATGCGTCTTTTTAAACAAGTTACGTTTCTCGAATCATTACTGATCTGGCAAGTATATTGATGAGAATGCAGGAGGTGGAGGAATCAATATCTTGCCTTGAAGATTGTTTCAATCCAGCCCATTTTCCAAGTTTAGTGGAAGTAATTTTGAAGGAAGGAGGCTTCAACGAAGACAGTGGTCAAGTTGAAGTGTGCGGTCTTGGCAACCGCCTAAGAAGCCATTTAAAAAGTGCAGCAGAAACTGCCAAATCCATAGCTCTGGGAGAAGAGTTTAAGAATATGGATACTAACGAAGCGCACGCAGCCAATAGGAGGAAAAATAAAGCACTTTTTGAAAGTTTTAGAGGAAAAATGGACCGATGAAGTTGGATGGATCAATGATGCTGCAGTAAAGAAGTCCCGACCTGAGAAAGATCCTAAACTTGCAGCAGAAGAAGATATTATCACAACATGTAAGTTTATAACATAAAGTTATAAACGAACTTTTTAAATGTAGGTGATTTAAATAATGCAGCAAACGGCTCTTTGGAAAAACAATATGCGTACAAATTGCTGATGGATTTGCTGGTCACACATCTTCTGTTATGTAAACTTCTGTGTAAAGTAATCTGTGTTATGTAAAGTAATCTTCTGTTATTTAAACACAAACCTTGTAACTGGATGTGTAAAAGTAAATTGTAAAATACTTAAAAAAATGTTCCGTCAAATTTAACTATTATTACTTTTATAACCGTTTATTCTATTTTCGCCTTTGGTCAAAACCTACCAAAATAATTTTTTAAATTTTATATCTTAACATTTCAGTGTTAAACTTTCACCCTTACAACAATAAATTAATTTAGAAAAAAATAGTACATAATATGTATGTATACAACTTCTAAACTGTTTCATAAACTATAGGTAAAAGTTATTAAACTTTAAAGCCATTTTTCTCAAATAGAACTTTACAAAACATATAAGTTCAAATTGTTGTAACTCAACCAATAGGACCTTAACATACCATAAAATGATTCCCCGAATGAGGAAGGAGCTCACCTTATTCGGGCAATTTCCCCAACAGTGTAATGACCTTGACTTGGTTAGACTCTGAGAGGGGGTTTGAAACTAATGCGGTCCGTATAGTTTTTACAAGGTCTCAACAAAAATAATCTTTCTCCCCTTTGCTTTAAAATAGCTGACCCAAAACAAAAATTATCCTATATAACGCGATGTGCAACCATTGTCTATCATCACTTTTGAATTGCTTGTCGCTTCCTTAAGAAGCTCTCTGAACAACTAAAAATCAGAATATATATAGAATTGTAGAAGGTAAGTAATATTATAAGAGAATACCAAGTTTATATACAATAATAGACCAATCTATTTATTTTTCTTAGTACGGGTTTGGTATAACTAATATTACGCTTTTGTTTACAGAAACTTTTATCATAGTTTCCTTACATTTTAAAATATTATATGGATTGATATTTCTAAACTAAGTTTATTTTTGCTTTGTTTTAGCATGAGTGATCCGTGTGTAAGAAAATCTTTCTAAAGCTCGGCTTTGCCTGACACACAGGAAATCGTCCGTCCATAAATCCGTCCAAGATAAAGATGTCATCGACTCGTTGAAAACATCTAATGAACAGTTGAAAAATATAATAGAAGAAAAAACTAAAGGGAGCAGAAAAAACTCAGAGACTTAGAAGTTGATATAGGAAATTTAATACAAGCGTTAAAAGAATCAAAATCTGAATCTATGTGAAATTGAAGAAACTTAACGTAACGGGCTAAGAGTGTGGAGAAAAGCTCGTAGGTACACAAAATGTTCGAGTTAGCAGTTCGAGGATTTGCAAAAGAAAATTGATGACATACAGCAAAGTATGCGGGATGCTCACTCAAACATCCAGAAAATGGATAACAAATTGGATCACATTTTAAAAACGAAAATGTCAAAGAAAACAGTAGAAAAGTCTGAACCCTCAACTGAGTTATCAAGAGAAACGTCGGAATCGCTCGGTAAATTGAAACAAAGCAAAATGAACAAATTAGACAAAAGAGAAAGTTACAAATTAATTAAATACTTGGGTGAAGAAGGAGTCTTTAAAAGTAAGTCCGGTAAATACAGGTTGAAAATTACCTCAAACGCCGGGAGAGGAAGAAAATCTCGATTTAGCTTTTAATCATACCCTATCCAAATTTGAGTGGGTGAACGAGTAAAAAACAAAGTAGATTATTTGATTTATTTAGTTAGATAAACAGAAATATAAATAAATATGTACATATATCTGAAAGAATTAAAGAAAGCTGTACTGTTCACCAAAAAAAAATAATAGATGATTAGAAATGGAATTATTAAGATTCATATGAAGACTTACAAAGCTCTACACACCGGCATACATCTTAGTATGTTATACTTTAATATTAAATATTGTGTAAGACCTTTATAAACAGGTAACCGTGGCTAAAGGTAAATGGTGGGGATAGAGGTATATTCGTAAGTTCTAGCGGGTTCGTTACGGTACACAATACTCGTCTAGCCCGCTAGTCTGAAACACTGAACATTAATATTTAAAATTATAAACGTTCTACCAACACAATGAATACTTTACATTACTGCGGTACAATCGAATCTAAGTTTCAAAGAAGACAGTTCTCAAGGCTTCTCAAATTATATCAATTTTCTTGTTCAGAAATAAAAATACGATTATCAACCCTTCCCGGAGTTACAAATATACATAAATACGACTACTAGGACCCAAACAGCACCTTGAGAGAGGAAGTAACTAAAACTGTACAAATGTTAACAAGGGATGGGTACAAAGTGAAAGTAGATGTGAAGATAAAATTATTTATTGAGTAAATATTGCATGTATTTGAGTTTGTAACTTAACTACGAGTAAACGTCTTGATTTATTATTTATAAATAATTGAATCGTGTTTCAGACTATTCCGAGAAGGAGACTGGTGAGAACGATGGCAAGATTGGAAAAAGAAGAACATGGAATTCTTCAACCCTCAACTTAGTTTATTTGTAGTATAGTACTAGCAATGTTTGTAAACTAAATAAATAAAACATGAAAAATCCCTTGTAATCTGTAATGTTATAAGTTGCAGATTACATAAGGGATTTTTTTAAAATTACTTCAACTGACCTTGACCTAGTTTTAAAATTCTTACTTTGAATAACTGGAAACTACTATACTCGTAAAATGTAGTGCACACCCCGTCACACCCATAAGGTTTTGAGCTCTCCGTCAGTAAACACGTTTACCATGACTGGTACTGACAATCCTTTTTCAGTTTCAGATATTACAGTCGAAAATCAAAGTGGGAATGACTTACCCGATATTTCAAATGAAACATTTGAGAGTTGGGAAACTAGTGACTACTTACCCGATGTTGAGGGGGAGGAAGATTTTCAGATGTCAAATGTTTCCGATAATGCAGGATTGTACACTTTAACTCCACACTATGAATTCGAAAACGATACTTTAAACATGCTTAATATAAAAAGACGATTATTTACAACAGAAAACAGTGAGGTAATACAACTCCATAGTAGATAATACAATTTGTGTATAGTTTCAAAAGGTTTTAAAGTTTAAACTATGTTAAATTTAATTAAATATTTATATTTGTTTATCGTCCACTTAGTTGAATTTATTTTTTTAAATCCTCTCAGTATTAAAGATACATACATATTAATTGACATGACAAATGTTACAGATTGATAACGAAGCCTCTGAAGAATAATCAGTGATGTTGGTGTGAAGTAGAAGATATTCAAGAAAGCAGCTAGTACGGAGGTCAACAGACATATTTCTATTTAATAGTGTACAATAGTATTTTTTCAAATATGTATAATACAGTGATGTTTTGTGTGACAAAACGGGTCTTATTTATAAAAAAGTAAATAATATTTCTTGAATTAATTGGAACTTACTAATAATTACTAATAACTTAATTATTGGAACTTACAACTGCAAGGATATGGGGGGCGGTTGATAAAATCGGGGGCAACCACACCCCCTCATACACTAATTGGCACTACTACTAAAAACATAAATTTGGCTAAAATTTCGTTTTTTTACAAACCCCAACACTCCGAGAACGCACGCCAGGCCCTTTTCCGGAGGCGGGTCTGGCTCTGAGACTCCAATGTTACTGCACGGAGCCTTAACTGTGAACAAAATGAGATCACACTGCGGACGCATACCGTATGCTGCAATCCATTTTACACCTAAGTGTTGTTCCTTTTGAGTTATTGTGAACCCAAAGTAAGGTAACATAATCCCCAAAACTTAACAATCCACCATCCACCAAACAAAAGTATACTGAACCAACCCAACAAAAACCTGACAGTCACCGGTGGTGGCGGCCACATTAGCGCTAGTGCGCATTGGTTCATTATAAGACAATGCTTTTTGGCCGGCAGCCACCCTACGTCGCGGCTACAGCTAAGAAAGGCAACCACGTATTTGATTACGGCGTGAGAAGCTAACATTTAAGTGGCCCAGTGTGCAGTAGGGCTAAGGCCAGATTTATGCAGTGTTTACAGGCCCTGGGCTATATAGTTTTTCCTACAAAAAATTAGATAAAGTTCGTAATTCTGAGGCTATTTTAAGATAGTGAAGTTTAAAAAAACAAAGCAAAGAGAGTCTGTGGGTGAGACAGCCGTACCAGGCGAGAGAAAGAGAGATAATTCGGAATATATTATCATGCTTCTTGGTTTACAAGTAAAGCACAAGCTAACAAAATCAGCTGAAGACATATTTGTGAATCTTGTTAAAGATGAAAAATGTTTCTACCTATTACATCTTTGATTCAACTGTAAAACAGTTCACTTGTAAGGTAGAAGTGTACCATGTGTGCCTTTCCTGCAAAAAGCATTTGGGTGTGCTGGAACAAGATTAGTTCACTAATTGAAAGTGTGACAAATTGATAAACATAAAAAATAATGAAAGAGATTTCTCATGCATTTACCAATTGAATCCCAACTCAAAAGCATTCTTCAAAATAAGATTAATCATCAAAGATTAAGTACCCAGAAACACGTAAGAAAAAATATGTATAAAATATTGAAGACATTCAAGATGGGTCTGCTTACAAATACCAGCTCCAAAAAAATCAGCACGTCAACAAATAATGAAACACCAATTTTAAGTTTCAACATTAATTCAGATGGTGTCCCTGTTTTTGCGTCTTCAAAATATTTAATAAACCCAATCCTGTGTACAATTACAGTTTCCCACCTGCTTTAAGAAAAGATATGCTTTGTTTACTTCCCTTTGGTTTGGCAATCAAAGGCCGAACATGAATGAACCTTTGAAGCCTCTCCTTGAAGAACTAAAACAGTTAACAGAGGTTGGACTCTGCTTCCGGGGAAATGAACTGCAAAATCACCATTTCAGCAGCTGTTTGTGACTCTGTTGCTATGCCAACTCTACAAAATATTCATCCATTCAACGGTAAGTTTGGATTTTCATATTGTTTGCATCCGGGGGAAATAGAAATTAGGCCAAGAACTCATGACCACTGGATAGAGAACAAACAACAGCAGAAAGAGAGGGAACAGTGGTTAATGGCATTAAAGGTACTTCGCCGTTCTTTTACTAATGTACTTCAAAATGGTTGACAACTTTGTGCCAGACTATATGCAAAATGGGGGCGGTAAGGTAATTTTTTGCTCTTTGGTTCGATTCATCTAACCATGAAACCCATGGTATATCGGCAACCGAATCAGGGAAGTAAATGAGAAGTTTCTTAAAATAAAGCCCCTTCACACAATGTGAAGAACACCTAGGTCTCTGACGAATGATCGATTCTGGAAAGCTCACGAATGGTATGCATGGTTGTTGTTGTTACACCCCACAATATAAATAGCATTAGCTACATCAAATTAACTAAGGAGAGGAATATATTAGGACAAATCAACAATATAGGAAAGGATAGGATGAAATATTTTATTAGGCCCTATTCATTTCCACTCCACTTAGACGTTCAATCCGAGCTACAAGCTACACAGTTGCCTAGGCTAAGCGTGTAGGAATCTGCTGATACGATGTCTGCCCGGCCCGGTGACAAAATCAAACCAAGGTTATGACAGTTTCCAGCTCGAAAACTTTGCGAGTAAATTGTAGAAGCAGCAGAGTTGCTGCAGCACCTGACAGTGAGGAGAAGCTCGTTTCTGATTGGCTGGAGGCAGCACTCAGCAGCGGACGCGTCAGTCTGGCCTCGCGATTTAAGTTGTAATGTCGTATTCTGGATTTGCTCTCCCTCCCTCCCTAAATTGTAGCTATTATTATCAAATTTTTATTTTCTAAAATTAATTAAGTTATACCATTATTAAATAATCCATAATTATTAATTAAACAGAAATACGAACAGAAATTAAACACTTTTTTTAAAACTCGTGTGTTTTACTCGCTTTTACCCATCCACCAAGAGTCTGCGGCGGGTGAACTACTGGGGTAGTTCACATTGCATTATAGCTTGTTAGCTATGGAGAAATGGAATGCTGGAAGAGGCCAAGCAAGAGGGAAAGTCCTGGAGAGAGCTCAAAGCACTATCAGGAAATAGAGTCCGATGGAGAGCTTTTGTCGAGGCCCTATGCTCCACAGGGAGATACAGGAATTAAGTAAGTTAAGTAATAGCTTGTTAGAGTTGAAAGGGATTAAAAAAACACACACCTTACTCATTAGGCTCACCTAGTAAATAGTGTGTACATTCTGTTGAAAGATAGTGTTGTAGCAAAATCAGAAATGTAATGGCGCGTAACGCACTAATTAACATTGTGGAAAATACAAACACTTTGTATGGAAAAGAGCATATATCTTTCGATCTTCCTCTCAGGTAGGGTCCTCAAATGGAAGGGCCTCTTTGAGCCCTGTGATTGGGCCTCTTTGAGCTCAATCAGGTTTCATTTTTGAACATGCTAATGGCTTTTTGTTGGACGTGGTCAAATCGTCGAATGATGTACCAAACCAAATCATTTCATCTTTTGAAAATCAACAAATATTGAATTCTCAAACATTCTTAACAACATTTGACAAGAATTACTACCAATTATTTTCATCGCTAGTTTCGGGCCGCAAATGAATAGCTTTTTCAACGTACTTACCGAAAGGCTTGCAGAAAAAACATCCGTGAGTTATGGCAAATTGAAATTTCAGACAAGAGCAAGAGTGTCCATCGGGATAGTTGGAGCAGCCGGTATGTGCGTTCGAGGAACAAGAAGATTTGCGTCCGAAGAACGTTTATTGGGCTTCCAATAGTATCCCAGTGGTCTTCGGTTTTAAGTTATGCATAATTCCTTGTTACTATTTATTATCTTTATTATTATTTTTATACTTTTATATTTATTTTTATATACAATGTAATAACATTTTTTGTTTCTAGGAATACAGTGTTTGATAATGCATGTAATGCTAAAGTTGTTGATGGTGTGAATATGTTAGGACAATTATCTCAACAATTGATAATAAGGACCGCTTGGCTATCATTTTAGTGAGTTGGGAACTAAGTTACTAACGAAAAACCCGACGGAACTAACCGGCACTAACGACATGCTATCGTTTGTGACCATTTACGGTAAATTTGGAGATGTGGGCCGGCTACTTCGAAATTACTTTTCCTGCAACTTTGAGCCGGTGTGGAGCGGAAGTGAGTTGGGAACTAACAAAAAAACGACGGAACTAACCGGTACTAACGACATGCTATCGTTTGTGACCATTTCCGGTCGACTTTGACACGTGGGCCGGCTAGTGTGAAGTTGGCCGGCCCACTTAAGATATGTTTGGAGGCCTTAGAGGATGGAACTAACGATGGTGTTATGGAACTAACGAGTTCTAACGTAGTACTAACGATCTATGTCATCAAAAGTGTGCCGGCTAACATGGGCCGGCCAATTTCACAAACGTTCAGGCATGATCAGGTAAAAGATTGTTATTACAAGGTTTTTATGGGTTCGAACAGCGTTAAAAATAGTCAGTACAAACGTAGTACAGTGTTCATTAAGAGGGTAATGATTGAATCTACAGTGTAGACCAACCGCAGAAAATAACTCTCAAATGTTGGGTTAGTAACAAAAATCAAATATACAATAATTTTGTAAGTACGTGTAGAAGTCTAGAAATCAAAGGAACTAATATTTTGACCAATGTATCACACTGTGACATTTTCGGACCGAAGTTTAAAATATTTTCGAAACTGCAAGGTAACATTAGGTTTTGTATTAAAATAAGTAAATAGTACATTCCTGTAATTGAGTCTTGCTTACTAGTAAGTAACCCTATACCATATCAAATAACTTAACTTTAACATTCGAAACTCTAAGAAAACTGACGGAAAGTTTAGAAAATGACAAAGTAGAGATCAAATTGGACAAGTTGTTGAAGGAGTTAGAAAAAGAATCCAGTAAGATTGCAATAGATCATAACTTCTATGATCTATTTTTAGTTTTTCTTGTATTTTCAGTAGTACTTTTGGAAGTTGTTTACTGTTCCAGGAAATGTGTTGCAGACGTCGGCCAGCACTAAAAGGAGCCCAGACGAATATAACCATTCAAAGTGGGTCTGCTCTCCAAGAACTTGTATCTAGTCCGGCGGAGCCAGCAAAAGACTAACAGTGTAGTCATTGTAATCCTAGTGTAGTGTATAACTGTATATGTTTGTTAGCTTCAATTTAAATAATTTAATGGATTTATGAAAGTAATTTAGACATTTGTAATGAACTGTAGACTGTAGTAGACATGTGATACTAGGATGTAGACCCGCACAGCTGATTGATTATCAGGGTACAAGTACAGCAGCACGGGCTAGACTGCTGACTGCACATTTTACTATCTATAGTCTCTAACTCACGAGAATGAGCTTTTGTTCACTTACTGTTTAACTTTGTTTAATTTTTTATTTCATTATTATAGTTCTTTATTTAGGCTTTAACAAGGCCTCCAGCCTTGTTCAGCCTTAGAAATTGGGGAGTGATGTAACGAGCCTATCTAACTAGAGACATTTTACCTAATTACTTTTTTGCCTTGTGTGATTAAGACCTTCAGCTAATACATCTAATAATGCTAACAACAAGACCACGTGTAAGCAGTCCCCGATTCAGCTCCCTGTTCGAGGCTACTTAGACGCCGCACGCCGGTCATTGTTCTTCAGCTTCCACGTCTCATAAAGCATCCAATCACAATGTATCTGACGTGTGAGGTGATGGAGTCTAGGTGGGAGATCTTCCTCGCTCTCATTCCCTAAGCATCAATCAAACTATTAAGATCTATTTTTATTAACTATTTCCACATTGCTTTAAAACAGCTTTCCTGCATTTTAATCATTTAATAACTGTCTAATTATAAATTCCAAGTGTTACAAGTGTAATTTTCGTTCTATTTAACTTTTTCAAACTAAACTCTATTATTTTGGTGACCACGGGTTGACTCTTTATCCGTTTCAATCCATAGATTGCAAGAGCTTTGAAGCTCTTGCTGGTGGCAGCAATACCTTTTACTGACATATTAACCCTTTTAATCCCTCCGGTTACAAATATATTTATATATATATATCTTAATTTGTATAAACGCTTAAAAGCTAATTTATTACGAAAGAAATTTGAAGACAAAAATGTTTGGACCGAACCGGGACCGTCCCGGTTTAAACTATATATATATATATCTATTACACAAAGAAAGTAAAAGAACAAGTCTACATTTGAACACATGAAACCTCATGTACAACAGACTGAGTGCGACATCGACCTTAACTCTGTACTCACAAGTACTTGAGCCAAGTCGTAAATCCAGCTACACTGCTGGGGAATACTTTCCACAGAGTGTTTCTTTAACTGTTTCTTTAGATTCATGCGTTATAGTGCATAGCTGTGGCTTGAACACATGAAACCTCATGTACAACAGAGTGAGTGCGACATCGACCTTAACTCCGTACACACAAGTACTTAAGCCAAGTCGTAAATCCAGCTACACTGTTTCTTCAAATGTAGACTTGTTCTTTTACTTTCTTTGTGTAATAGAAGAATATACTCGTATTAGCCGATTGGCAATACCCTGAAATATTTATATATATAGACATATACTAAATATATTAATTTTTAAAAATTCATAATGCCGGTGCTTTTGCATTAACGTAGAAATAAAACGTAAAAATATGGATAGCAGCAACGGATAAAGCAACATACAAAATAATTAAGTTTAAAGTAATTCTGAAAGACCTCAGGAAATTCAAGAAGGATTACTTCCAGCTAAATCTACGAAGAAGAATGCCGAAGGTTTATTGACTTACGGTCTAAACAAGGTGTACAAGTTTCTGAAGCATGAATCTTCTGATGAGGTTATGCTTGTTTACCTACAAAATAACTGAACATTTAAAACCCTCGTTATGAAGTAAATACTTCATGATTAAGAGCACATTTGTCTCTTAAAGAGAACATCGACACAAGTAAGCTTTGCAAATGTAGTACATTCTTAAAAAGGCCAATGTTGGCTATATGCCTAAACCAAATCAAACTTATTAACAGCCGAATAAGTTACCCAGTTCATGTTGGAGGCACCAAACGACATGTGGTTACTACCTAAAGTAATCGTGACCATTGGGATCTTTAGTGTACACAGAAACGATGGTCAATTTGAGTATTGACGACATCCAAGACAACGGACGGTATTTAGTTGTATTTCTTAAAGATGGAAAAACTTTCAAACTGAGAAGCTTCGCCATTGACAATGAAGGTTGCCCCTTTGGTGCCTGTGACTTAATAATATATGTAGTAGTGTAGTGAAATATGTTTGAAGTAGCTTGAGCAAGTTCTTTCACTGAAATAGGCAAAAGATATGTGGTGAACTAACCCGAATTTCGACAGCGTCTATAGGTTTTGATTTAATAAATATATTTTCGAAGAATAATTTGGAAATTAATAATCGTGGATTTTCAGTCTTCCCGTGATCCGTCGCCAGTCCCCAGGTATTAAGAAGCTTCCACCCCCAGGGGTGAGTGTCCTCACAATTATTAATACTTGCTCGCTCGACACTTTCTCAGGTCCCGTTACGCAACCTCGGAATTTCTGAGATTGCATTTGGAATGGGCTGCACCACGGGAAGTGTAAGGTTGAGAATGTTGGAAACCGTCTTAGGTAGAGTCCTTACGGATCGTTCAGTTGTGGAAAATCTACCAATCTCTGTAAAAGTGTGTAGGAAGCTACGGGGAAGTGTAAAAAAATCTTGGATGACGGATCTAACACCGCTAAATGATACAAATACATACGATTATCCCCAAATTGACTTGTATAACATGACTAGAAAACAGTTCGATATGGTTATGTGCATGGCTCCTCGAAAAGCTGTTTGGTTTGCTCACAAGATAATTCAAGATTTGGAATATAACCATGTACACAAAATATATCAAAAATTAACCACGAAATATGAATCCCACAAATTGTGCGAAACATGTTTTTACGTTTACGACAATATGCCGCCAAGTGATGTTGAACGTTTGTGGGAAGAAGACAAAACAAATTGGTGGTTTGGATGCCGCAGGAAACACAGAAGGCTACACAGGAATCAGATCTACTTTAACCTCTTACGGGATGAAGATAGTTATTGCAATGTGTGTATTCGGATGCCACTCTTCAAACTTTACAATGCTTACGCATGTATCGCTAAAATAGGCATCCATTTAGAATAACCGATGGATAAAAAACCCCCTATAAAGTATGTCTAACCTATAACAACGCAACTTTTCCCTCCATTACTTCAAATATTAGATACGTTAAATCATTTTTTGTGTTTTTCTTTTCATTTTACTCACGAAGAGTTTTGATGTTACCAAAATCGCACTATTCCCCCCTCCACTCACTACTCATTATCGATTAGTGATCTATTTTGCACCACCCACATTCAACGATGTGCAATTCCCGTCACTAATCTTGGTAATTTCCTTCCGGTTTCTCCAAGTGACACATAGCTAACCAGAGTTTAGTTTTCAGTTTACCTGTGTTTTCATATTATATTGCTGTTTTTTCTTTATTAAGATTTATATACTTTAAAAGTTATTTCCCGAGAAAAAAGAAAATAATGTTCAACACCAGCAGTTTGTTGGATTTAGACAACAAAGCCGTATGTCTGTCGATTGCCGATGGGTATTCTTTTGAATCGTTACCACTTCTCTTAACTACCCGTCGCGAGCTAAGGGAAAATATAAAGTCCTGTTGGATGAATGCGAAAATTTGGCTCAAGTTAAGTGAGTACCCGTACGATGAAATCGACTTCCACAACATGAGTCGAGTCGACTTCATCATGGTGCAACGACAGAGTAGGCGCGAGTTCCCGGTGTTCCTACAAGATTTTTTTGACGGTGGGGACCACGTACATATGATAAAGAAATATTGGTTATTTACGTCGGGTAGTGGAAACACATACGACGTGTGCAAAGTGTGCTTCGATAAACTCCCATCAATGACAAACATGGAAGTGAAATGTGCGTGGGGTGAAGACAAGTGTCGGTGGCGTTTCACTCTTACAAGGTGCCATGAAATCGTTGAATTTCATGAAGTCTCCAAAATGCATGATACTTACTGCGATATTTGTATTAGGAGGCCTTGGTTAAATTGCGCACTGAACGGGAGTGTAAGCAAAAGTACCGACTTTATTTAAACAAGGAGTCTGATTACTCTGATTCAGATATGGAGTACGATGACTGAGCGAACAATTTATCTAATCATAATAGACTATGTAAATATTAATTAAGGGTGTATATAGTTAGCAATAATTTTATATTCATTTTTTTCACTTCGATGTTTCTACCAACACGCCGGCAAATACAGTAAAGCTAATACTGTACCTGTATTTATAATACAGGTACCTCCCTATTTAAATAACATCGATTCCCGGTTACAACAGTCGTTCCCGGTTTGTGGCGTCACTGAGGCGTTATTACTTGGAGCGGGGTCTTGGGCTTTGCTGGGATGGGCAGATAAACGAACGGAGATATGTTTGAGAGAGTGAATGGGTCAACTTGAATACTAATTTGTACAAAATATGAGGATCTTTATTAATTTAGTTATTTGATTTGGTTTTATAATTGTTTATATTGTTATTTTTTGTAATCTGAAGAGGGTTTTAGTTAAGGAACCGAAATATAAGTCAAAATCTTAAATAGTTTTATTTTTATTTTAAAAGAAGGTGTGCTGCCAATCAGCTATTAATAATTTGATTATGTATCAAGTTTATTTTGATTTCATATATTTTATATTAGGCTATAATTGCATTTATGTTACAAGTCTTTCTTTATTTTTTTAATGCTATATTTTATAATTTAACACCTTATAACTTATTATTATAAGGTTAAGTGTAAGAAACTTCTCCTTGTTTGTAAATGAAAAACTTTGCAAATAGATTTTCTATTATATTTGTCAGAACTAGACCAGTACTTTTTGCTATAAAAGAAATGTTTGAAATGGAACTCGATAGGCTAGAGAAACAAGGTATCTTGTACAAAGTAGTGTCAAGCCAATGGGCTACACCGATTGTTCCTGTGCATAAACCTAACGGTCAAGTAAGAATTTGTGGGGTTTATAAGATCACTGAAAATAAGTTTCTTGGATGAGCATCCTTAGCCTACCACTGATGAGTTGTTTGCCTCAACGGCAAGCGGTACAAAGTTTACAAAACTAGATTTACGACAAGCGTATTTGCAATTACCTGTGCGATCTCAATATCAACAGTTGAGAGAAATAGAGTACAATAAAGAGAGCTCCAATCATCTGATCCGTAATTACATAATACAAATAAGAGAAATATCGGAGCAAAGGAAAAACAGCTTAGGTCCTATACCAGGTGAGCTTCGTCACCAGTTGTCAAACAACTTGCACCGACTTCGGTACGCTGTCTCCATGGCAGTAAAACATTACCGCAACAAAGATGTACCCGAACACCAAGCTGTGCGGTCATTGGCAGAAGACATCAGGAATGGAACTATCCACGTGATTGGAGACCACTCTAAATGCAAAAGATTACTTCAGCAGAAAAGAAATCAAAGGTGAACGTTTAGTGGAAACATTTAAAGCGTACGGGATCTGGAGAGAAGTAATGATTGTTAATAGCTACTTGGCTTCGTTTTCGTACAGCCTTTTGGAGTGTGTAACAACAAACTGCGTAGAGACCTTCAACTCACTTATTTGCAAGTTTGTTGGGGGTAAAAGAATGAACCTATCTCAGCGGAACTGTTACATGGTGTCGAGTGAGTTATCTGCTCTCTCAATGAACACGAAGGCGTTCAGCGAAGAATTCACAAGAAGATGTAAGACGCAGTCCTGGCCTATTTTCTAAAATTCTTGCCCACAGGAGAGAAAAGAAGTACAATCTTTCCAAAAAAAGAAAACCTTTTTCCCTTCCAAACGTACAAGAAAATATAAAATTGCCCGGGCAGATGAACACTATGGAGACGTGACAGGTACTGCTGAGTTGGATATGGAATTTGGGCAATTTGAGGCGAATTTGAGCAAAAGAAATTAGATTTTCTAGAATCTCTAAAGCTGACTAACAGCCAAAGAAACGAGATGGAAGAAAATTCGAGAGGGCAAAGTATGAACGAGCTTTGGGTGGTTGAACGAAAAAAGACTTGCTGCGTCCAATTTTGGAATTTTGTAAATTGAGACCAACTACAACCGGTCAAAAGCTTGTTAACACTATTCTCTATTCAGAATTCTCCGGCAGCGCAGCAACCAGGTATGGTTTGGAGAATGAAAGGCTAGCACTTGAAACCTTGCAGGACTCTTTAGGAATTGAAGTAAAAGAGGGTGGCCTGTTCATAAGTCAAAATATGTCATATTTAGCTGCTTCTCCAGATGGAACTTTTAAAGACAATGGAACAAGTTTCCTAATACCTTGGGACTGGCGACGGATCACGGGAAGACTGAAAATGCACGATTATTAATTTCCAAATTATTCTTCGAAAATAGATTTATTAAATCAAAACCAATTTTGATTGGATTGATTGGCTGTCGAAATTTGGGTTAGATCACCACATATCTTTTGCCTCAATTATATTTGTACATTCATAACCCGACCTCATATCTTAATTACATCTCTTAATAGCACTCTGAGTCGTCAGGTGAAGTCCCTAAGGCTATAAAATACTTAGCTAAGATTTTTAGATCAAGTGTGAAGCTTTTCAAGGCCGAAGGTCGCAGGAAAGCGAACGCTTGATCTAAAGAAACTTAGGTTAACATTTTATAACCTTAAGGGGTGAGACTGACGACTCAGAGAGATCTAGCGCTCACACCGACAGGCGGCTCCTTTCACTTTGTCAACCAATGTATCTGCCCTCCCAAAGCCCCATATAACCATGTATCTGCCCTCCGCTCCATCGCCCCCGCAATTTATCCTACTTTCGACTCCCAGTAAATCCTGAGTGTTGTTGCTGCCTCGCTTCAAACTAAAATGGGTGAACGAGGAAGGGAAGGAGACTGCCAAGCGACTCCTGGAGAGAGCATTCAAGGACGAGTTGGCTCTGACTGCCAAAAGACAGCCATCAGCATCCGAAACAGCTGTCAGCAAGTCCACGAAGGAATTAAAATGTGACTCGTTTTCTCTTCGGTCGTAAGAAAGACAACCAAATCGAGTTACTCAATACGTCCACCCTGATTACAAGATATTTGTGTGACATTGGCAGCGTCACGGAAAGACCAAAAGAGGTGAACAGTTTGTATGGCAAACACAGCACAGCTTTACCGTCATCAGCGCACTGTGAGCGACTCTTCAGTGCGGGAGGTTTGGTTTTTCAGACCGGAGAGGGAAAATGACGGACAAACATTTTGAAATGGCCCGCCCACTGAAACTCATCGAAAAGGCTAACTAAACTGAACCATTCTCAGGGCTTTGTTATGACTAGTGTAATTTCAAATTAAGAGCCCAAGCATTTACTGCTTGTTTTTTTTCGTTAGGGGCCATTTGTTTTGTATAAATGTATTTCTTGTATGTACCCGTTGTGTGAAGAATTAAGATAGGTGTTGTTCTAAGCCTCTTACTAGGTCTATTGTGTTACCATGCCCAACTAGAAATGAATATCTACTATAATATGAATATCTAGCTACCAAGAATGCCCATACGACTTTAAGCAAGTTGTAGATGAAACGTACCATGCCTGAAAACAAACACGGTCTATCCGCTAAGAAGCGTAGAGTACCTAAGAATCCAGTCGGAAAACCACCTCAGCGATCTGCTTCAGAAGCAGGGAGCTCAAGAGCTAGCACATCAAATGATGCGCGTGCTCTGCCACCCCCCACCACCACCACCTCCAGTTGTGGCAAAGGAGAAACCACACAAGTTTGTGTTTGATCCTTATGCAAAGCCAACGCCGGAGACACTCGCGTATTGCATGCAAACAGTTGCGTGTATGCACGAACTTCTGTTCAACGAAGTATTTGAAATCAGCATCAATCACGTACCACAAGAGTTACCGACTTTTCCAGTACCGTAGTTTTATGTAAATTGTTAATTTTTCCAGTGAAAATTTAATTGTGGTAGAAATTAGACTCATTTATAATTTTATTTTTACACTATATTGTAATATTACCTATTAACTATTATGATATCAGAGCTGAATTAGTTTGTTTTAAATATTTATGTCATCCAAGTATTTAGTTTCCTAAGGGGTTAATCCACAAATAATTAATGGCCTTTCACAGCACCAAATATAGAGTTTGAGACAACCAATCCTGCACCTCCAGAAAATGATGATCAGAAAGGCCCCTTGGACTATTTTATCATATTTCCAGATGAAGATAAGATCGATAACTTGACTGACCAAACAAATATATATGCAGTAAGTAAGGGGATCGAACTCAACGCTAACAAAATAGAAATGCGGCAATTCATAGGATTTTCCTATATTCCGGAATCGTAAACTTCCCCCAATACCGCATGTTTTAGGCAGTGAAAACAAGGTTCCAAATGTAGCAGAAATCATGTCCAGAAATAGGTTTGGAGAAATACTTTTATGTAAATGGCAACATTTCAGAACTACTGCCGACAAATCATTCAAAGTTCGTCCACTTGTCAACAATTTGGTTGATGTATGCAACCAACATCTTTGCCAGCAGAGAAACACCAATCTGTTGACCAACATTTGGTCCCTTTCAAGGGAACATCGGTCCTAAAGATGTACGTCAAAACAAGCAAAAAAAGTGGGGCTACAAGAGTTTTATGCGTTGTTGTAATTCACGAGAAAATTTCTTATGATCACCTAACGGTGTGTCCGATTTCCTTTTGGTGTGTATTTCCCCAGAAAGGTATTGAAAAGTAGTGTGTATAGATTATATAAACGTGAGCTTTAGTTTAGTAATCACAACTTAAATTAGTACCCATGTTTACCTGACTTAGATGTTTATTTAAGCTATAAATAGATAATACCGATAAGTAACAGCAACGTGCTAAAGAAATTGATTTCAGTTGACTTTGAAGTATTTCATGTACACATATGATATCCGTAATTTTAGTAGAATAACTAAGTAGGAACCTTTGTTATGGTATGGGTAGATTCATATACTTTGAAATAACATTGTAAATGACTTTGCAATGATCATGCCTCATTGCAGTATTACAAGAATATCCGTAACCTTTGTTCTAGGTTAAATCGTTTGGCTTTGAAACTCATAGATTTTGACTTCACAATTAAACATAAGCCAGGTACTGCTATGAGAGTGGCGGACACACCTAGTCGTTACCCCTGTGCTGAGGAGATCACGGATGATGGAGTTGCTGAGGAGTTCCAAATTAACCTTATTACGCAGGTGAATATGCATAAGCTGCAGTTGGAGGACTCATTTTTGGCAGAAATTCGTAGTGCAATTTTGGACCCGGACTCTGTTTCGAATAAGGCTCGGCGAACCTCTCGACACTACGTGTTAAAGGATGACTTACTCTACTTCAAGTCGTACGACTCTGGATCTTCGACGCAGCGAATAGCGGTGCCTTCAAAGTTAGATCCTGACATCTTAAGCGCTTATCATGACAGCTTAATGGCTGGCGCTCATGCTGGTATCGCTAAAACGTTTCAGAAAATCAGTGGTCGCTATCATTGGCCGAACATGTCAGTCGATGTGCGGGCGTATGTTCGCTCCTGCTCTGCGTGTCAAAAGCGTAAAGCAGACAGGCGTAAGCCTGCGGGGTTATTGCAACCTATAGTTCCCCCAAGCACGACCCCATTTTCTCATATTCAGATGGATTACTTAGGGCCATTGTGTAGGTCTAATAAGAAACAATACATCTTAGTCTGTACAGACGTCACGACTAGGTATGGTGTCTGCAAAGCTACAGAGAGGGCGGATGCTGCGACTACAGCTAAGTTTTTGCTTGACGAGGTGATTCCTGGGTTTGGTTGTGTGAGAGAGATCCAAACGGACCGCGGAACACACTTTACAGCTGGGGTGTTGAAGCAGCTGTTTGATGGGCTTGGCATCACTTACAAGCACAGTACAGCATATCACCCGGAGTCCCAAGGTCTCACGGAGCGGTACAATGGTACATTGTTGAATATGCTTCACTTCTACACAAATGAATCACACTCAGATTGGAGTGTCTGTTGCTATGGTCACATTCATCTACAACAGCAGTGTTCAAGCATCAACGCAGCACAGTCCATTTTATTTGCTTCATATTTGACCCCGTATACCCAGCGGATTTGGCATTTCTACCTCCTAGACCCGATCACGATGTTCTAAAGGCGTTGGAGAGACTTCACCGAGTGCGAGAGATGGTACCTCGGTTGTTACAGGCGGCGCAGTCACGACAGAAGGAGGCTTACGACAAGCGGCGAGAACCTCGAGAGTTTGAAGTTGGAGACAAGGTTCTTGTAGCCTCCACGTTCACGAGACAACAGGGTACGAAGAAGTTGGCTCCAAGATACAAGGGACCTTTTGAAATTGTTCGGAAACTGTCTAACTTAAACTATGAGATAAGTGTGCTTCAGAACGGGAGATGGACTGTAGATGTAGTACATTTGTCTCGTTTGAAACCCTTCTATGCGAGGGACTCTTAGATTAAGGCAAGGGATTTAAATAGGAAATGTTTAGGTTTAGGTATATTGTTTAGGTATTTAAAAGTTAGTTTTGAAAAGTTAGTTTACTATTTCCACATGTACAGATTTATTCTTTAGGTTTAATTTCCAAGCAAATGCTAAAATTTTTTTATGGCGAGTTTTTATCAAGGAATATAAGTTTTAAAGTTTCTTTTGTTAACTAGGAAATTAGTCTTCTTCATAGGAATGAATTTTAGCTTGAGGAGTCCCAAATTAAGCTACGTGTTGTAGAGAATTAGTATGTTTGTTTGTTAGTTAAAATTATATGACCATCATATGTATAGTATTGAACACTGTAGTACTTAGAATTATTCAATATAGGAATACAAAGTTGTATAAAATTGTAAGATATGAGTCATTATGCCCACTCATTAAATATCTTGAGGCTTGAAAGTGTTTATGTATCTACATTAATATTTATTGATATATGAATAGAAGTTTTATTGTAGTATGGGATTTCTCAAGGAATTTTACGAGGCAGTCACTTTGGTTTTTTTTTTCTCTTGCCGATGAATAAATTGTTCCCGAGATGCGCGTGTTTATATAATTGATTGCTTTTATAGAGAATAAATAATGATAGTAAAATATTTTTCTTCCGTTCCCTTTAAACAAGGCCTTGCTATTGAGCTACTAACAGGACGTTTTAGGCAAAATGGGATTATATAGAATCAAACTAATTCTGTTGTTTTTTCATGTCTGGCCGAGATGTCCTGTCCGGAACACTGTTGCTGAGTGTGGTCATTTCTGTAGGCTGATACGCGGCCTTGTCTACAACTTGAACTGTATGAGTCATCACTCTCCAGTCCGGCAGAGCAGCAGACATAGTGACCTCAGTCAGCATTAAACACTCAGCGTTTCTTCTGTTTTAGACTATTGTATCTGTATTTTTTATTATATCTGTATTTGTATCTGTATGTATAATATTTTATCCATATGTAAAGAGATATATTGAGAAAAAAGTTAACATTGCAGGAGAGAAATAATTAGCTTTCAGAAACAAGGCCTTTTTCCATCTATTTTAATATCTCCTGTTCTAAATTTAGTTTTCCCCCTGACATTATCTATTCCAAATTTAATTTGCTTTATTTTTATTTTAAACACGGGGACGTGTTTTTGCTGGGCGAGGGGGATGTGACATTCAGTCACTAAAACTCAATGCATTTAAGTAACTAAAGTCATTCATAAGTATTTTCTAAATTACAATGCATTGGGTGACAATGATTCAGTAGCTCAGTCAAGTCAGCAACATCAGCAGTTGTTTGGCTAACTGCACTTTTCTATCACGAGTGAGTGAGCAGTACAGTGGAGTTGGGACCAGAGGGGCACCTGGAGTGGTCGGCTCAACGTCTGTTAGTTAAAGGTAAGGCCTTGTTAACATTTTATATTGTTCATTTTTTAACAGATATTTTATTATTGATCATAGTGACTGCCCTCCCCTGATATATCTCAATATATCTCAAGGTTGTATTTATCCTGACATTTTATCAATATGTATTTTAAAAAAAGTATTAATCTTTTATAATTATAATTTATTGATATATTTTATAATTGTTTTATTGTATTGGTTTGGTTTGACAATTATATTGATAAAATACATTTAACTTTATACAACCGAATAATAGTTTCTTTTAATAAATAACCTCACACAATTATAATAGCGAGTATATGTTTATATGTAATAAGAGGTGACAACACTAACACCCCCAGGTGTTCGTCACAACATATAGACATGATCCAGTAGAAGTGTATTTTAAAGTCGATGGGAGACCATCGAAAGTACCATCGAAGGAAGCGCACAGACAGAGTTAGCAAGTAAGTCATACAGGTATTATAATGTTGTACAAACAAGCAGGGCATAATGAATGATGCCAATCTCAAAGTTATTAAACTAAATCCAACCAAAATATGCTCCATGGGTTTGACCAAAATATCCTCTCTCTTAATGTTTCAAAAACTAAACATTTGCCCAATTCTTTACGTTCTACTGCTGCTTTTAACTTGAAGGATGTAGTGATTCACACTTGTGACGGTTACAAAAATTTAAATTATAGATGTGAAGCCATTGAGAAAGTATCTTCATACAAGTACCTTGGTGTGGTTTTTGACAGTAGTCTAAACTGGTCACGTCATATCGAAACGCTCAAGAAAAACTTGCACAAGTATATATTTATTTGCTTTGAAAAAAAAAACAACAACTAGATATTTTAGAAGAAAAGGAAATCAAACTAGCGTATTGTTCACTGCTTTCCTTTGGAATTATATTACGGGGTGGCGCTTTCAACGCATATCTTCAACCTCTCAATGTTGGACAAAAATCTATCTTAAAGGTAGGCTATAGTAGGAGGTATCCTTCCAACGATCTTTTTTCAGAGACTGGTATTTCTACAATCCGCCATCTATATGTCAAAACTCTTCTCGTTCATGTTTTTAAAAATTATCACACTATCTTTACTGCAACTTCTCACGCTTATAGCACCAGATACTCTCGGCAGCAGGTTGGCGTCAGTTTTATCTCTTTGGTAAAGTCGCATATGACCACCAACTCTTCTATATTTGTAATGTACTGTACAGGAACTTGTGTAAAAGCTCAAATATCGTATATTTTCGACTCTGTGTCCTTTAAGCGCAGGGTTTCTAGTTGGTTTATTGACCTTGGTGTATCAGAGGTGGAAATGCTTATCACAGCTGAGTACAGACAAGGACTAATTACTGTAAGAAGGTTCAAGATAGAATCATCAAAGAATAATCCAAAGTTCAAGCCTTGTATCCATTGTCATAATTACTTCAAATCTATAAGACTATGCTGCCCCAAGAGATTTACAACAGCTATCAGACGCTCTCATTTTACAGTCAGGTACAGTAAAAGATCTGATTGTTATTAGTGGTTTAAAGGATATTTTGCCAGGAATGGACAAGGATGATGTTAACAATCAAATTATAAAATATTTTAGATTTTGGAAGTTTTTTGTACGCTAAGCACAATGAAAAACATTTGAAAAATATGATAAGAACAAACTTGAGACAACTGTCAAAAATATTACTGGAAATTAACAAACAAAACCCGGAGATAAGTAGGCTCGATGAATGTCTTAACCCGAAATATGACGGTTTTGTAAGTGCTGTCAAAGTAATTTCTGGGATAAGGATCGGTCGGTTCATATCACGTTCGTTTGTCGGTGAAATAGGCCGTACAATACAATTAATAGCCAACTGGAGAATAATTATTTACTGTATAAAGACAGAGGACGATGAAATGAAAGCTAACCTTGAGAAATGGCTACATATACAATCATGATTACTACAATGTAATGGGGCGAAACGCACTACGGGAGCTTCAGAAGACAAAATGGGGAAAACACAACTTCTCCCTCTCACGACTGATATAATGAATAAGTACCTAGATGAAAAAATAAAACAATCAGTAGACATTTTAAATAATTGTTTTAAATAATCAGGTAGTCTTATCTCTTTAAAAAAGTGTCTCATGTCTCAACTGCAAACTTTTAACCTAAAAAGAGCTTTGGAAATTGAGAGGTTCTCAATTAAAGATTTTGAAAACAGGCACAACATGAGGGTTGAAACAAGAGAAAAACAACATAAGAAAGCAGCCTCCATGTTGCTAACAGTAAAACAAGTTGATTTGGTCAATCTAATTTTGAAGCATAGAAAAGATGCTGGAGCGACCAAGGACAACCCTCATGTTTTCACCAGAAAAGGTGGCCCTTATGGTGCCTATGCAGCACTCAAGGAGTCTGCATATGCGTCAGATGCCAAAATACCTGATTTGCTTGTTGGTACCTTGTTGCGCAAGCACATTGCTTCCACAGCTCAGGCACTTAACCTAGCATTTAATTTTTTAAGGTTTAGTACACAATTAAAAGGTTATTAATTTAGTAGAAGAATACAATTCATTCTACTTATAAATTTTCTAAGTGTTCATTATGTTATAAGTAAGATTGTACAATCTTTTCAAAGTCGTAGTTTGATATCAGCTATTGTAGTCTAAGGCAGTTGCTATCTATTGTTTGTTCTCTGATGTTTGTTAGTGATGAGGTTTACCAGTGTTGTGTTCCTCCGGCTCAGATGCCACGGAGAGTGACTCGACAGAAATCATTAAAGCCATTTTCTTACCGCCAAATGTGACATCGGTGCTTCAGCCTATGGACCAGGGAGTCTTACAGAATTCAAAGTTAGGCTATAGAAAAAACTTCTTCGATTTATCATTGAAAATGACGACAGCTCTGTTGTGGAAAACTTGAAAAAAATAACAATCAAGAACGTGATATTCTGGACTGCTGAGTCATGGCAAAACACAACAGTAAACTTGATCAGGAAGTCATGGAAGAATTTGTGGCCCAGCCTCGAGTTTGAAACATCTACACCTGTCACACAGAACAACAACTCTGAACTCATTCAACTTGTTCAAAAACTACCAGGCTGTGAAGATGCCAACGAGAATTGTATGGAGGAATGGGCAGCAATCGACTTGAATGATGGTTTCAGTGATCAAGACATTGTTAACATGGTTGATGGTCAACCGGAAGAGGGGGAGGACGAAAGTGACAATGAGGAAGGTGGACCTACTGACATTGTTTCGTACAAAGAAGCTGCCGCTGGACATAGCGCTTCGCTTCGTTTAGCAGCATCGATCGGCTACTCCAAGTGACGTCATGTTTATGCGACGCTGGCGTTCGATCGCAAGTCAGGGACGAATGTCCGCTCTTCGTCAAAAGAAGATGATTTCATCTAATTTGAAGTATGTACTGTATTTCAAGTGTGTACTGTATTTTTAGTATGTAAACTGTAAATAAAAATGTTGAAATGCTACTAAAATTGTATTTTTTTAACAACATTTCTCACTCAAAGCCTGTTCGGATTTGCGGGGTTCGGATTTGAGGGGTTCCACCGTATCCTATAGAGTAGTATGGGTGATCGGGGCCTAAAAGTGGGCATGTACGGAACGTGGCAGCGTCGTGGATCCCAATCGCTTAACGGTATTGTCACTTACACAGGTACAGACACTGGTAAGGTGTTGGACATATAAGTATTGTCCAAATTTTGCACTTGTTTGGACAAGGAACATCCAGGGCCGGATTTAGGCTATTGCCGCCCATGGGCATGAGACGACGAGCCCCCCAGATCGCTTCCCCCCTCCAACTACACGTATCACATATCATACCAGTAACAACTTGACTCAAATCAGAACAAGGTGATGTCAAAAAGTATTGGTTCATGTTATTTGAGAAGTTTTTTATATTTATTTTAATAGCAGAATTACATAACATATGTCACACATTTCTTGAATTAGGCCTACGTAAAATATACAATTTTCTTGCAAAACTTGCATTTACCATTTTTGTACATGTTACTGCATGAAAAAAAGAAGAAAAACTCTAAATCAACTTGACTCGTCTGACTTTTTTATTAGCAAACTCAGTGATAACGTCCTCAAAGTCTAACCTTGTAGTCAAATTGTTTTCTATGGTTAAAACCGCAAGGTGGTTGAGCCGATCTTGAGATGTAGTCGAACGTAGGCAGTTCTTGATTCTTGAAAGTGTAGAGAAAGACCTCTCTGCAGAGCAGTTTGAAGCAGGTGTGCTGAGGTATATTTGTAAGGCAATATTTACGTTGGGGTAAAGATCTAGCAGGCCTTTTGAAATCAGTAAAGTATGCAGTCCGGACAATGTCAATGCCTCATCAAACTTCTCTTGATGCAACAAGCCTTTTAGGTCAATGCATTCAATCACAAATGGTGATGCCTCGATATCAAATTCATAAATCTTTTGAAGATTAGAAGCAGCATTATTTATTTCTTCTGGGTTAAGCTCAGATAAGTTTGATAAAAACAAAAATCTCATTAAAAAATCGTTGTAAACTTTTACTCTGTTTTCCAAATCAGTGAGCAATTTCCTCATGATAAGATCAAAATCTTCCTGGAACCTTTTATCTTTACTATTTTTGTCTTGTTCATCATCTTCTGATTCGTCACTTTCGTCAAAGAATCGTTTGGGTTTTCTTGTCCTTTCATATTTTTCATCCATTGATTTGACTTCTGAAAGCATTGCTTTGTGATTGGTTTCCCCAGAGATTTTGTAAACATTGAACATAGCTGCGTTTTCTTGCACAAACGAAATGAGTGAATCGTACTGTTGGACGACTGTTGCAACATTCATTTTTGGAGATTGTACTTTCTCACTGACTGTGTTAAATTTATCAAGCATCTCTCCCCAAAAAGATGCCATGAATGTTGTTTCTTGTTTCATTAGAGCTCTAAGGATACCTTTAACTTGATTTCTGGTAGTTTTTTTTCATCTTTGTCGTTAATAATTTGCGTGTTCCAAAATCTTGTAACCATGAATACTTCAGTTAGGAACCTACGACGCTATCTGTACTTTCAACGATGTTAATATTGCCAAGTGTCGTATCCTGAGTGCAGCCGGAATCACCGCTTGTAATAGGACTGTTGCAGCAATGAAAATTTTGGATACTTAAGGAAACATACATGATAACAAAGGAACATTTTTATTGACACAAAAGGGGAAGGTCCTGAAAGAAATAGTTTCTAACGAAGTGAGAAGTTTAGCAACACTGATGATAAAGATAAAAATGCTAGCCCCATGGAAATCAAGAACTTTTTAGACGATCTTTTACGTAAATGAAGCCAGTACGTCGAAAACACTGGTATATGTCAAATTGGAAGTGTCCCTAGACGCATTTGCAAGAGTCTGAGATTGTACTCTGATATACTCTCGTACTAGCATCTCTAGCTATAAAAGACAAGTCATTGACAAAGTGGAGGAAGTAACAAAACAGGAGACGTTTTTCTTTACTGATGAAAAGTGAATGGCCCATGGAAGTGAAGACAGTCTCTCCTCTGTCATAATGATGAATGATATTAGCTGTAATGTTCCTCGCAATGTCACTTGTTTTGCAGATGATACAACTCTATGTAACTCAATTATCAATGTAAATAATTTAATAAATGGCTGTAAAGATTCTTTTGATCACACCTCAATATGGTTCAAAGCTAATGGGTTTTCACTAAACAAGGAAAAAACACAATCAATTATCTTTAGTAATAAAACATTAGGACCGATCAGCCCACATCCAACTGAAACTTGCTTGATGTTAAGCTTATTGGAGTAGTCCAACTTAGTAGAGAAAAATCTAAATCTAAATAGAAATTAAGAAAAGTATTCCTAGTCTCATTGTTAGGTCTGATGTACATATGGACAATACTAGGAATCAAGGTAAACTGGATGTTCCTTATTGTAGGCTAAGTAAAGAAACTAAAAGTTACAAAATTCTAGGTATTAAAATGTTCAATAAGTTACCATTAGCATTAAGAAATATTGAGCCTAAATCTAGATTTAAAGTATGTTTGACAGAGTGTTTGATACCCCATCCACTGTACACTATCCAAGAATTTTTTGACTGTGATACTTTAATGTTGATACTCTGACTATGTCTATTGCATTTCTTAAGTGAAAGTGAAGTAAATAAGTGAAATTGAAGTAATGTGAATTGAAAAGTATATCAGAAGAAAGGATAGTGAAGTTAATAAGTGAAATTGAAGTAATGCGGATTGAATAGTATATCAGAAGAAAGGATAGTGAAGTAAATAAGTGAAATTGAAGTAATGTGGATTGAAAAGTATATCAGAAGAAAGATAAAAGTAAATAAGTGAAATTGAAGTAATGCGATTGAAAAGTATCAGAAGAAAGAATAGTGAAGTAAATAAGTGAAATTGAAGTAATGCGGATTGAAAAGTATCAGAAGGATATAGAAAGTAAATATGAAGTGAAAAGTGAAATTGTAAGTGGATTGAAAAGTATATCAGAAGTGGATTGAAAAGTATATCAGAAGAAATAAATGAAGCAATAAGGAAATTGAAGTAATGTGGATTGAAAAGTATATCAGAAGAAAGGATAGTGAAGTAAATAAGTGAAATTGAAGTAATGGATTGAAAAGTATATCAGAAGAAAGAATAGTGAAGATAAGTGAAATTGAAGTAATGGTTGAAAAGTATATCAGAAGATAGAAGTAAATAAGTAATTGAAGTAATGTGGATTGAAAAGTATATCAGAAGAAAGGATAGTGAAGTAAATAAGTGAAATTGAAGTAATGCGGATTGAAAAGTATATCAGAAGAAAGGATAGTGAAGTAAATAAGTGAAATTAAGTAATGTGGATTGAAAAGTATATCAGAAAGGATAGTAAGAAAAGTAAAATTAAGTAATGGATTGAAAAGTATATCAGAAGAAAGGATAGTGAAGTAAATAAGTGAAATTGAAGTAAGTGGATTGAAAAGTATATCAGAAGAAAGGATAATAGAAGTAAAAATTAAAGTAATGGATTGAAAAGTATCAGAAGAAAGGATAGTAATAAATAATGAAGTAATGTGGATTGAAAAGTATATCAGAAGAAATAATCATGAAGTAAATAAGAAAATTGAAGTAATGTGGATTGAAAAGTATATCAGAAGAAAGGATAATGAAGTAAATAAGTGAATTGAAGTAATGGATTGAAAAGTATATCAGAAGAAGAATAAAGAAGTAAATAAGGTGAAGTAAATTAGAAGAAAAAGTGAAATAAGAAGTAATGGATTGAAAAGTATATCAGAAGAAAGGATAGTGAAGTAAATAAGTAAAATTGAAGTAATGCGGATTGAAAAGTTTAACAGAAGAAAGGATAGTGAAGTAAATAAGTGGAATTTAAGTAAAGTGGATTGAAAAGTATATCAGAATAAATAATAGTGAAGTAAATAAGTGAAATTGAAGTAATGTGGATTGAAAAGTATATCAGAAGAAAGGATAGTGAAGTAAATAAGTGAAATTGAAGTAATGCGGATTGAAAAGTATATCAGAAGAAAGAATAGTGAAGATAATAAGTGAAATTGAAGTAATGCGGATTGAAAAGTATATCAGAAGAAAGGATAGTGAAAAATGATTGAAGTAATGTGGATTGAGTCTGTAATGTTGAAAAGTTGGTTATGCAGTGAACTATTGAAACAATTAAAAATAAATAAATACAATTACCAAATTAAGTGATGAAGTTGAATGTAGATTCTTTCCAGCTATCAAAGGACCAAGAAATAATTTCTATACTTTGGAAGTATACATTGATAAATTAAAATAAAATAAAAATAAAAACTTGGTTGTAGTTGTATGAAAAAAATGATGTTTTACTAATAATAAATGGAACAATGCTTTTTAGAAAACATAAATAACATGGTTGGAAAACATATGTTTTTGTCATTCAGCTCCGAAAACAACTGCTTTAGACACATGCATTGACAGTGCTTAAGTGTGCTTGTTTTGATTGTTTGTCCTCAGGGAGAAAAGGTCATTTAATCCTCGGCTACGCCTCGGACGTTAAACTTAAGCTCATATCAAAAAGTGTCACTTTAGGACCTAGTGATGAAATATACAATTGTATGAAAAAGAGATTAAAAGAAAAATACATATTTTTGTACTGTGTGTAACAGTTGGATTAGTTCATAGTAAACCGTTCTCAGAGTATCTAGCCTAGAGTGTTTACAGAGGTTTCTGTGAAGAAAGGTTCCAGAGGATATCCTTTTATACTAGTATGTTCAATATGGCTGTACCATGAAAAATTACTATCTATATAAATACCTAGAAATTTAATATAATTAACTTTGTCAAGAACATGATCATTGATCATAACTGTCCAACTGCTACCTAAGTTTGATCTTCCCAAATTAAAATAAATATAATTGGATTTAGTATAATTTGTTTTGAGATTCAAATGTTCAAAATATTGTGTACAGGTGTTCACGCTTTCAAAGGATTCAATCTCTAAAAGTTCTGATGGTCGAGAAACAATGTTGATGTTAGGTGTCATCTGCGTATTGAATTAGTTTTTCATAGATCGCGGTCACCTGTCTCAGGTCTCGGTCTTGACGCGAACCACTCCGTTAAGGCGGGTTACACACTGGTGTCTTAAAACAAGTGTCTTAAAACATGTGTCTTGTCTGAGGAAATTCAATGACACATACATGTTTTTTTTATGTCTCGTGTCTTATGACTTACGTCTCATACCTGACAGTAGAAACTGTTTAGTAGATTGCAATATGTCATCAGAGGAGGATGCATATACTCGTATGTTGTTACTAGCAGTAATCAGACGAAGACGTCGTACACGTAGGATATACATTAATCGTACATATTGGACCCACCCTAATTGGATTGCAAACTTTGCTATTTCAAGCCAATCAGTCATCACTCAACGGCTGAATGACCATCCAGAGAAATTCAAATCGTTTTATAGGATGAAACAAGCTACGTTTAACAATCTTGTGACTTACTGAATAGACAGTGTACTGTGAAAGAGAGTAACTTTCGCCAATATATAACCAATGATGAAAGGCTGAAGATATTTTTAAGGTTTATTTCCAAGCATTTTATATAGGTTTAAGACAATAATAATGTATGCACAACAATTTATTTTAAAATCAAAAATAAATGAAATATAAAGAAAATTTAGTTTTTTCAGCTCATTATTTCATTATTTTCAGCCAAAACTGGCTTGATCTGACACTGAAGTGATTCTACAAATGAGTTGTGCGCGCGGAGTCGGTCTCGTGCGACACGTGTCTGAAGCAGAGCGGATGTTTCAGACTCATGTCGCACGGAGTGAGTAAGCACTGATTTGATAACATAGAGTCGTTTAAATGTGACATCATCAGACAAGACAAGTCCTTAAGACACGATGTCTCAAGACACCAGTGTGTAACCCGCCTTACACTCGGTCTAGAGCCTATTTTGGAACTATTTTAGTCATTTCTCATTGCTAGTCAATTTTAATTAATTAAAAAAATGTAAATAAATCCCTCAATAACAGTGATTGACATTCCAAAAAGTGTAAAAAGCAAATACAGTACTTCTTACTTGCAATTTAACGTACTTCCTACAGTACAACAATTTGTAGTTTTTCCCCACGAACAAGCTTGCGCCTTAGGCCATGGCCTAGGTTGGCCTTATGGGTAATCCGGGCCTGACGACATCTACAACAGCCAACAGAAAAAGGGTGGATAAAATTACCCATGTACAAGAAATTTTTGAAAAGGTTATATCAACAGCCAACAAGCTTACACCATGAGTGAATACACAACATTAGATGATCATCTGGAGGGTTTCAGAGGACGCTCCAGCTTTCGAGATTACATGTGGAACAAGCTCGCTAAGTACGGCATCAAAGTATTTATGCTTTGTGATGCTCATACTTTCTATACAGGAAACATGGAGATATATGATGGTAAACAGCCTGCTGGACCTTTTGAAATAAGCAACAAAGCTCCTGATCTTATGAGAAGAATGATTTGGCCTATTTCAGGCACAAACAGAAACGTGGCGATTGATAACTGGTTCAAAAGTATTCCTTTGGCTTTAGACTTGTTGAAAGACCATAAACTCACCATAGTTGGAACGTTACGCCGAGACAAGAGAGAAGTTCCACCGGTATTCAAAACAACAAAAAATAGAAGACTGTGCAGCAGTACGTTTGGATTTCATGAGAAAAATATGACACTCGTGTCCTTGTTCCTCGAGAAAAAGGTTGTTCTGAGTTTATCAAAGGTGCATTAAGACAACAAAATTTATCAGTCTACTGGAGAAAAACAAAAACCTCACATAATAACATTTTACAACCAAACAAAAGGAGGGGTTGATGATGTGGACCGAATGTGCTCAAACTAAACTGAGGGGAGAACCAGCAACAGATGGCCGTTGACAATGTTTTTTTTTACTACTAAATATAATTGGAATAAATAGTCATATCATATACGAAGCAAATACTGGGAAATAAATACCAAGGAAAACATTCCTGAAAAATTTAGGAAAGGAACTTACCAAACTCGACATTGAGTACTGTTCTACAGTTGACACTATACCCAATGAACTCAGAACCAGAGTACACGTTGTTTTGGGTAAACAACCACTGCGCCGAAGACAAGTACTTCAAAGAAAATGCAAGGTAATCTTAGAAAATATACTTTTGCTAAGTTTTAAACAAATAAATGAAATATAACAACACAAAATACTATAGTCTAAAAGTATTTTATAAATTACAAAAATGTTGCTTACTAAACACTGCACACAAACTATTGATTACATTTTTTTAAATGTTATGATAAATAGAAATAATTGACAAATATCGGCTAGGTATATAGCATTTAGATACAATTAGATGTCCTTTTTCAGACGAGATTTTTGCCTGAGCTGTTGACAAGAAATCGACAAAATGCTGTGCCAACTGCGGAAAAAAATGTATGCAAGGACCATTTGGTTGAAGAGTGTTTCCAGGCCTAAGATGTATTCAAAAACCATTTATAAAAAGTTTTGCAATTGTATTCCAAATTCCATCTCATGTTACATTAGTGTTCATTTCAAGTTAATACAATTTGTATATAAACTTATCTTGTACTATTTTTCTACTAAAACAGAATTGGGGGTGATGGCGGGTAAAACCAAGCAGCTCTAAAGATGCAGTTGTGAGATCTGACTCAGATTCGTCATTGGATAACTGCTCAAAATTCGCTAACATAATCGGTGGCCAGAAAAGACAGAATTTTACAATACCCTAAATAAAACGGTGTTAACACAAGCAGGTAGAGGAAATGTGTTCCTTAACATTTTATTTTATGAATATGTTCTATGATAATGGTTTTACAAAATGCTACTTTTATCCTTTTTCATAACTTAAATCTTAGAAGTACCTTGGATGCCATAGAAACACGTCTTAAGAAAGTTGTTGCTTATAAGTACAAGAAATAGCAATCAGAGAAGAGTAGGGCTAGAGTTCCCGCAAACAACGCACGAAGCTATATAACTGACAATAGCTATGTCCATTGTCCACACTAGTGTGCTGTTAATTTCAACATGCGTTTCAATCTGCAGTTCAACATTTAATTCCACATGCGTCAACGCATGCACAGCGGGGATTGTCAAGAAGCATGCCTCGCTGTTCACACTAGTGCCTTACTTGAATCCAGCGTTGATTAACAATTCTGTTGTTTTACAAGACAAATGAAGATGATGGCGTGATGTTGAGGAACATTTTATTCTGTCGATAAAACAATTGACAACAAAAATGAAAACAAACGTAAAATCTACTACTACTAATAAGAAAACCCCGCTAAAAAATCATCAACTGTAGTAAATAAGTATACAAATTAAAATGCAATCTTTCATGAATTCTCCGATAATTAAAAGGTAATATGACAGTAAAAATGTTTTTAAACTCACACAATAAAATTAAAAAGCAAACAATTTAAATAAAAAAAATACTTTAAAGCTTGTGTAAATTTTGTAATTTTGAGGAAAACAACAATATTCTTTATATATATATAAGTCTACCGGCAAGCGGGAGACCCGGGTTCAAATCCCGGTTCGGTCCAGATATTTTTGTCTTCAAATTTATTAAGTAATAAATTAGCTATTTAGCATTTATACAAATTAATTGTTTAGTATACTACTAAGTTTTTAATAATTACTGTAGGCTAACAAATAATAATTATTAAAAAAAACTGAAGTCATTTGGATCAATTTCTTGTAACTTAAATACTTGTCTTGTACCTTTTAATTGTTATTTAAACCTTGTTTTTTCATGTCATTCAGGCACGAAAAAAGTCATTGGTCTTTAATGAATTCTAATATATTTTGTTCATAGTCCATTTTACGTGTGCACAGTGATTTCAGTAGTTGTCAAAATACCAAAACATAACCTCAAAACACTGCTGTGTTGAAACAAACAGCGCACAGCAATCAAAAGGTAGTAGATCTCCGTGCCTTACCCTTCCGTGCGGCATTGAAAACCAGCGAGGTTGAAAAAACCATTCTTAGGAGAATTGAAGAAAGAATTTGAAATCAAGTCAAAACCAACAGATTACTTTTAAGGATTGGAGATTTACAAAACTGGTGAAAATGTAAAATTGTGCCAAGAAGGATATGTTTCAAGAATTTTGGAAAGATTCAACATGGAAAACTGCAGATCAGCCCCAACCCCTATAGTAAAATGTGAACAGAAGACAACAAAACAAAGGAGACAACTTTTGTTCGAGAATCTGTTGGAGCTCTCATGTACCTCTTGGTAAGTACGAGACCGGACATAGTGTACGCAGTAAGCGTAGTCTCCAGATGCCAAAAAACCCTTCAGCGAATGGATGGGGTCGAGTGAAGAGAATACTCAGATATCTTCAGGGTACCCAAAACTGTGGAATCTTGTACAAGAAGCACATCAACAGCGGTGTACATATCTGCTACAGCGATTCAGATTTTGGCAGCAGCCATGAAACCAGGAGAACGACAACGAACTACTGACTGCAAGTGGAGTAATATCTTGGATCAGCCAACGACTGCCTTCAGTTCAACTTTCAACTACGGGAGCAGAGATTGTCGCTCTGAGCAATAGCACAAGAACGGGGCGTGAATCAGGAGCGACAGTTGCTGTTGGAGGGTTAAAATGTTCAATATCTTTCATGATTATGTCTTTCATAATATTACTAATGTTATTTATAACAATACAATGTTGAAAGTTATTTGCATGTTTCCTATTTACGTTATTTATTCATACATTTATCCATGTTATTAATTTATATATTTAACTCTGTTATTATTTACAAATTTACTATATATTTATTTATGTTAATTATTTAATATCCCTTGGCATCATACCAAAGTTACCGTCGTACAGCACTGTTTTGTGTCAGTGTCTATATTTGTATCATCTTTATGTGTTTTAATCGGTTTACCACTCAATCACTTCATCTTTGTGTTAGTCATTTTGCCCATAAATTATTTTAGGTTAAAGTTACCAGCAGCCATTATTCCCTTTTTGTTACCCACAACCACCCCGAACATTAAATCTTTTTTCTCCAACGAGTACAAAAAATAAAGTACCATGAAAGTAGGGGTGGATTGGATGAACTTCCCAATAATATTTTACAATTCTCATTATCACACGTGCTTGTTTGTTTTTTCAGATCAAGACTATTATCCATTTATATTGTAAAAATGGTGTTTAATGTGAATAAATCAAATGATATCTTGCCAATTGGGCGGATATCTCGTGGTAAATATTTCCACTCTCCAAGCAATGCCATCAGTCACTTCCTGTTTCGACTTGGACCTGGCTACACAGCATGTAGCAGGCTCCGTATTTAACATCATTTTGTGCGGTTTAAAATTATTTAAAAGTGCTATAACCAAGTTTTTTCAATAGATCTCATTATCTCCTTCAGTTATTTCGAAAATTCTAATAGATTACACAGTTTTTATACAATTAATTCACTCTTTAAGATACGCAGTGTTGAGGTTAGGGACTGGTGATCGTCTTCAGCAATGGGGCCCTGTTCGAGGCTACACTTCCGGCTGCACAGCGTCATCGACCATGCTTTTCCTAACTGCTTGATTCCATTCCTTTACCTAAATTAATTTCTTATCCACCTTTTATCTAGTTTTTAACCGTTCAAATAACTTGTTTCACATTTTTCCTGTATGGCCAACTCGTAAATTCGTAACGGAATGTCACTTAAATTTAAAATTTCTTTTCCTAAATCGACAACCTAACCTAGCTTAGTTTAGTAACATCAAATTAAATTAAATCTTCTTCATCAGCGGCGCAATTTCAAGGTAGGTCACACCAATTTCTCTGACTAGTATAGCAATTTTCTTTCATTTTAACTTACTATGACGGATTCTGTTGTTGCGAATCATGTACCTATTAATTGTGCCAAATGTAACGATCCTATCATAGATGGGAGACAAAATAGTATATCGTGCAACATCTGTGAAAAATGGTACCATGCAAGAAAGATATGTAGTGTTAAAAGGGACATTTTCAATGCAATCAAAGATGACTTGGACTTTCAGTGGGTTTGTGAAGGGTGTATCCAACACATGACTACCATCATATCCAGCAACAACGACATACCCTACGATGTTTTAAGGGAAGAGTACGAAGAGGTGAAAACAATGTATGATAAACTAAAATCAGAACTTGACCAAGCTAGGGAGCAACTTAGTTTAAAAGAAATGGAGTTGATACAGGCTAAATCTGATCTACAAATGAAATCTCTAGAGGACGACTACAGGGATGGCTTGGGGACTTCTGGCCTAGTTTTGACACCTAATGTCTCAACTAGGAATAGATTTGAAGTGCTGTCTGACCTAAGTGAGGACAAAAATAAGTCTGGGGGGGAGTGTGAGAAGAAAGGACCTAAAGTGGGGATCTACATAAGCAAGCCTAAGCTAAATAAGAAATCAACTATACATTTTGAAGCCGATAGCAACGGTAAAGGGGTTGGCACGGCCTTGTCCAGAACTCTGGGCTCAGACCCAACCTTTCAAAATTTCAAATTAGATGCTGTATCAAGATCAGGTGCCCCTTTAGTAGAAGTAGTTAGGCGTGCCAGGGAGAGAGTGGCTGGAATGAGGAAGGGAGACTGGATGGTGGTTCTGGGAGGCGCAAACGGGCTAACAGAATGCGAGTGTGAGCTGGCTGAGTGTGAGAAAGAAATTAGGGAGCTAGGCTTAGGTTTAAGGCAAGAGGGTTAACAGTTGTTACTAGTAGAAACACCCCTGGGGTACGATAACACTCACCCGGGTATTAACCTTAGAATTAAGAAACTAAATCACAAGCTCAAGGAGGTTAGCGACGAGCTAGCTTGTCCGTTCATTAGGCTAAGTGAGTCTGTTAACAGGTACCATTTCACAGGACACGGGCTGCATCTTAACCGTAAGGGTAAAAACGTGCTGAGCGACTTAATTTTGGGCAGCATAAAATATAGCCCTTCAATGAAGCCCTCATCTTTTTTAGAAAACCAAGAAGAAGAGGAAGCACTCGTAAGTCCAACGGAGGGGTAAGGGATAGGCCAAAGAAGCAAAATCTTTCAATCTTAAATAACTTATCATCGAAAACAATCAAGATAGCTCATCTCAATTTAGAAAGGAGTATTATCTCTAAAAAACCGTCAATAGAGCTCTTTTTAGAGGAAATTAACCCTCATTTTTTTCTAGTGTCAGAACACGGTCTGGACGATATTGGTATTAATAATGTATTCTTTCCAGGTTTTACCTTAGTAAGTTTTTATTGCCGGGAGATAACAAGATGGGGAGGCACGGCCCTATATAAAAATAACTCATGCAATTTGGAGGTTAAGTCAACGGACATAGCTAAGTCTTTTTGCAAAGAACAGGTTTTTGAAGCTTCCGCTGCCAAAATAGTTTTGGGTAATAAAGAAATGATCTTGGCGGCAATCTACAGAAGCCCAGATCCAAGTACGGAGGTCGAATTCTTGGAAATACTCAATGACTTTGCGGAGTCCGCTCTGGGTCGGGGGCGGCCTGTGGTCCTTGGAGGGGATTTCAATGTTAATCTCCTTGAGGGGTCGCAGGGTGCCGTTGGCCTGAGGGGGGTTCTGTCGGGTTTTGGGTTGTCCATAGCAATTGATTCACCCACAAGATATGGGACAAGTACAAACTCATGCATTGATAATTTTTTCACCAACTTAGAGTTTATTAATAACGAAACCATTAATCCTTGGATTTCAGATCATCTAGCCATAAGCATAGAAATAGTTACAGACCTTTTTCTTAGTAAGCCAAGTGGTGACACTATTTCTTTCAGAGATCTATCAGATAATAATCTTCATGAGCTCAAATTCAGATTAAGCAAAGAAAGTTGGGCAGAAGTTCTTAACGAAGAGGATGTTAACGTCAAATACAATAATTCTATTGAAACATTTAAATATAACTTAGAAATTTCTTGTCCGGTTAAAAATAAAAAGTACACAGGTAAGAGAAGAGTAAAACTCTCATGTCCTGAAATATCAAACTCTAAGAGTAGGGTAATGGAGGCCCATAACACTTGGAAGGAAGATAAATGTTTAGAGAACAAAGTGAGATACAACTTGCTAACGAAACAGCATGGGAAGCTGATAAAGGACACTAAAGCAAACTATTATTTCCATAAAATATCAGAGTCTAAAAATCCCTCCAAAGCATCATGGGACTTAGTGAATTCCAATAGGGCAGGTAAAAATCAAAACAACTCTAATGTCTCTCTCAATATCAATAATGATAGTATTTCAGATCCCCTTAGAGTAAGTAATAGCTTTAATGATTTCTTTGTCAATGTTCATGAGATGGTAGACACAAATATTGTTACTAATCAGTTTTCAGGTTTTTTTCCTTCCAGATGTGTACAAAATAATATTCTATTACAAGACTTTCCTTCAGTGACCATTCAGGAGGTTAAAAAAACCATAAATAAGCTGCAATCTAAAAGTTCAACTGGTAAAGATGGAATATCAATGAAAATGTTAAAATATTGTTCTTAAGAAATAGCTCTGCCGATAACTAACTTAATAAATGCTTCATTTAAGGAAGGCATTTTTCCTGAAGAAGCAAAACTTGCTATAGTCAAACCTCTATTTAAGAAGGGTAACTCAAGTCAAATGGAGAACTATAGACCTATTTCCTTGCTACCAGTGGTATCAAAAATATTAGAGAAGGTAGCATGTGGATGCATAATTGACTTTTTGGAAAAAAATGATCTATTTTTTAAAAATCAGTTTGGTTTTAGAAGAAATAAATCTACTAAGTTGGCTTTTATAGACTTTGTGAAAAAAAGTATAGAAGCAATGGAAAATGGAGAAACTGTTGTCGGATGCTTCGTAGACCTGTCAAAGGCTTTTGATTGTGTCGATAAATCAATTCTCATCGAGAAAATGGCGGCAACCGGTATAAGCGGAACCGTACTAAAATGGGTCAATTCCTATCTTCAGAATAGAAAACAAATCACTTCAATTAAACATAAAACTTCTGGGAAAGTAACACAAGTTCTATCGAATCAAGCAGTTTTAAGTAGTGGAGTACCTCAGGGATCCATTTTGGGACCAATATTCTTTTTGATCTATATAAATGATGTTTCACAGTACTTGGAAGAAGATAGTGTAATTATGTTTGCAGACGATACTACACTTCTCACAAGGAATAAGTCCAATCAACAGTTAGAATTAGACACCTTTGTTAAATTAAATTGCCTTGCTCAGTATTTTACAGATAATAAATTGGCTATAAACTCAAGTAAAACAAATTATGTGCATTTTCAAACAGCTCAACGTAAGTTAAATAACCCTAATAATTTTGTTGATGTTGTTTTAGGTGAGTCCAAAATTCTTGAATCTCAGCATGCAAATTTCCTGGGTGTAACTGTCGACTCCCACCTAAGTGGGACACACACATAGCAACTGGGAGGTTTGTATGTACTGAGAGGATTCGCTATCTAGGTAATATAAATCTTTCTAAATTAATTTACTTTAGCCTAATAGAGTCACATATAAGGTATTCCATAGTACTCTGGGGTGCCTCTCTGGGGTAGTGATGTCTATTTCACAGGAAAAATTCCCTGGGATTGCCGGAATATTCCCAAAATTCATAAATTCCTGGGAATTTTTGGGAACTTATGATTTCCTCTTAAACATGTATAACAGTGGGTAGGTTTGTTCATAGAGTCAAAAGCTCTTGGAGGGAACTTCAAAAGTTACAATTAACCATTTCCAATAAAAAAACCAAAATGGTTTAAAATTTTCCAATTTAACATTAAAAATAAATTAATTATAATTATATTTTAGATTAATAAATTACTTAATCACTTGAGGATTCTATTCCAAACTAATATCATCAGATTTTGTTAAGCTTAAATGAGAACTTGATTTTTAGTCTCACAGGCCTGTTTTCAAAATGTTTATCACGGAATTCACGGTTAAAATACAAATTTTATGATATATCACTATATTGTTGTTTATTATTGATCATTTAGAACCATTTAAGGTCCCAAAACAGTTTAATACTAAATAAACCCCATTTAAATGGGTTTATTTCATAAATTCCCTCAATTTAGAATTTATAAGTTCCTGGAAATATTCCTATGAACTCCCTTCCCAGGAATATCACATCACTACTCTGGGGTGCCTCATCTAAATTCAATTTTCATTATCCAAAAGCGAGCCATAAGATGTATGGCCAACATGCCTTCGCGAACCTCTTGCCGTAATTTGTTTAAAAGACTCAACATCATGACAGTTCCAGCTTTGTTTGTTTATGAAGCAATCGTTTTCGTAAAATCCCAAAATCTTTTAAGAAGCCATCTGCACTGCTACAATACTAGAAGTAGAGGAAACAATTCATCACAACACCATAGCCTCAAGCTAGTTGAATGCAACCCAGAATATATTGGACAGAAATTTTATCACACGTTGCCGGCACAATTAAAGGTAATTAATAATTTCAACCAATTCAAATCTAAACTAAAATCATTCTTAACTGAATTAGCTTTATATGGCCTTCCTGATCCCAACCGTCCCTTAACCCTCTCATCCCCTTGAGAACGGCGGGACTTCGGGAAGATCTTCGGACAGGCTGCAAGCCCAGGAGTGGGTCCATCGCAGCGCCAATATATAAGTGAATAAGTAAGTAAGTAAGTCTGAGTGATATAAAGTCAAATGCTGACGGATGCTCCAGAAGATAGGCCTATCTCCCCTCTCGCTACTCTTTCAATTATGGGTATTTGTTACTAAGAGTGACTTATGATTTCATGAGCTGAAACTGATTTAACACAATGTGGAGGAGGCTCCTAAATATATAAAAATTGGTTTTGGGGTGCGGAACTTATTTATAAGTGGTTTAAAGTGGCTTTAAAGTTGGGACTATTTTACGCACGCGGAGAGCACCGCTAGACAACCTTCACTCATCTGTCAGTGACTTTTCACCCACTTCAAATTTAACTTAAAGGTGAATAAGTTATTATCGTGAAGTTAGGTTAAGTTAGGTTACATTTGGAAAAGTGCTAAAAATCCATAAGTCACTCTTAGTAAATTTTACCCAATTATGTCATCGACTGTATTAACCTTCCAGAGGTCGCATCAAGGAGGTTACCTCCGGGTGTATCTGTGTTCTTTAATCAAATCGCCTAGACAAGAGCCAAAAACCTATGAATCCCTGTACTTTTCGGCTTTCTTTCTTAGAACAGGATAAAATATAATTTAGCCACTTACAGCTTCGATTTAGTTAGTTTTTAACTGTTTATATTAGAGCCTGGAGGTAACTTCCATGATGCGCCTCCTCGGCGTTAGAACAACCGGGTTAACCTCCGTGTGCGACCCTGCTTGTAGCTGGTGAATTCATCGTATCATTCTTTTTAGTTTTATAGTTTCCAAGTTTCATTTCACCAATTGCTTTTAATTCTAAAAAATGATGATACAAATGCCATATTGTAAGAACAACGATGTTTTGCCATTTCACCAAGGTTTTACCCCCCCTGGAAGTAACCTCCGGGTGCGCCCTCTCACGTTTTAAAAATCCATGCCCCTCTGGAAGGTTAAGATAGCCTACTTTAATCCTAGCTCGTACCACTATTTCAATTGTGTCGTCCACGGAGTTCATATTGTTTAATTTGTTTGTGAATTCGTCGTCTTGAACAAGCTTTTTCTCAATGTCAGCTATGGGCTCGTCAGGTTCGTCCACTCCATCTTATATCACAGCAAGTGGTACGCCCTCATCATTGTCTTCAGAGTTCTCCAATTCCACATCGGAAATTTCGCCAGCACCAATAAGTTCTAAAATATTCTTTTCATTCAAAGTTTTCTCCATTTTGACCCTGAAAATACACATACAACTCACTAATCATATTGCACAATTTTTCTTCAACTATAGCCTACCAAATAGTGATTGGGATCATATGTAAACTATACTGCAGTTGTATCCCTACTTTCACAGTGAAGTATAAGGTATCAACAATATGATTATTGATATACAATAGTATTCAAGATATAACCTAATCAATGTACTTTCAAACTGTATTAGCCACCTATTACTCACATAGTTATCGATAAAAACAATCCGAAATTGTACCTTCAGCCTGGAACACTCCAGTAAGACCAAGAGGCAGTAAACAGCATGGAACCGACAAAAGTGAGGTTATAATGAAACTTAAAAAAAAAACTCCACAGATGGACGGCCGTGAACTTAGCCTCATCTGAATAGCTTATAGAATAGTGAACCGTGAATAGCGTATAGAATATATCTGTAGGTACTCTACATCAGAAGTTCTCATAAATTAGAACGAGTCTGATAATCATGTTCACTGTAGTCAGTTTGAAAATGTTGGACAAGAGAGAGAGAATACCTTTATTAACAGACGTCAAGACTGAAATAGTGTCACAATACAGTAAATAAATAATGTCTTGCTTTACAAGCTTGTTGATGTGGAGATTAACAGTTTTGAATGTCAGGTACACTAGACTGCACTTCATGTCTTAAGGGTCCGTCTCTGTACTCTGTAGTCATTGCAGAGAAAGGCTGAATTCGTCCGTCTAAGAAACACACGACAATGCGCACGCAACAACTGGCTTAGCAATGGGCTTTCATTCAACTGATGCGGCCTAACTGTCAAATCCTCCGCTTACAAGGGCTTCTTAGAAAGTAGATAGCGCTCTTTATATTTGAAGGTTAAATTCCGAAATGTTAATTTTTACGGAGAGAGAAAGAGTTTATCTACGTTTGCCTGTGATTCTATTTCTGATCACCTATGTTTAGCATCTTAAATAAGGCCTTTAAAACACTCTATATTTTCTAACTTAACCATTAATAGCATGAAAACTAAAAGACATTTTAAAACATAAACTACAGGCAAACTTAAATAATTTGTTTATCTTTCATTTAAGAGTTGTTTTGTCAAAATAGCATTAATACTAAAGTCTCTATTGTATTCCCCGCGAACCTCTACAACGACGCTGCCTCGAGCAGCTGAGGTGGACCTTTAATTGAGTTAAATAATTACACAAAAGTCAGGTCTGAGGAGGTTAAAATAATAACTTTAACAAAAATGTTGTCATTTAACAATAAATGTATGGGAAAGGGGGAGTCTACGGGCTATAATACAAGCGCTCGAAGTAGTGAGACGTCACGGTGTGGTGTATCGCACTCAAACCATTAACGCATGAGTGCTCACTGATCGCGGGGCACATCAAATTTAAGTAATACAATGGATTAGGTAGATAATAAACTGTAAGAATTAATTCAATTGATATTGAAAGCGAGTATTATAAGGGCACTGAACTGTGAAGTTGTAGTGTGGTGTACCATACTCCAACCTTTAACGTGTGAGTGCTAGCAGATCGTCTAACCTAATTACAAACTACTTGTATTTGAAGTAAAAGAAGAACTTTTTCCTTTCTCTCTAAATTTTTCAGGGGGGTATACATCCCGATATCCCCCCTGGCTACGCCTCTGAAAGTGCACGAGTGCATGACGCTACTGAGAAAAGGCTTTGCTAGTTTTAGAACTGTATTCAAACATAAAATGAAAATTTGATGTGATAGTACTACATTAGTTAAGGACAAACAAGCATCACCACCTGAAATTGCACCTGAAACTGGGTATTAAAACTTATGTAAATAAGCAGAAAGCACTGATCTAGCTTTAGCATGGGCTTTGTTAAATGACAGTACTATAGTAATGCAAATAATACTGGACTTGGGTTTCTAACTGGCTTAAGCCTAGGTAGGCTAACCACAAAGCAAACTGCAAGAAAAGCCAACCCAATGAATACTTTGGTAGTTTGGTTTGAGACACAAACTATTTTTGGAGGGTATTTTAATTTTTAAGGTGATTATGGGAAGCATGGTGAGAGTGACAGATATGAGTTATGGATGATTCGGTGTAGTCTTGTTACAAACTAGGACCACTGTTTTTCAGATTGGGTCATTAATACCCCAATGACCAGTGGAATGGATCCACACTTCAATGCAAGATACACACAATTATAATATATGTCAGATTTATGTCAATAATGATAGGTCATACTCATATAATTATAAACGATTTAAATTGTACATAGGCCTTCTGAACAATTACCTTGCGAGATTTGTTGGAAAAAGACATTTTCCCTGGGTTTATCATTACGTTCAAAATATTTACACTACATGACTTCCGTTTGTAATGCATTGTAAAGAAACCTTGAGGATAGGAAACGGATAATTTTAGGAACTAGGAACAATAATATGTAATTTAATGCCAACTAATCAAAACATTAACACAGCCACAGTCCGCCATGTTGGATTCTTCTTCAGCAGCAAGAACATTTTTTGAAATTACCATGGTAACCAGGTCACGTGACCTGTCCAGAAATCGACACTAGCGTTCCTTCAGGGACCGATCCCGAACTAAAAATTGGAAACGGTTGGTCCCGTAAGAGATAAACGGGCCTGGTAGCAACACAGTCAGGGTGGCTTGATATTAGGAGTAGTATTGGCCATGTCAGGTTTGTTTATTGCGAAAAAACTTATTCAGTAAAATTTATTAAGCCTAAATCATAGAAGCCGAAGACTATTAAAGTTGGTGTTTATATATCTAAAGTTGCCAAAAAATATCTTCAGGCATTTTCCTTTTGCGATCGCTATCCGCGCACTGTAAAGAAAATTGAAAAGTAGCATACTATGGATTAATTTATCCTCATTTATCGTTGCATCAGCATTTGGGGATCATGCGCAGTACCAACTTTTGAGATTATTTGTTTCAGAAAAGCTATACGATTATTCAAAAATGTTTACAGGGACTTGCGTGATATTTTAAAAATTGAACATGTTACTTTGCCTTGTTTTACATTTATGAAAGTACCGTAAATAAGTGTCTCTACAACAAGGCATTGACATAATGACACGCGACATAGGAACGATTTCAGATCAAACCCACACCGTCTTTGTTTGTTCGAAAAACTACCTTCTCAGGCCGGTATAAAGTTCCAAACTTCCAGATAAATCAAATTATTAACGGGCCAAAAAGTTTCAAAACAAATTAAAATCTTATTTAGTTAACGGTTCGTTCTATTAGGTGAGTTTAGTCGAAATGTTTATCAACATAAATTTAGTTTACTTTTTAAACTGTAGGCCTTATATTTTGCTTTCTAGTGGTTTTATCTTTTTTTAATATAAATCTTGTAGTATGTTTGTTTTCAACAAACAATGTTTTGTAAATTGATAAATAAATAAATAAATAAATTTCCATAAATCTTTTCAACAAACTGCCACTTTTGGCCTGGTCAATAACTTTCAATAACCTAACCATTTAAAATCAATGGTTTCAGTAATTATATTCGACTCTTACGGCTAAACAATAACTTATTCTCTGGGTAGAGAAAAGGGGACAGCAGTCTCCCTCGGCGACTTAGTCTATAATAGTCCCCCACGGGCAGTAGATGACATAGGCGTGCGCAGAGCTTTTCATTAGGTAGTGCCAAATACTGGGAGGTTTGGGGGGTATTCCAGTTAAAAACTAAACATTTCAATTTTCAAGCCTACTAACCTTAATTATTTCTAAACGACAAAGACCTGGGTTATTCAGGTATAAATCATTTCCAGAGGAGGCAAGAACACAAAACATTTATTTACATCAATTTACTCTCAATTACAAATGCATCCTTCTTTCTCCGGGTACGAGGGCTTTAAACGCTTCTGTTATTTCTGAATATTCAGCCTCGACAGCAAGCCCCTGTTCTATAAATGGAAGCATCAAACATTGTAACCTTTCCTGAGTCATCGTTGTTCTCAGTTTTGATTTCACCAAACTCAGTTTTGAAAAACTCCGCTCGGCTGATGCACTGGTTACTGGGTTGGTTGAAAAGGTCTTTAAAGCTGCATACGTATAACTCAGAAAACAAGATGGCAATTTTTTCAACACTAAGCCATTTCAGCCATTTCTTCAAGGCCGTCCTTGTTGTACCTGTCAACCCAACTCCGAATTAGAACAATACTAAGGCTTTTAAACATGTTTGTAGGAATTAGAATAATATGTAAGCCCTTTGAACATGTTCTTTCTTGTTAATTATTCATTTGTTAATTACCAGTACTTATTAATATTTTTTATTAATAGTTTGCTTATATTTAAGGATACAGTAATTATGTAACTCAGTACCTTTTGGAGGTGCTCCATCAGACATCTTTGAGTTTTGTAGTAGTCGCTGTTCTGATTGGATACCATCACAATCCACATAAAGTTTTTTTCGAAACTATTTTCAAATCTTCCACGTTTGCTCCCAGTTTCAAAATTTTTCCAACTGCTACTATAAGACTGGACGTTTCTTGGTAAAAAGTTCGTCAATGCCCATTGTTAAAGAGTCGAGAAAGGGGTAAAATGTCAAACAGCGGTTTTGATCTTCTTTGCTCTCATAATAGTGAGATGTCTGGGTGTTGTCATCGATACGAGAAGATACCTTTCGCTTTTTCACATCAGGAATCTCCACGCCTATTTTCTCACATGTTTCTTTTAAACTATTGATAATTTCTTTGAATGAAGTCTCGCTCCTCAATGTTGATAAGGACTCTCGGAGCCTTTGAACTGAATTCACAGCTGTCAATAATGGACATTTCATCATGATCAGCTTTCATTATATCTTGAACTCTAGAAACCTTTAAACTTATATCCCGGCACCGCTGCTCGTTGAACAGTATTCAGCAATTTTGAATGAAACCTAAAAAACTCATCTCATTGGGTGGTGCCCCGGAGCACCTATGGTAGATGACCATTGAGCAGCCGATGCTTTCTATAAAATAAAATATAATGAAATAGTAATCATGACCTTGCAGTGTTTGGTGTATAACTTACTTGCTAAGGTGCCTTCTTCTGCATCGGATAATGAAAATCATAGGTTCCTCAGCCATCCACTGTTGTAGTCTTCTCTATTCGTTGTGTTACTGCATTTGATTTCATTGAACAAAGCAGTCCGCATTCATGTAACAAGGTTATAGTAAATGAACATCAGCATTTTTTCAGCAGCCGCGTCCCTCTGGTAAGATTTTGAAGGTTTTATTTTCGCATCAGATGTTTTCTTTGGTGGAGTCCCAAAGGGTTATCCCATATTGATGTGGGTCAGCACGATATGCTGCTCGTAGATATGATTTCTTGAAGGGCTTTGACAGAGCTGGACTGACATCAAACTAGAAATCAGTCCAAGATGCTTAACTGCTGAATGTCAAGGGGACAAACTTATATTCCGGCACGTTATTGGCACAGCTGCTCGTCCAAAGCCTGAGAACAGTACTGAGTCATCTGCAAACACACAGTATGACTGTAAATACCATGTACATAGGCAGATAATAGTGCAAAAATTGGCCCAGCACGGAACCTTGAGGGACACCTTGAATGAGCCTGAAACCTAAAAAACTGAACCATTCCAGGCAGTACCTGATGCTAAATGTAAAGTTTTTTCCAAAATGAGCTGTTTGGTGGTGCGCTGACTGCCCCGGGCACCTATGGTAGATGACCATTGAGCAGCCGACTTTCTATAAAATAAAATATACCCTGTGACCTATACCTACTAATAGCGCAGCCTGTTTTCGAACATTTGAACCGGCAAAACAGACGAAAAAAGCCCGTTCGATCATTTGAACTTCGATTATTTAATACCCCACCGACATCGACGACTTCGTGCTTCACTTCTCATGACGTGGTGGTGGAAATGTTATTACAAATAATGGCAATGACGATAGTATTATTAATACTAACCGAGTTTTGAAACGGTGTAAACCTATTTCGTTAGTTGTGAGGTATCTAGATTTTTAAATGACATCACCAGCAATACTCTAACATAGGCCCGTTCAAATAAGTATTAGGTTTGCACGTGGTAAGTTGTACAGGTAAAGCTAGAAATACTATAAATGTACTCTTTTGTGAGTTTTTATCTCAGATAATGTTTTACCAAAACTTTATAAGTAGTTCTAATACCGAAAAATTAGTCCTAGGCTTGCCTATTTAGCTAAGGAAAGGATTACTACTTGTAACCCTACTTCCTAATCTACCCTAAACTAACTGAACTTAACCTAACTAATTTACCCTGAACTAACTTAGCCTAACCTTACTTACTTGTTAAGCTGGGTTTCCATTTCAACATTGAGATCAACATTGTTGGGCTCATGCTGGGGACAATGTTGAAAGAATGTTTGCACTTCTTTAGTTTTGAGCCCAACAGTGTTGGGCGCAATGTTGTGACTCGGTGGACTGTTTCCATTTAGTCTGGTTTTTAGCAGTGAGGTTTCAACAACCATGGCTGAACAACACTGTTGGGTGCAGATTTTGTTGAAATGGAACCGTAGCTTTACTTTTTACAGCCACTGTCCTTGAGATAGGGGGCTCGTCACGTTTTTTATTTTAAGACGCTGTGCTTGCTGGCCAACTGTTTTTTTTCTGTTCATCAAACTCACTTATCTTATAGAAAGGCTTTTCTGTTAACTAGGTAGTGTTTAAGTTTTTGAATTAGCTGCATCTTGAAAACTTTTGAGATTGGCTAGATGATGATAGTAGAATTTTGTATGGTATTTTTCCAATATAGTGACTTGTCTTCTAACTGGCAAAAACTGATTTAGCACAATGAGGGACCCTTGTGCTAAAAAAAATTTTTAAGGCGCGGAACATATTTAAAAATGGCTGTAAAGTTGGGACTATTTTACGATCAGGAGACGTCCAGAGCACCGAGAAGCTATCTGTCACCGACTTCCCTCCAACCACCACCCACTTGGCTGTCACAATAGCTCGTTCATTCTACCCCTTATTTAAAACAAACATAAAGGCTGAATAAGGTATTATTGTAGGGTTTTGTTGGGTTAGGAAGGGGAGTCTTGAATGGTAATTTGTTTATTTGGGTCTACTTGCACTTTATTTTACATCTGTTTTGTGGCGGAGAATATTTTCGTGTTTTGTTGGCAAACAGAGACATTGGGCTATTATTGGTGAGATTCAAATTAAGGTTGAATTTAATAACAGTGTTTGTTTTTTGAATTAAGTCCTAATTGATTTTAATGTTTTCTTCCTTGGTTGAAATGAGTTGTTAACATATGTTATCTAGTTCCTCATTTAGGTCTGCAAGAATTTTTTAGTTTTAAGTTTTCATTCTGTAGGCTGTTTATTGTATTGTAGGTTTCTTCAAGTAATTCAGTTGTGTCATTAGATTTTGATTTTTTGTTAATTACGTCGGTATTCTGTAGTGTCTTCTCTTTGATGGAAATATTTGCTTTACAGGCGGGGCAATTCCATTCAACTGTCTTGTCTCTAGGGGCTAGCTTTTGATGCGGTCGTATAGCTTCTTGGTAACCTTCTCACAAGTAGTAAAACCATGTATTACAGCTGTCACAGAACAGACGTATCCTTGTCTTCAAAGGAGCCTGAGCATATTCCACATTGTCTTATTCCGTTTTGTTGCTGTTAATAGAAATGTTCTCTTTATTATCCGCTCCTACAGAGGAATCGTCATAAATTCTACTTGGGGTTTTCATATTGATTGAGGAAGTTTATGATGGTACTTAAGCTACGCCTTGTTATAGTTTTACATTGTTATTGTTGTTAATACATTAATTAAACTGAACACTTAGTCAACTGTGTATAAAACAAGTAAAATGATCATATCAAAAATGCAATGCCGCTTATGGTGTGATTATGAAAAACGGAAAATTAGTAATTCCAAGTTTCAGCAGAAGATTATAATTTAAACTATACATGAACCTATGTAATAACTAATAAACTATAGTAGATTTAAAATTAATAATAGTGGCAGAGATCAATTTAATTAGAAGACCGGTATTTTCTGGCCACTTCAGGAAGAAAACTACTCCCTAAGTTTTGGGCAATAGGCCATTGAGAACAGGTGGAGTTTCCCAACTGCCCGAAACGTTGGGAGAAATTTTCTTCCTGATTCGGCCGGTAAAGTCCATATTTCTAATTATATAAAACTATACTATAACCAAATTTTAAAATAGTCCTAACTTTAATGACATTTTTTAATATATTACGCGCTTCAAAAGAAGAATAAAAAGTGTGGGAGTTCACTTTACTTACTTACTGGACTTTTTCTTCTTTTCCTGTTTGCCACTTGTGAGGTAGCTTAGGAGGCCAAAGTCCTTCCTGGTAGGAGGGAGATTTGGTTATTTGGGTGGATAAGTTAGGATTATAGTCGAAAAATTCCTGTAGGCTATAGAAACTATTTTTAATCAGAAAACACTTTAGTTCACTCTTGAATTTGTTCAGATTTACAATTTGTGTTAAATTTTTAGGTAATGCCTGAAACATTTTTCTACCTATGTATTCTGGTTTTGTTCAAAAAGTTTTAGTCTATGGGGCTGAGAGAAATTATTTTTATCTCTAGTGTTATAGTTATGAGATAAATTAATATATTGAGGTAAACAGTTTTTAACATATATGGAAATTTCAAATATAAATAGACATGGAACTGTTAAAATTTCTAAGTACGAAAAGTGTTCCCTGCAATGATCTTGTCTTCTGAGTCCTAGCATTGCACGCAGTGCTTTTTTTGCCACAGGAAAATTTCTAGTATATTTGAAATTGAAGCCCCCAGAGAGCAGAGTAGGAGATGTGTGACTCGAGCAAACAGTGGTAGACACTCTTCAGAAGGCTGTTGTTTTGTAGTCCTCTTAGGCTTCTGAGCTCAAAGACTCCTTTTAGCCAGTTTTCTTTTATCTTTCCCAACTGTTCACCCCAGTTCAGACTATCGTCCAACGCCACTCCTATGAACTTGGCATTTTTCTTGGCACAACTCCCTCTCACCCAAATGCAAGGCTGGTACTCTGTTAAATTTTGATTGCTGCTTATTACGAGTTTGGATGCAAAGATAATTTGTCTTTTCTGGGTTCAGTTTCAAATGGTTTCTTTAAAAAAAAAATTAAAAAATGTTGCTCTAGAGTATCACAGTCTTTATTTTTGGTGATAAGAATTGTGTCATCAGCAAAAATGAAAAGATTTTCTTCCGGTATGACGTCAGTGATATCATTGACATACACCAGAAAGAGAAGTGGCCCCAGGATAGATCCTTGAGGCACTCCTTTCTTGATTAATTTTAAATTTGATCTGACTATTGAAATGTCTCCATTTGAATCATGGATTATTTCTGTCATTTGTGCCCTATTACCCATATAACTAGTAAGCCAATTTAGTGCTAAACCATTGACACCCAGATTTGGCAATTTGTTTAGCAGTATATCTGCATCAACACAATCAAATGCTTTCGATAAATCAGGAAAGCAGCTTATTACCGATTCGCCTGCATCCATTGCATTGATACAGTCGTTTAGAAAATCAATTAACGCCAATTTAGTAGATTTTGATTTCCTAAAGCCATATTGCCTATTGCAGAGAAGATTATTTCCCTCCAGATAGGCCACTAGCTGTTCGGAAACAACCTTTTCTAGAAATTTAAAAATAGGGAGGAGTGAGATTGGACAATAGTTGGACATCTCCAACTCATCACCTTTTTTTGAAGATTGGTCTGATTTTGGCAATCTTACAGCCATCTGGGAAGATGCCCGTTCTCAGTGATGAATTAATCATGTGCAGCATTGGCCGTAGGACTTCATCTTGGCAGTGTTTTACAATTTTCATGTTGAAATTGTCTGATCCCATTGACTTTTTTGGCAAGAATTTTTTGAAGATGCTTATTAACCCTTTGAATGCCATAAACGATTTTAAGCTAAATATGGTCTAGTGCCAAATTAGTTTAAATTTTTTTTAAAAATAAAACCCCAATGCCAATTTTGTTTTTCATTCTGTAGGTAATAAGAAATAAAAAAATGATGAATTTACTTTTTTATCCTTTTATTTGGCCACATAATTGAAATTAATAGAAAACATAGTAAAAATACAAAAAAAAAAATGAAATTTATTGTTGACACACTTTTATCTTGAAAATTTTATTGAATATGCATTTTAACATTATTATAATACATCTTTCAAACAAAATTATGTAAATAAATATGTATATATATATATATATATATTACAAAATATATATAAGTATATATATATATATAAGAATTTTTTTACAAAATGTTGGTAAAAAAAATTTTGAATTATTCATAAGTTATCGTCAATATTGTACATAAGAGTAAATAAAAAAACTGTTATTGGAAATGAACATATAAAAATAACAAAATAAACGATATATTTACATCTACACTTGTCTCCTTCTTGTTGCCTAGAAGTTCTTTTGCGTATGATACACTTCAAAACAGTCATCTGGATGAAGTACTGGTGTGTTGGTGCACGTCTTGCAGAAATAGATAGATTCCCGCCGAATTCCTTTCTTGTGGCAGACAACACATCGGGATCCTTTCGGGCGTCTTCCCATGAAGTGAGTGGTGCCGTCAAGTCGCTGCTCTGGAGGTCCTTGAGGCCGGCGTCCTCGTTTGACAGTCTTGGGAAGAGACACTTTTTCTGCTACCAGATCTTTTAGCAACGCGTACCTGAATTCTAGATGAGTCAGAGGTTTTTCACTGTTTTTCAACTGTAGGTCCTTGTATAATATATAACTATTGACAATGGCCACTTCAAAGAACCAAAAAAACATTTTTCTGTACCATTTTTTCGATTTTCGGAGGAATTGGTATGAAGAAATGAAATGGTCTGCTCTATCAACAGCCCCCATGTGTTTGGTGTAGTCAAGAACGACGTCTGGCTTGAGGGTAGGAGGCTGGTTCGGCCACTTGCTGGCAACTTCTTTCACATCATTTTTGCTCCCTCTGTTGTTAGAACTGAGCATGGTCACCACCCTCTTGTCTTTCCAGGACACCACAAGTAGTTTCCCTTTCTCTGAGGATATTTCCCCCTTCTTCATTTTCTTCTGAAATCCTTTTATTCCAACAGGCAAGCCTACCCTATTCGTGTTTACTGTACCAGTAACATAACACTTCAGATCTAGTAACTCTTTTGCGAGTTCTGGACTCGTGTAGTAGCGATCCGTGTATACGTGAAGTCCCTTAGTTGGGTGGCTAGGGTTCTTGAACACCACAGATTCTGTCAAAGTCTTCACTATTTGAGTAGTTTTTAGTAGATTTGAATTTGGATAGATATCTTGCTTTCCAAAATAAGGCATGAAATCGTATATATATCCATTGTAGCAGTCAGACAGTACAAAAACCTTCAACCCGAACTTCGTCGGTTTATTTTTATTATATACTCTAAAGCTAACCTTTCCTTTGAAGGATACAGTGCTTTCATCAACAGCAACTTTATTTCCTGGCGTGAAAAAAAGTTTAGTCATTTTTTTCATGTGTTCGTGTATTGGCTGGATTAGAAATCCTTTAGGCCTGTGACGATTTCCATCTGAGTGGTTGAAGTGGAGATTGTAAAAAATATTTAGGAAATGATTCTTAGAAAAGACATCGCCGTAAAAGGCAATTTTCCTCTCCCACTGTGTGCTAAAGTAGGCTTGGATGCTTGTAAGCGGCATTAGCCCCATGTTGATAACAACGCCGAAAAATGCCTTCATTTCCGTAGGTGTCACATCTTTCCATTTATTGAGTCGTGAGTGAGGTGACTGGTTCAGTGTTTTTCTACTATTTGCATAGAAATTTGTTTCGGAACAAATATGTGCAATAAGGTCGTCGTTGAAAAATAGTTCGAAATACTCAATCGGCCGGGATTCCTTGTCAAATGTTGATGGTAAACACAAACCTGCATTTGCGTTGTAGATAGGGATAGTTTGTCCTGGTCCTGGATCAGAGGTGGTCACATCAACCCAGTCATTGACTGGGCGCCGAGGAGGGGCATTAGCAACCGGGCGTCTGGTGATATTAGCAGCAGGCTGTCTAGCTCGGGTTTGGTTTGTATTAGGTGCTGTAGTCGGTGGTTGTGTGGTAAGTGCTCTAGTCGGTGGTCGTGTGGGGGTTGATGTAGTCGGTGATTGTGTGGTGGGTGATGTAGGCCCAGTCGGTGGTCGTGTGGTGGGTGATGTAGTCGGTGGTGATGTGGTTGGTACTGCAGTCAGTGATTGAGGTGAAGGTGGATCGGCCATCTCTTCATCAATGTCACTATCACTGATATTGTGCAGAAGAATGTCCTCTTGTTCCATTTCTTGAAGCTCACTATAATCTAGTGCACTCGAAAAGACGTATTCATCAATTCACTGACAAACATATCAAAGTCCGATCGTCCGATTTGCCATCTTGTAAAAATGAACAAATAACACACCGCACAAAACAAAACAACGCAGCGAGTGTCACGCTTGACATGCAGAGTGCGACTGGCGTGTAGTAAGGGAGCACGCAAGTGGGAATAGCCGTACACGGCACTGGTGGGAGTAGCGGCGGCCGTCGCCGCCATTGTTTGCGACTGCGTACATTCCAAGGTCAAAACCCTACGTGACCGCTTTGTTTGCACTCGAGAGGGACTAGCAACGCGTACACAACCTGCATTTAGCAGTTGAGTGCCAACGCATTGATTAATTAGGACTTTATTCATTTTGCGGTAAACCCGTATTAGGCAAGGTTCGAAAACCGGTCGGCGGTTATAACCGTATTTGGCATTCAAAGGGTTGAAGTGTTTTCATTTATTTCTTTAAATTTGTTGAGGCATATACCTTGTTTGACATGTTCCCTTTCTGTAAGTTGTCTTTTAGTTAAGGGTAACATTTCTATTTCCATTGCTACATCAATAAAGTAATTGTTGAAACTTTCACTAATTTGTTTTGGTCATCTGTTATTTTCCCAACTATTTTTAAAGTGATTTTATTTTCTTTTTTGATATCTTTACCTCTATGATCATTAAGAATTGACCATGCTTCCTTTGCCTTGTTTTCAGATTCATTAATGCGTTTGATATACCAATCAATTTTTGTTTTTTTTAATACAATCTGTATATTGTTTTTGAGCTTCCTTCAATTGTTGTTTATTAAAGTCTGTTTTATGTGATTTCCAATCATTATATTTTTCTATTGAGATCCTTTTTAATTCTGTAATTTCATCGCTTTTCCACTTTACACTGCTATTGTTTTAGAAGGGCAGGCTATTTCATAGTAATAACTAAATATATTTAAGAAGGCTGAATATTTTTCATTAATGTCATTTGTTTCAAACACTTCCTTCCAATTGTCTTGTTTTAATCTATATTTTAATTCATGTATTTGGTTTTCTTCAATAGGCCTTACTGTTTTAGTTTTTGAAAGTTCCGTTTCCTCTAGAATATCTGGTAGAGTTATACTAATGGCTTGATGATCTGATATTAATGGTTCAAAAGTGTTACTAATATTATTTGAAAAGTTTGTTTTACAATTATCAATACAAATGCTACTATTTTTGTCAATTCTAGTTGGTTCAAAAATTGTTTTTCTAAGGCCAAAGCTGGTCATGAGGTTATTAAAATATTTTGTTTTGGAATCATCTTTCATAAAATTTAAATTCCAATCTCCTCCCATTACAAAGCCTAGATTTCTTTTTCTAGCTCAAAGTCAGATAATAGAGACTCTAATTTGTCAAAGAATATGTCAATGTCTCCATCAGGACTTCTGTAGATTACAGCTAATATTAATTTTCTTGCCTACTTCTACTAATATTTCAGAGGCTTCAAAAATTTTTTGTTCTGAATATTTATTACTTAATTTCAAAATCTTAGTTACTTTCGCCTTCGTGAATGCATGTTGGAATATTGCAACACCTCCCATTTTCATATTTTCCCTAGCAAAGAAGCTAATTAGATTATAGTTTTGTAGTGTGATCATTTGAATGTTACCTTCGGTAAGTCCATGCTCACTAAGTCTGGTTTTTCCTCTTCAAGGAAGATTTCTAACTGTCCAATTTTGTCTTTGATTCCCCTTACATTTAAATTAATTAGGCTGAAAGGACTCTTTTTTTACAAATATTATTTTTGTTTTTCTTTATGTGTTCATTGGTTTGTGGATGATTAGATTGGTTAAATGAGGTTAGGTTACATCTTTTGTTTTTTCTACATACAGTATATGTTTTTTGTTTAGTCTTACAATTAATATAGGTGCTTATTAGGCTGCTCAGGATGTTTTTGCCTTTCCAATTCAAATGCAAACCATGCTCAGTGAAACAGTCTCTCTCTAGCATAGGGTTTAGACTCATGTAGCCTCACTTTTTCTTTTCACAGATTTTCTTTAGTTCTGCATTCTGTTGTTTAATTAGGCTATTCAGGGCTGGTAGATCCCATCTGAGAGGAGTCTCTACCAGGAGGACATCATTCCCATAGGCTTTCAGTTCGCCATTTAAGACCCCTCCATGTTCTCTATGCTCTCAGCTGAAATTTTGTTTGTTCCTCCCACTATCACCAAAAAATCCCCCTCATAATCAATTGCTCGTTCTGCCACTTCTCTCAAAGTCTTCCCTGGTAAAGCTATACACTGCATCTCACAACTCGTGCCCCTTAATTCCCCTGCAATTCTCCAATTTTCTGGCATGACTATCCCCTAAGTCCCTGGGAAGTCCCTGTTGCTACAGTGTACGTGAAGTGTGCTCCTGCATTTTCATCAATTTCTGTCAGGTTTAAGTAAATTTTATCATGAGAAAATGTTATCAAAGTGTTGAGTTACCTTTAGTGAAGTGGTATGCCAGGTAGTTATTATCAATATAGACCCTCAGTGATAAATATTTAAGTTTAACTGTTTCAAACCGGTTTACATTTAGATTTTATCAGGTTAAACACAAAAGTTTTCACTATTTATAACATTATTATATGCCCACTATTCTCTGGCTACCACCTGAGCTTACAAAGCTAACACTAGTGCTCTGATTTTCACTCACACTTCCACTTTGATGCTGATCTGTAGAAGTCTGTACTGTTGAGGTGTCTGAGTTGATGGAGGTAACTTGTGACGAGCCACTTTCCTGTTGCTGGTTGGTTGAATACTTTCCAGGCAAAGTTGGGAAACCCTCCATGGTGAATTTTGGCCGGTTACTTGTATCTCTTGTCTTTCTTTGACTTACAGGAACATTCTTCCATATTTCATTTTTCTGGTACATGTTTATAAGCTTTTTTTAGTTGGTTATTGAAATTGTAATGACTCAATCCATTCCTAAGAATTCTGTAGGATTTTTGATAGTAAGAAATAATTTCAATGTTAGTTCCTGCGGTTCTGGAATGTCATTATATTTCTGATAAAATGCTCCAAAGATATTTTGTCTCGCACATCCCATTGGTAAGCAAATTAGATGCTTGCTTTAAAGTCTTTTTCCATATCCTGAAAATACTGATCATAATCCCAAGGGGTGGGCTTGAGAAAATACAGCGGTTTTGTGATGAGGCTGTAGACGCCGGCTTTATTTTCATTGTGTTGGAAAGCCAGATGTTGAGTGCGACGTTGATCAGGTGATTAGGGTCTTCCAAATTCATTTCTGAAAATAACAGCCACTCTTGCACTCATGTGAAAGTCTGCTGAGATACAGTGTGAGAAAGCAGTTGTCTTAACATTTTGCTCTCTAGCAATTACATGTTGTTTTCAGAAACTGTCACAGTAGGTTTTGTGGAGAGCGACTTGAAGCCAAATTTTGACTTGTATTAATAGTTACTAGTTTCCAGTTTCATACAGGCTACTTTTGCATTATTTCGGGTTTGTATTATTTGGTTGTTTGGTTATTTATTTGGTTGACGTTGTTAGTTGTTTTGGTTTTTGAGTCAGCGTGATCATCCATCATCCAGGTTTTTAGCTTATTAACTATAAGATTGGCCATGTGTGTTTTCCCAAACTGATTTAGATGAAAAATAATAGATGAAAACTAAATGAAATTCAATCCTTCGTAATTCTTTGATAATTTGTAACACAGCCATGGTTTTTGGGCTTAGTACAATCCTGACAGTATTTAGACAGAACTTCAACATCTATCACCTTAGCAGTATCAAAGGATGTGACACGGTTCAAGGCGCAGTGTAGTCTCTTTTCTGCAACAGAAATGCTGCTGCTATTTCATTATTTACGTTTTTGTTGATAGCGTCTTAGCTGCCTCTTTCATAGAGTCTTGAGTGACTTCCTCCAGCACTACTTTCAATAACCTATAATGAGTTACAAACTTTGAAGGAAGAGGGGGCAGATTTATTAGCGTCAAAAGGTTTGCGACCCAGCTAGGCCTATGTCTATGCATCACATTGCGTACACAAATCGCAAGTTTGTTTCGTACATTCTACTAGAGTACTTTTGACTTACTGTGATGTTATTTTTTAGTTTTTCTCAAGATAGTTATTACAAATTAATTCGAAACTGGTCATTAAACCCTACATTTTATTCTCAAGCTCATTCAAAACCAAATATTGTCTAGGTCCCAAAACTTAGTTTACACATTGTCGATATCAATTTAGTTAGGCTACTGATACAGTAGGCTGAGTTAAGCAACCTAACCTAACCTAACCTAGAAGAACAGGGAGTCCTGGGTTTGTGAACTAGGGTCTAGGTCCTGGAGATTCTTGGTCAACAGTGGAAACTCAGCCTACTTTGCACCTGGTAGTGTCCATCACATTTGAATATTTCAGATTTCCTGACTATTTCAGAGGAATATTACCTGTCAATTCAGCAGTATACTGATTCCTCTAAAACGTTGACAATTTATTTGGTCAATTTTGCAATTCTAGTTGTTTACATTAATTTATTTAATTACATTTTATAATACTCTTTATCCATGGTTACATTGTAATTTGAACTATTTTAGATCATTAGACTCAGCTCTTAATATTTGATTTTCCGAAATCTTAAAGTTGCTAGTGAGAACATATCTTAACATGAAGTCCAGTGACGATAACCCTTTATGGTTGTTCACATGTTTGACAATTTAATTTTGATTTGTCAATTTGGTTTCTTTGTTATTCTTTAAATAAACCCAAGTTTTAATTTGGTTTGTGAGTGCTTTTATCATGTGGCTACATTGGCTCCCGACTGCTTTAAAAGGGAATGTAAAACCAATTTTTCATTTGCATAAGATATAGGGCTTGCTTTCTTTGTTACAATGTATGACTCTTAATATTTGGGGGGCAGCTGCTCCTTTAGCCTGTATAACAATACAGAAGATTGACCAAGGTTTTACAAGAGTTACTGCTAAATATCTAACTTATTTTCAGGTTAAACACAAAAGTTTTCACTATTTATAACATTATTATATGCCCACTATTCTCTGGCTACCACCTGAGCTTACAAAGCTAACACTAGTGCTCTGATTTTCACTCACACTTCCACTTTGATGCTGATCTGTAGAAGTCTGTACTGTTGAGGTGTCTGAGTTGATGGAGGTAACTTGTTGACGAGCCACTTTCCTGTTGCTGGTTGGTTGAATACTTTCCAGGCAAAGTTGGGAAACCCTCCATGGTGAATTTTGGCCGGTTACTTGTATCTCTTGTCTTTCTTTGACTTACAGGAACATTCTTCCATATTTCATTTTTCTGGTACATGTTTATAAGCTTTTTTAGTTGGTTATTGAAATTGTAATGACTCAATCCATTCCTAAGAATTCTGTAGGATTTTTGATAGTAAGAAATAATTTCAATGTTAGTTCCTGTGCGGTTCTGGAATGTCATTATATTTCTGATAAAATGCTCCAAAGATATTTTGTCTGCACATCCCATTGGTAAGCAAATTAGATGCTTGCTTTAAAGTCTTTTTCCATATCCTGAAAATACTGATCATAATCCCAAGGGTGGGCTTGAGAAAATACAGCGGTTTTGTGATGAGGCTGTAGACGCCGGCTTTATTTTCATTGTGTTGGAAAGCCAGATGTTGAGTGCGACGTTGATCAGGTGATTAGGGTCTTCCAAATTCATTTCTGAAAATAACAGCCTCTTGCACTCATGTGAAAGTCTGCTGAGATACAGTGTGAAAAGCAGTTGTCTTAACATTTTGCTCTCTAGCAATTACATGTTGTTTTCAGAAACTGTCACAGTAGGTTTTGTGGAGAGCGACTTGAAGCCAAATTTTGACTTGTATTAATAGTTACTAGTTTCCAGTTTCATACAGGCTACTTTTGCATTATTTCGGGTTTGTATTATGGTTGTTTGGTTATTTATTTGGTTGACGTTGTTAGTTGTTTTGGTTTTGAGTCAGCGTGATCATCCATCATCCAGGTTTTTAGCTTATTAACTATAAGATTGGCCATGTGTGTTTCCCAAACTGATTTAGATGAAAATAATAGATGAAAACTAAATGAAATTCAATCTTCGTAATTCTTTGATAATTTGTAACACAGCCATGGTTTTGGGCTTAGTACAATCCTGACAGTATTTAGACAGAACTTCAACATCTATCACCTTAGCAGTATCAAAGGATGTGACACGGTTCAAGGCGCAGTGTAGTCTCTTTTCTGCAACAGAAATGCTGCTGCTATTTCATTATTTACGTTTTTGTTGATAGCGTCTTAGCTGCCTCTTTCATAGAGTCTTGAGTGACTTCCTCCAGCACTACTTTCAATAACCTATAATGAGTTACAAACTTTGAAGGAAGAGGGGGCAGATTTATTAGCGTCAAAAGGTTTGCGACCCAGCTAGGCCTATGTCTATGCATCACATTGCGTACACAAATCGCAAGTTTGTTTCGTACATTCTACTAGAGTACTTTTTGACTTACTGTGATGTTATTTTTGAGTTTTTCTCAAGATAGTTATTACAAATTAATTCGAAACTGGTCATTAAACCCTACATTTTATTCTCAAGCTCATTCAAAACCAAATATTGTCTAGGTCCCAAAACTTAGTTTACACATTGTCGATATCAATTTAGTTAGGCTACTGATACAGTAGGCTGAGTTAATAACCTAACCTAACCTAACCTAGAAGAACTTAGTGGAGTCCTGGGTTTTGTGAACTAGGGTCTAGGTCCTGGAGATTCTTGGTCAACAGTGGAAACTCAGCCTACTTTGCACCTGAGTAGTGTCCATCACATTTGAATATTTCAGATTTCCTGACTATTTCAGAGGAATATTACCTGTCAATTCAGCAGTATACTGATTCCCTCTAAAACGTTGACAATTTATTTGGTCAATTTTTGCAATTCTAGTTGTTTTACATTAATTTATTTAATTACATTTTATAATACTCTTTATCCATGGTTACATTGTAATTTGAACTATTTTAGATCATTAGACTCAGCTCTTAATATTTGATTTTCCGAAATCTTAAAGTTGCTAGTGAGAACATATCTTAACATGAAGTCCAGTGACGATAACCCTTTATGGTTGTTCACATGTTTGACAATTTAATTTTGATTTGTCAATTTGGTTTCTTTGTTATTCTTTAAATAAACCAAGTTTTAATTTGGTTTGTGAGTGCTTTTATCATGTGGCTACATTGGCTCCCGACTGCTTTAAAAGGGAATGTAAAACCAATTTTCATTTGCATAAGATATAGGGCTTGCTTTCTTTGTTACAATGTATGACTCTTAATATTTGGGGGGCAGCTGCTCCCCCAGCCCCTGTATAACAATACAGAAGATTGACCAAGGAAATTTTTACAAGAGTTACTGCTAAATATCTAACTTATTTTTATCAGGTTAAACACAAAAGTTTTCACTATTTATAACATTATTATATGCCCACTATTCTCTGGCTACCACCTGAGCTTACAAAGCTAACACTAGTGCTCTGATTTTCACTCACACTTCCACTTTGATGCTGATCTGTAGAAGTCTGTACTGTTGAGGTGTCTGAGTTGATGGAGGTAACTTGTGACGAGCCACTTTCCTGTTGCTGGTTGGTTGAATACTTTCCAGGCAAAGTTGGGAAACCCTCCATGGTGAATTTTGGCCGGTTACTTGTATCTCTTGTCTTTCTTTGACTTACAGGAACATTCTTCCATATTTCATTTTTCTGGTACATGTTTATAAGCTTTTTTAGTTGGTTATTGAAATTGTAATGACTCAATCCATTCCTAAGAATTCTGTAGGATTTTTGATAGTAAGAAATAATTTCAATGTTAGTTCCTGTGCGGTTCTGGAATGTCATTATATTTCTGATAAAATGCTCCAAAGATATTTTGTCTCGCACACATCCCATTGGTAAGCAAATTAGATGCTTGCTTTAAAGTCTTTTTCCATATCCTGAAAATACTGATCATAATCCCAAGGGGTGGGCTTGAGAAAATACAGCGGTTTTGTGATGAAGCTGTAGACGCCGGCTTTATTTTCATTGTGTTGGAAAGCCAGATGTTGAGTGCGACGTTGATCAGGTGATTAGGGTCTTCCAAATTCATTTCTGAAAATAACAGCCACTCTTGCACTCATGTGAAAGTCTGCTGAGATACAGTGTGAGAAAGCAGTTGTCTTAACATTTTGCTCTCTAGCAATTACATGTTGTTTTCAGAAACTGTCACAGTAGGTTTTGTGGAGAGCGACTTGAAGCCAAATTTTGACTTGTATTAATAGTTACTAGTTTCCAGTTTCATACAGGCTACTTTTGCATTATTTCGGGTTTGTATTATTTGGTTGTTTGGTTATTTATTTGGTTGACGTTGTTAGTTGTTTTGGTTTTTGAGTCAGCGTGATCATCCATCATCCAGGTTTTTAGCTTATTAACTATAAGATTGGCCATGTGTGTTTTCCCAAACTGATTTAGATGAAAACCCTGCTTTGAAAAATGTATTCTTTTTAAATGTCAAAGGTTTAACTGATCTACGTGGGAATATTTCGAGACAAGCTCCTGAATGCATTCATTAGCCTCGTCTATTTTCAAATTTGAGTAGTGCCATGGAGGTGCATCATATCTTCTTGGTACTGTTACTATTAGCACTGGCGGTTTTCCTGATTTTTCAAGTAGTTTTTAAAACTATCATAATCCTTTCCGGGAGTACCCATAGCAGCATCATTTGCCCCTGCAATAAATATATTACAGGTTCTTCCAACCTCTTTTGGTGGAATCTTCAATGTTTTTATGACTTCACCACAAGGTGCTCCTGGTTTACATATACCAAGTAATCAATAATCAAATCTTTATTGTCACATAACATTTTTTACATAGCATTTCTAAAAAATTGGTGAAATTGTCAATGCAAGTTAGAGTACAATACATTATTTCAGGAATCTTAAAACAAAAAATATAGATATTACACATTAATTTTGACTGATTAATTTACAATGTATCATCTGTTAAATATTCTTTTACGCTATAATAGTTTTTACTCAACAAGAAATCCCTAAGGCTGCTTTTAAAGGAGCTGGTATTGATCAGGCTTTTGTATTGAAGTGGAAGCTTATTGAATAGTTTTTTCCCTATATACATAGGTGTTTTCTACCAGTTGTAGCCTATGTATAAGGTATTGAAAATGGCTGCTTTTAAAGGAGCTGGTATTGATCAGGCTTTTGTATTGAAGTGGAAGCTTATTGAATAGTTTTTTCCCTATATACATAGGTGTTTTCCACCAGTTGTAGCCTATGTAAAAGGTATTGAAAATGTTGTTTGTGCCTAGTATTATAGTTATGGTGATAATTCCAGGCATGGTGAAAAATCCCCCTCATAATCATTTGCTCGTTCTGCCACTTCCCTCAAAGTCTTCCCTGGTAAAGCTACACACTGCATCTCACAACTCGTGCCCCTTAATTCCCCTGCAATTCTCCCCCCATTTTCTGGCATGACTATCCCCTAAAACGAGGACCCTTTCTTTTGAGGTTCGCCCCTCTCTAGTGTTTTTGAGAGGAGGAAACTCATTTAGATCTTTAGCTAGTTTCTTTTGTAAAAAAAAAAAAATAGCAAGAATTCTGATTATCAATACAATTTTTGGCACAATCATTAACTTGTGCTTATAGCTTCATACTTAAACCTTAAGTTGAATGTGAGTCCCATTTCTTTCTTATTTTATTAATTTGACAGAAGCTATTTTATAATATACAATAAAAATATATATTAAAATCTATTGTTGATAATTTTAGAAATATTTAAGTCCCATACTGTCAGAACTTGTATGTTAACTTGATGAAAAGGGACTCCATTTCTTCTCAACTTTATTATTTACTTGGTTGTGAAAGATTTTAAATTCTTTTTCTTTTCATTTCTTTGAAGTGAGAGTTATCTTCACAATCTAAGTTGTTAAAATATTAAATCTATTACTCACAAAATGTTTGGAATCGGTTCAGCTTTTTTGAACACAATTTGTTTGGATTTCAAGACTAGATTAGATGTTTTCACTTGTTGTTTAAGTGGATTTGTGTATGATTTTCTTTTCTTTATCTGACAAGTTTTTCAAAGTCCAATTGTAAACTTTTTCTTTTTTTTTAATTTCACTTTTAGAAGCAGACACATCAAACATCATTCTTTAAACAGTTTTTGAGCTGAAAAGCTGGTTTTCTCTATTGTACCACAACAACGCCAACTGTGCCCTTTTGTTCAAAACATCTTCTGACTTTATACAATTAAATAGTTTTGAAGTGTACAGATCAATTGAGTTTGATTGTTCTGACAATAACCTTTGGATTAAAATTTCTGCAAAAAGTGTCAGATAGATACCACAGTCTTTTGAGTTACCCTGGTTAGATACTTTGAAATATCAACTGGGAGACAACCTTTAAATCCAAAGTAATCACTAATTTTAGTGGCAATGATCTTAGCATGTGGCAAATTGTAGTTCCAATTGAGTCATAGTAGAAACCCTGGTTTAATTCTTTGACAAATAGTAACAAACTCCAGTGAGAACCTTCACTATAGCCATTCTTACTGATTCGTTTTTGGAAACACTGGTCTGTTATTTCTGTAGCATCATCAGCATTACAGGGAAAAATATACGAGTTATTTTACCAAAAATTTCAGGATCAATAAAATTGTCATATCCTTTTAAGCTTTTCACTCCCAAAGTCATTACAGGACTCATCAACAAAATATTACTCTTGTAGAGGAGGTACAGTGGAGGTTAGTAAATCAAAGTACATTTTTATAATTTCGTCTGTAACCCACTCACCCTCTAGCATTGACAAGGTGATGGACGATTTCACATGACTACCGGTCAGGCATTCTAGTCTGTGAGGTTCTTCCAAGTTACTACAACTTTGTTCAATATCCTCGGTTTCAATATTAATTTCAGAATTTGTATATAATGGTGAGCTAGTGTGCTGTGTATCAGATATTAGAAAGTAACTTAAGGTATTGATATGCTCGGTGTTCTTGGCAGGATGAGAATAGTTTACATTAAACGTTTTAATTTGGGGCTGCTGGCTCCATCCGGGGACTTTATGATAGTAAGTGATAGTTAAATCCCGCCAGACTGAAAACTTTTGTTTGAAGTGTTTTCATTTAAAAATTTTCATCTTCTTTCATAGGTTTCGTAAAAAAGTTTATTATTTTCTATTTTGTCCGTGTTTTGTACGTGAAAGTAACATCATATTTTTACTAATTTTGGATGTGTCCACAGCTGTTACTACAGCCAGCCAGTAACAGTAGCCCCTGATTTTAGCAAAAACCCGTTCATTGACTTTAAATTTACTGCTCATAGTTCAATGAAACAATGAGCTGGATTGTTTACTTACACCAGCTGATAACAGCAATCAGCTGCTGTGTGGTGAGGGACTGGTCACAAAGCAGGTAACAGGTTTCAGTTGGGAGGCTGGTCCGGTTCTACCTGATGCCTGTCGATGCAGAGTCCCGCTTTATACAACTGACGCTAACTTTGATGTATTCACCAATCAGCGTTCAGACTAAAGAGTTCTACATTTCTAAAAGAAATTAGGTTGCCATCAATTTTTGAAAAATAAGTGTTAAGCCAAAAACGTTAAGAGTTTTTGTATTCAAGTTTACTAATTGAGTCACTCAAACTTCATGTGTTTTCCTTGGTTTAGTCCCTTTGCACAAGTAAGTACAACTTTAACATAGAAAATAAAATTGTTGCTTGATTTTAAACTAAAACTGAATGCTTTAGTTATTAAAATACACTGAACTATACTATTTTAATAACTTTTTAAACTGAATAACATTTTGAAATATTGAAAAAATACATAAAAATAAAACTCACATACAACACACTACTCTACTATTCCAGTAGCAGACGACTCGGCCGAGGAGGTTGGAGTCCTTAAGGCTCTGATACAATTCTCTAGGAAATTGAAGAGTAACATCGTCTTCGTCTTCATTTCCTTTTGAATGGTTGGCACGGAGATGGTCGACATGAACAATTCTGGTACGTCCTTCAACTCTTACAAGATACGTGACTTGACTTATTAGTTTGACAATTTTTCCTGGCTGCCATTTTACCTTTTCGCCCCGTACTGTGCGTACAAACACTTCGTCTTTCAATTGGTATTTCGGATTACCCCTTTTAGATTTTGCATAATTTTCTACCTCTTCCTGTTTGAGTTCCATATCTGAGTTTAAATGTGGTTTAAAAGGCTTAGGTGAGTAGGCTAATAACGCATCAAGTGATTACGCTCTCTGCGAACATTGTTTACGTTAAAAAAACCTCCAACAGTCACTTTTTTTATCAGTTAGGCCACTCGACTAGGAGAAGTAAAATACCTCACTTTTCTCTTGTTGATCTCCGATCAACTAATCTAAGATTGACAGATGATTGAAAAACCTATTCCAAAATTTAATCTGAGGCTAATCTCAGATTAAATAATCTTAATTAAACTTGGAATTGAAAAACTGTCCTAATTCTACCAAACTAACAGTTAACTTTTTCAATCCTTATTCCAAACTCTGGTTGCAACTATGTAGTTTCAAATTTTATCTACAACCAATGCAAAATTATTGTGTAACTTATACAACATTAGTTTACGTAATTTATATTTGAAATTCATAAAACAGTAAAGGTTTAAAGAATACAGGTGTAAAATAATTAAACAAAGACTGATATTATTATCGTTTTTTTTTAAGTAATAAGTATTTACAAAACCATAATACTCGTAGTGAAGATGAATATATATAAAAAAAACATAATCAAAAATGATATACAAACATTATATGCGATTAGTTACAAAGATTACAATATAAAATGCCTCAATGAAAATCATCATAACTGAAGGTATTAAACCCAGAGGAGCCGAGGATCCTGGTTGAGATTCGTTGTGTTGAGGTGAAGTCTCATTTATCAATACTTCAATGAGTTTTATTTT
>CM032066.1:10612457-10720694 GCA_018831715.1 Matsumurasca onukii | reverse complement strand
AAAAACATTCATACACACTCTATTTAAGCAAAAGAATCATTCCATTTTCAATCATATGTAACAACAGAAATATAACAAGCAAATGATAAAATCACTAAGATCTAAGGCTTCCGGTTTACACCGCGTCACAGTTGAAATACAATTACTGCTAGAATCGACCTCTGTGGAGAGTCATCCCAGTAGCTTGTTGACTGGCTGAGACTGGATTGGCCGGTCGTCTTCATATATTCTAGTAATTGATTGGCTTGTTGCTCGTTGTCGAACTGGATTTGGCTTCAAAGACTTCTGAACTGGCTGCCAAGTTTTTGATAATTTTATGCTGTCTTCTTTGTTAAAGTTGTCTTCATGCTTCTATGGTTTCTCTAATTTTCCTTGGATAATATGTGAAATTTTTGCCAAGACTTTGGTTTTGTCAAAATCAATTCCATGCTTTTGTCTTGTAGCTGTTCTGCTATTGCCGACTTTCTATGTCTTCTTGTTTTGTGCCGTATGTGCTCTGAAGTCGTAGAGATTAGCCGTTTGTTTCACTAATATATAACTGCAAGAACCCAGGTGTAAGATGAATGTTGTCTTTCACAGGTCGTAAACAATTCCTGATTTTGTTGGCCGGCTTGAATATGGTTTTGAATGTTATGTTTCTTCAGAATCTCCCAACCTATCTGTAGTCCCCTTGACGTATGGAATGTGGTACTCACAGACATTGTCGCTGTTTTCGGATGGCGGCTTCTGAAGAAACATAACATTCAACCATATTCGCCGGCCAACAAAATCAGGAACTGTTTACGACCCGTGAAAGACAACATCATCTTGTACACCTGAGTTTATGAGATACCTTGCAGTTGCGGCTCAGTCTATATTGGTGAAACAGAGCAGCTAATCCTCTACACGACTTCCAAGAGCACATTTTGGCACATAAAAACAAAGAAGGAGCTCAACAAACCGGCAATATTAGGAAGTGACAAGCTCCGTCTGAAAATTTTAGCTCAAGAAAAATAAGGCAAGAAATAATCAGCATGTTATTATTTTAAAGAAGACGACATAAGCCAAAACTTGACGTCAGTTCTTCGAAATATTAACTTCCGGTAATCCAGAAGAGCTGTGCCTCGGCAATCATGACCCACTGGGGCATATGAGCGCCATCGGCCGGCCAGTCAGCTGAAAAAGTGACTAGCACAACGAATCGAAAACGTCTTTAACAGTGTGTATTTCAACTGTGATACTGATGTCGGAAAACTAGATCTTAGTGATGACTTTACCGACTTGAAGCACAAGGTTAAGTTAAGAAATGATAAAATGTTGATTTTCCTTTATAAACACGGTAAGAGCCAATATTTTTTTAAAATGTACTAGGTATCTTTAACAAATTTTATATTAATTTAAATTTAAATGAAAATTGTGTAGTTACAAGAAGAAGTGAAAAAATACTTGATGTTCATTATTAATAAATACCTCTGTCTAAGTTCAAGAGGTTCTTTTTTTTACTGTAATATTTTTTATTTGTGTAACCTAAAATAATATATAGAATAAGACATGATGTTAAGATACTGTTGACATTTGTTATTATCTAGTGACGGACTGCTAATTTGACAAGTATTTAAAATTAATTTTCTTTTTTTAAACCGAGCGTGCCTTCGTGCACATGGTGAAATAATAATATTAAAATTGAATACACGTTTTCTTATTCTAATTCTCAATCAAACGTGCCTGAAAGGGTGTGTTCCACTTGACGACTTGCCTCGTCTCAAGTTGTAAATGAACAAAGCAACACCCTTTTGTTCACTATCGGAAGTTCGAAACAACATAGGTTTTCTTAGTACTCTGAACACGACTGTTACAATAATTCCGACCGCGTTTTCCACAACTCATCAACACCGACCGTGTCGATAGTTACACGTTGTTCACTACCTTTTCATGTAGCCCAGGATATGTTTTCATAATTGTTAGTTTTAATGGAAATGCGTCATCCGCGACGATAACGTAAGGGACGGGAAGGCTTCTTCCGATAAAGGGTACCGATAGGTAAATTGAGTGTATTGTTTTTCAAGAGCTCGTTCAACGCACTGTTTGCAAACACTCCACCGTCGACAATCGTCCTTGACATCTAACAGACACGTACATGAAACAATAATGCATCCACCAAAGCTAGCAGGACGATACTGAAGAATCTTTGTAGTTGAAGTAATCACTCCAGTATGTATTGGAGCTTCCAAGCTTTCCGTCCATGGCTCCAACGCAGTGAGAAAGTGCCATAGATGGATGTAGCCATTCCTCAAGCGTGGAAAATACCTTAAAAGACATAATGTAATTATTTTATACGGTATTATCAGACAAAGTTGGTCTGAACCATTTTATTTCCTTGTCTTTCTTGCATTATTTTGAATTTTTTTAGCGTGAAGAGGAAGGACAATCCGGAAACAGAAAATGAGGACACGGAAACAGAAATCACCCCCAGCCCCGCTTCCACAAGTCAGCGGCGCACAAGCCTCAGCAGCTAAGCGTGCTATGACACCACCCAAGCTCCGAAACCAGCCAAACACAACAAACGGAAAACTAGCAATATGATGGCTGAGGAGGCATACGCCATTATGAATCGGCTTGACAACAAGAACCGAGAAAAAGATCATTATTAGGTAAGAATATTGACGTTGTGGTTATACAATCGTTTTCAATAACATTAACACTGTGTTTCTCATCAAAAATACACTTAAAAGCCCAAAATATGAATGGGTTTTGATCATTTTAAAACTAACCTTGAAACATTCAGCACAAAAGACATTAGGCCTAGGCCTATGCCTAATCTTAAAATAATAAAAATGTTACAATAAAGTCTGACAGAAAATATTTCTCTAGACATGTTAAATTTAATAAAAATACTTCTTAGACTTACCCTAAGAAGGATAAACACAATAAATACTTTTTAACAAAATTAATATTATTGTTCTTGTTACAGGTATTCGGGGGAACGTAGCTTGTCAGCTTCGTCAAATAAAAGACCATCGTTTGAAAATGGTTGCAAAACATCGAATCAATCAAGTTTTGTTTGAAATTGGTATGTCTGAGTTCCAACTTGCGGACGCTACTTCTAGGCCTAGAAGTGCGCAAGAAGTAACAAACAGCCCAGGGAGACGGAGCACCTTCCACGCTGATTTCTCAGACACCATATTATCTACCTGAAAATGCAACGACCGTGCAAATCTCGGTGGAAGTGGGTTTTCTGCCTCGAATGGTGGAATTGGTAGGGGTGAAGACACCGCTGCAAATTGACCACCGACATAACCGTCACCGAGAATGGACTTGGCCTTTTGTTTCCAAAATATTGTTGGTAGGCCTATTTTCCGCATTCGTCAAGGGTGACTGGGTGCACTTCGTGCATTTCGTCACCGAGAAAAGTTAAAGAACACTCGGTAATGTCTGTGGAAGAGCCTAAAAATAATTTAATTTTGCATCTGTACTTGATCTTATTTGAGGAAAAATAAAACTGAAATTCGTCAGCACGTGAGATTATTGGTTTTGTGTGTTTTAGAAAACTACAATGTGCAACGTACTTGAGTAATAATATTTTAAATAGTGCTCTCTTTATAGAGATTATTTAAAAAATGGTAATAAAGTACAACACGTTTTTGTACAGCATAGTTTGCAATGATACGAGCTTTCCGCTTTTAGCAAAAACTCTCTGAAAAAAAAAAAACTGAAAACAAATAATTTAGTTTAATTTGTGAAATATCGCAGATACTCTAATTTAACTGTTTGTAGTATAAAATACAATTCCGACGGAAAACAGGAAATGGTATAACAATGTTTTAAAATGTCTTTACAACTCAAATTTAAAGACAGCTCAGTTTGATGAAATCAGTTAAATAACCGTGCAAGCATTGTTTATAAAGTCTGCAAATTTTAGCTAATATTTTACTACATTTACGCTAATAGCCCTTCCTCGCCATTAATTTTAGTAAGTTATAGGCTAATAAAACAAATTAAGTGTCATTATATTGTACACGTTTGTTGTAAGTTCAGCTAACAAACCCGAAATGCTACTGAACGCACTGAACATTTTGTTGAAATAAAATCTAGAAATCAAGGAAAACACTTGCGAAGTTATATTTGTTTGGCTCTAACTCTGAGTGGTTTTGTTGTACAATATTGAAACTTAGCAAAGTTAACATGTACTGTTAACTAAAAATTATATAGGCCTATTCAGCAATAGTAGGGCTGAATGTATGTAAATAAAGAATAACGGGGTGAAACTTTGTTTAAGGGTTAAACTAATCGCAGTTTGCTTTTCAAACATGCGCCCGCAAGAATTTCCAGTCGAAAAACATCATCACAAAATAATTTTCAGAATAGCAACTTAACTCATCAGAACCTGACCATGGTGCTTTCTTTCTTTGAAATATCATTACAAGCCTGTTATCTGTAAGGCTATGATAAAATCTCCAGTGTAATGGATAAAAAAGGACACAGGAGCAGCTCAACAATAGTGTCAAGTAAATACTGGACTTGAAATAATCTATGTTTGTACAGTAATAACCTGGCCACACTACTTGTAAAAGTGGTCAGCTTTTGTTCAAGCTAACCAACTATCAACTATTTTAATGATCTATTATTGTTGGAATAAACTCATTTACTCATCTAATCCAACTGAATGGATAAGCACCATGGTAGTTGTTGTGCGTAACAATAAAAATTTGCATCGATCAAAAGATCTAAACTTAGCACTTAAGCGTTCACATTATCAAATCCGACATTGGATAAAGGCGCCGCTCAACAATAGTGTCAAGTAAATGCTGGACTTGAAATGTCTATGTTTGTGCAGTAATAACCTGGCCGCACTACTTGTAAAAGTGGTCAGCTTTGTTCCAAACTAACCAACTATCAACTATTGTAATGATCTATTATTGTTGGAATAAAACTCATCTCATAAATCAACTGAATGGATAAGCACCATGGTAGTTGTTGTGCGTAACAATAAAATTTGCATCGATCCAAAAGATCTAAACTTAGCACTTAAGCGTTCACATTATCAAATCCGACAATAGAGGAGATGTTGCCAAGCCTAGCAAAAGCGAAAGTGTTCACGAGCCTTGATGCAAAAGACGGATATTGGCAGGTCGAATTAGATGAAGCGCCCAGTAAGTTATCGACCTTCTGGACACCCGAGGGCAGGTATCGATGGCTCCGTTTACCATTTGGTTTGGCTCCAGCGGCGGAAGAATTTCAACGACGTCTTCATGAAACCTTGGATGGAATTGAAGGCGTATGCGTCATAGCAGACGACATCCTTGTGTACGGATGTGGCGACACGTATGAAGAAGCTGTAATCGACCATGACCGAAAGCCTAGGTTAGTGCTCGACCGTGCTCGTAAGTGCAATCCAAAACTTAATAAAAGTAAAATCAAGCTGCGTGAAAAAGAACTTGCCTACATGGGGGGTTTTGTCACTCGTTTTATTCAGTACATGAGAGACATGTGTGACAATGCTTACGTGTACTGGCACCAACCACAGGTGAACAATACTATCTGAGCTGACGGTACCATTCAGTATAAGTCTGGTCTACCTGATCAAAATGAGTTTGATGGAAACAGTCCACCAAATTTAATCGTTGTTGATGATATGATGCGGGAGTCAGACTCTAGTGTAGTAGATCTATTCACCGAAGGTTCACATCATTGACATTTAAGTGTATTTTTTATCACACAAAATCTTTTCCACCAGGGTATAGGGCAACGAGACATATCATTGAATGCTCACTATAAAACTGTTTCAAAAATCCCAGAGATCGAGCACAAATAAAACGCTCGTCAAGTGTGAAACCCAGCCGCTCTCGGGAAGCGCGTGAACGGCTGAAATCTCAAAATAAGAACGGTGGACCCGGGCATAAAAAGAACCACACAAGTAATTAAGAACAAACTTTATTTAAAGAGTAAGCAATCTTAATAACCACAATCCAATGATATAAAACTAGACAATAACAAGAAGCATGAGTATAGATAACAAACAGCGTTTACCAAAAATTAAGCGTGCACATCATAATAAATTGGCAAGGGTACAGCTTCAACAAATCACAATTAAAATTACAGATATTTAAATCTTCAATATGAATTCAAAAAGGACAAGTTAATTCAGTTTTACAAAATATAAATAGAATAGAAAAAAATATATATCACACAAATTTACTATAAAAACCTTTAACATTAACGGGTACATAACTCCCTCAAAATTCCCTTGATAATGATGGGCATAACTGACAAGTAACTTGTATTCTCTAATAATTACTTTTAAATAATTTAGAATGAACTCTTACACAAGCAAAATATTACATAACACACATTTAATTTACACTTGACACAGAAACACAAAACACATACGAGAAAATTTTGGCGTGACGTCAATTTGAAAAGAGAAAAGGGTAACCAGAAATCAGGAATTAATAATGGTAACGCTCTAGGACTGACTAGGTCCTCGAGAATTAGGGAAATGTTCTCAATCTGGTTTTAGCAAAATAACAATCCAAATTACAAAAAGGCAACTGAGTTACGGGGCCGCGCGCACGCAAGTCACCATATTCTCGGAGAAACTTTACAGTCCAGCATATTCACTACGGCACTTATCTGGCAATTTTAGCTGAACAGAAGTAGGCCAATTCAGGTAGAAACAGTTCAGCGTAGTGAGCTGCGGGCCAATCCTCGATAGCCAAGCAATGGTCGGTCAGCTTTTTCCCAACAGTACTCCAGCATCTCTGAGTAGCTGCTGTCCATTTTAGTCCAAGGATGTTACTGACTCGTACATGTTAACCGGCCTATGCCGCTAGCCGACTAAAATTACTTAGAAAGCAGCACGAAACTAATAAAACACTGGATTCAGATTATAAAGAGAAATCATCATAGAAAGATTTGTCCACAACGTGGTGCAGCCTTTTAAGTAAAAACACAACGATAGTGAGTAATTTAGTCCATTAAAACATTACAGTTACAGTTGACAATAAACAGTGGACAAATAAGAATACAAAAATAGCAGTTTGAAATCTGATGTACCTGGATAAACCTTTATCCGACTGCCAACATGGCACCAGAGTCAGACAGAGACGAAGGAAGCTGACAGCAGTAGGAAGGGGCGCCGCCACCCTCGCAGGCGCGCAGAACAAAAAACCTCGGCACTATAATTGGCTCACGTGTATCTAGATCAGAGCAAATTCATTGAAGAGGGTTATACTGATGCGACAAAAACACCGCACGGGTACTTATTACTTGACTTGAAACAATCAACTCCTGACCACATGCGGGTACGCACAAGTGTGTTTCCCAATGACGCCTATCACTATGTGTACCAACCAGTACTAGTCACTCGACGTCATAGATAAAATCAGATGTGAAGGTAATCACAAGTTTAAAAGCAATAACAATACTGCCGAGACCAAGCCTGTAAAAGTTCACATATTTTACGTGCGAATCTTGATAGTTCCAATAGTCCTTACACAACTTATGAAATTTGTTTTCGACAGCCTTTTAAACGTAAAGGAGTATTGTTGGCATTACCAATAATACATTATTATTTATCCACGCAACAGGTTAATCCAACCTGACCAGTCGCTCAAACAAAATGACAAAAAAGTTAAATGGAAAAGCCCTAAGATCTAACCGGTAGCGGATTGCGACACCAGCCAGTTACATTTAGCAAACTGCAATCAAACCATCCTTTATACCAGGACTTTTTGGCTAGCTGCTTTGGACACACCTGAGTGTTCAAAAACACTGTGACATCCCATCAGAATTCTACAAATCATGATATGCCCTATACTGCACAATATCATGAAAGAAAAACGGATAAGCAAAAATCAAATAACCTTCACACTCAAGAGGAACCAACCACATCAAAAGAACAAGTTAGTGACAACCCATCACTTCAAGAAACTCTTTAATTACCACCAAGTTTCCCTGAAAGAAGTTGTGACAGCGATGAAGAGTACGACAGCGACAGTCACCATTCTTCACAAGAAAAAAAAGGCTGGTTTGAAGAAAAATTACGCTGGACAGATGAAGAACAAACATTGCTAATCAAACATTTCGGGATAACAATTTTAAGAAAGGAAAAATTGAGAGGAAAGAGATCGAGTCATTCTTTAACAGTAATAGTAGCGTTACGAAACAGAACAGTTGCCCAAATCGTTATGTTTATTCGGAACCATAGAATCAGAAATCAGTTAGATGTCACCCCCAAAGTAAAAAGAATTTTAGAAATTAAGGAATAGCAAAAAAAAAACTGTTTGAGGAAAAGTTATTTTAATCTAATGATTTAAATATTACATAGCTGTTTACCTTTATAACAGTGTAACATAAGTAACTTTTGTACAATTTGTTGGTTGCCTTTCTTAATGTGGGAGAAGTGTGTACCGTTTACTAGGCACTACAGGTTAATTAAGTCTCAATTACCAGTACCAGTTATTGTTTGGCAAGGGCAATACAAAGTCAGAATTTTGAGATAAGTAAAGTTAAACTTTGGTTAAACCATTTACTCGGTATTTTGTAACAAGCATAATACAAAATAGTTTTTAAAAAATAAAATATTTTAATGGACCTTTCTTTTAAAATTTTACTTCAGCTATGAAAGAAAAAAAAAGTGTACACTGCTAAATTTTACTCAGTATAAGAAGCTTCCACAGCCGTTGAAACGCTTTAACTCTTTTGCAAGAATAAATTATTTGCTTCCTATAAGCAAGGTCTTTCATAAACTGATTTGGCAGGAAGCCCCTCCGCTACCATCTACCGCATAACAGTGACAGCTAAACCTTTGTTGATACAGAACGCCATTTTAATTTGGCTTCATGTTGTTGAGATGTTTGGTCCCAACGGACAGTCAGTTCATTATAACTACCGTCCTCATTTTTCTAAATATAGCAGTTATAGGCCTATCGGGACATTTTGCTGTCACAACAGAGACAGTTTACGTAAGATTGCAATGCTCTAATAAAGTCCGACTCCTTGCGGGTCCAACCCCATGGATGTCATCATCAGCATGAAAAAGTAGTTCAAGTGTTTTACTTACAGTAATACGTGCCAAATTTTATTTATTTAGTATTTTGTGTGCAAAAGTTATAAGTCGGTCCGCATTTTCAATCACACTTTCCAATAGCTATTTAGCTTAAAATTATATGTGACAGCATGCGTTTCTACCACCATAATGGAAAAAATTATTTTATTGTTTTGGTGTTCATTTAAAAAATCCCCCCCCATTTTTTCCTAATTAGCTAAACACTCGACAGTATTTTATGTAGTAGGTTATGAACTAGAAAGTATAGACTGCTTTGTTGTTTCAGAGGATACTGTGGGTTCTGACTCAAACTGAAGCTTCCATTTGTGATGGTGTACACAACAAGTAAAACAGTTTCCAAGAAAAACAACATTGCTGTAAATTTTAGAAAAAATATTGGGAATTTTTCAAGGCATTTGATAAAGATACATTATTAAAAAAAGCTACAGGTAAAGAGGAACGAATAATATTAAGACAAATTCAAATCGATGGAGATTTTAAAGTACAATGAAAACACCCTGAACCCCTGAACACCCCATTGTAAGAAAACTTCAAAAACTACTGATAGGGACTAATGTCCTCAATGCAGCAATGATAAGTAAATTTCTCTGTTAAACATTTCGTAGAGGTCAAGAGATTAGGCAAATCAATTAGAGTAGATATTCTCAAGGACACTTTATTATCAAATGAAATTAAGAGTGAACAAATGAAAACAAACATAATCATGCGGAATGATAGTTTTATGACTCTGTGCAAACAGATGAAGGACTCATACTTATTGTAACAAATTGTGTTTCATGGAGAAAAACAAGAAAAGACTATCCGAAAACACTTTAGGGTTGTGGTAGAGTTGCAGAGGCTACAATCAAATTAGACAACTCCTAAAAGGTTATTGACTATTTCAACCGACCAAATAAGATCATTTTGTTTGATGTTCACGAAATATGTGGTTTTGGACAAATGCCGAAGCCAACAACTCCTCATCAGTATAACCCAGAATAAAGGAGTTGGCTGACTACTTAGCTGCACTGTTAAGGAAAAAGATCCAAGGAATTGATGACCAGATCAAATACAATTAGGGAAATCAATTGAAAATATAGAGGGATGGCATGTCTACGACAAGGAATTCGACAAAACGAAAACAAGCAGACCGAAAGGAATTTTGAGACAAAACAACCCACTTCTTCAATGGCAGATGTCCAAACACAGAACATGTACAATTAAAACCGAAAAGAGTTTTGAACATTTTGGCAAAAGATTTCATATACGAATTTAAATCTAATTAAGCACCCTTAAGCAAGTATTTGCTATTGCGTTTGTGGATTTAATAGAAGAAGAGTTGAGAAGTAGATAAGCCGTAAGAACTGGATGGCAGCGAAGGACATTGATGAAAACAGCGATCAGTTCAAAACATTAACATTTTAGCCTGTTATATCAGCTGATGGATTTCTGCTGTTGTATTGTTTATTTAAAAAATTAAGTGTGAAATAAAAATGAATAATACTCATTGAAAAAAAAAAAAAACAATACAATTGAGAAATCAATCAGCTGATATAACACAGCAGATAAATTATTGCAAAAGTGCGCAAAACATAACCACGACATAACTGCTTTTTCTCCCAATCTGTTTTATAACAGCTACAACAATTATTGTTATATTCTTATTTATGTTTGTTTTATGTCATTTATGAAGTTTTACCAAGAAGAACTATTTTATTAGGAATTGTGGCTCTTAAATAAGGTACCGCTAAGTCAAACGACCGTATAAACTACCTAAAATACAGGCAAAATTACAGCAAAATTGGTTTTTTTTGTTATAGCTCTTAAACGAATTGAGATACAAAGTTATGTTTTATACAAAAAATGTCTATTAGAATTATTTTACAATGATATGCAATATGCTATATCTACTATTTACATTTTTGACTTATTCATGATAATATAACTCTTACATCGATTTTAGTGTTAGAAATGCTTTGAAACATGCTTGTACGCCATTAAAAAGCTCATCAAATTCTGAGAAATAATACGTATTCCATATTTTAATCGAACTTTATAGTTTAACTAAGGTATGTCCTGTAAATGCTTACGCGACTCATGTTCATAGTCTAGCTTTGTAATGGCACAACATATCAAAAAAAAATTGTTTGAAAATTGTCTTCTGATAAAACTAGGTACAATATGACCCACCTTGTATTTAAAAAAATCTCGAGTTTGGACCCCGTGAGTTTCAGTATTGACACCCTGTATACTGAGAATCTATAAAAATATTTTCCTGAAATCTCCATGTACTATTTTCAGATAGAAAAGTTTGTTTCATCTTCTACTAATAGTACCCTGTAATCCGTTTAGACACTTTATCGGCCACACCGGTATATAATAATACCAATGTTTGTATAATGTCAAGTTGTTCACTTATTTACTTGAATACTTTATTGCCAATAGTTCTCTATCCCTTGAATAAAAAAGGTGAAAACAAGAATACTTTTCAACTGTGACACACAATAATTCGGCGGAAATGCGAAGGATACATAAGCCCCACCAAGTTTTTGAAGAGAAGCGTGACTTCCGATAGGGTTAAGTGTGCGTGACCAGTTTCAAAGTCATCCACAACAAAATCAAGAGGAGCTGCAACTCTTGAGTTGATACGTTCGATTTTTTCAAAATATCTGACGAAACAGAATCTGACATTACATCTTCTATATCGCTAGGGACAAGTTCAAAATTTAAAATATGATCAATGATTTCTTTTAAAGTCCGGGAATCTTTAGAAAGTTGGTTAAAACTGGCAGCGAGGGTATTATTTGCTTTGAAGATGTCAAATGTGGAGAAGTGCCTGAGACATCCTGAATCTCCACAGTGGTATTGTTTGATGTTTGTCTACTTTAGACAATTGGACCGAATATGCTGAATTAAACTATTGACATTTGGAAACATTGAATGGCAAGCATAGAAAGAATTATGAAAAATGCAATACAGGAAAAGATTTTGGTAATTGGATGTTGAATGGAGTTAAAAAAAAGAAGCTTAAATCTGGAGACCAATATTAGTCATTTGGGACGTAGCCTTTAGAATGAAGAGCCTATTTTCAAGATGTCGGTAATTGATAAGACCTCATGACATGTGAAAATATATAAGCACAATACTGTAACGTGCAACTCTAGAAAACCCGTAAAAGATATTAAGGTGTTGACAGCCTATACGAGCCTTAATGACCGACTTCAGAGAAGGTTATACAAGTTGACCTATGGCAATTTTCTTTTTTATGTCTATTCACGAATTAATTTTGAACGCGGCCATCACACTCAGTTTGTGTTGATTGATAAATCTTAACTCCATAGTTGTCCCATTAAGAAATATTTTTGATCGGACTAATATTTCTATATAAAAAATTTAAAAAATCTCAAAAAGGCATGTATTTGTTGCGTAGTTTGCGTGGTAAAAACACTATTTCCAACCTAAAAGGGACTTCAATAGGTTTATTTCGATGTAAAATTAAATTTCCAACAAGATAGTACCCTTAAGTTATTCGAATAATTGGGCGTTGTTGAGATAAACAAATATTTTTGTCTAAAAAGACTCGAGAAGATTTCTTTGTACTTATAGAGTTATAGACGCCAAACTATACACTTGATCAAAGTTTTGAAGGAACCATGTGCGGGTCAAATTTAACTGTCTCTAAAAAATTATACATATTTAATACAATACAACTGTATTCAGATTCCTCTCTCCAATCTTCTGAAACTCATTCGCCTATAGACAAAAAATAAATTGCTCAAATTAGTACTGTATTCACTAACTCAGAACCTCTCTATTACACTTTAAATAATACATCAGGAATATTTTATTTTAAATAATGATCACAGTGCCGAAATATGTGGTTTTAAGAGACTAAGTTGAATTCGTGGCTTAATTTTAAAAATCACTTCTGAGGCATATGCTTCTTAGGTACTAGCAGCGCTACTGGCCGGCGCTGTTTTCCTTGTACGCACAGTCGCTCAGATGTAAAGCGAATTGCTGTTCAGTTGCTGTTAGTGTTTTGAACTGATCGCTGTTTTCATCAATGTCCTTCGCTGCCATCCAGTTCGTTAGTCGCAGCTATCTCCTTCTCCAACTCTTTAATTAAAATCCACAAACGCAATAGCAAATATTTGTTTAGGGTGCTTAATTAGCTGTTTAAGTATTCGTCATATGAAATCTTTTTGCCAAAATGTTCAAAACTCTTTTCGGTTTAGTTGTACATGTTCTATTAGTGTTTGGACATCTGCCATTGAAGGAGTGAGTTGTTTTTGTCTCAAAATTCCTTCGTTTGCTTGTTTTCGTTTAAGCGACGCAGCTTGCTTGTCGAATTCCTTGTCGTAGACAGCTTGCCATCCCTCTATATTTTCAATTGATTTCCCTAATTGTATTTGATCTGGGTCATCAATTCCTTGTGGATCTTTTTTCTTTAACGGTGCAGCACCTAAGTAGTCAGCCAACTCCTTTATTCTGGTCCATACTGATGAGGCTTCGACATTTCTCCTCCTTCAGCTTGTCCAAAGCCACATATTTCGTGAACAGCTGAAACAAAATGATCTTATTTGGTCGGTTGAAACATGTCAATAATTATTTTAGGTAGTTGTCTAATTTGATTGTAGCCTCTGCAACTCTACCTACAACCCTTAAGTGTTTTCGGATAGTCTTTTCTTGTTTTTCTCCATGAAGGGGTTCGCACAATTTGTTACAATAAAGTATGAGTCCTTCATCTGTTTTGCACAGAGTCGTAAAACTATCATTCCGCATAAAGATTATGTTTGTTTTCATTTGTCCACTCTTAATTTCATTTGGTAATAAAGTTTCCTTGAGAATATCTACTCTAATTGATTTGCCTAATCTTTCTTGACCACTCGCAGTACATTCTCTGAAATGTTTAACAGAATGAAATTTGCTTATCATTGCTTAGCAACGAGGACATTAGTCCCTATCAGTAGTTTTTGAAGTTCTTCTTACAATGGGCTGTTCAGGGTGTTTTTCATTGTACTTCGCGTCTCCATCGATTTGAATTTGTCTTATTATTCTTCGTTTCTCTTTACCTGTAGCTTTTAATAATGTAGCAACTTCTTCTTTGCTGCGAATCTATATCAAATGCCTTAAAAAGTTCCCAACAACCTTTTCACAAAATTTACAGCAATGTTGTTTTCTTGAAACTGTCTTGCCTGTTGTGCTTGCACCATCACCGTGGGAAGCTTCGAAGTTTGAGTCAGAACCCACTCACTGTTATGCGGTAGAGGTGGTAGCGGAGGGGCTTCCTGCCAAATCATTTTATGAAAGACCTACTCACTTAAGCTTGTAGTTGACGTAAGAACTACTCGATCATCCATTATTATCAATTATAATCACACACAACAGTATAGTGAGCAGACGTCGAGCCGAGCCTCCTGTCAGTTCACTTATCTGTCAAATCAGCCTTCAAAAAGCGCTCAGCGGCACGCTAAGTTTTTTTTTGAATGGTATATTTTTTTCTCCTAAAACCAGATCAGTCCGATCAGTAAAGTAAACGCATCGAGGAGTTTAAGAGACTACGCCTCCGTCCACACCAACCTAAAAGCAGCCTTTAAACGTCAATCGTATAATTTGAGACGCCGACGTTGGCTTCCAAGGTAGGTGACCAGGTGTTGCGCCGAATTCACGTACTGTTCGGCCGCCGACGCAGTTGTCGGTAAACTTGCCCCTAAATTTCAGGGTCCGTGTGTGGTTGTAGGGAAAAAGAGTGTCAACATTAATGTGGTGGCCGATCCAACCACCCAGGAACCACACAACGTCCACGTGAAGGACCTGAAACCTTATTTCGCTCGACCCCCGTATGAATAACATGTTGCATGCTAATATCAGATGTACAATGATGATTTTTTCCTTTGTTGTATTTAATTAGCACGAACCGTTTGTAATCTTGTTGTTCTGTTGTTGCAGGTGTGTGAGACTTTGCGGACTGTACTGTACCTGCTGTGCTGTACTCCCGTAGCTTTGCTGTCTGCCTGTTGCCCAACCGCTTTAACCCGACCCTTAGCAATGTAGCTTACCTTTCCAGCATGCAGGTTAAACCTTTGATCGGATTGGCCCCGGGTGATCTGGACTCCCTATAACCAGGCCGTCCTTTAGACATTGGTGGTGAAGGCGTTCCTCCGTTTGATCGAGCAACGCCTTTCTCCTTATCCCTTCCACGGTCTCCGGCTATGGAGCGCAACCTTTGACAACTGGCGCGCTGGAGGTTGGACAGCTGAATGAGTGCGCTGCTTTTCATCAGGACCTTCCCCATGGACGTCCTGCGCAATGCCACTGAGACCGCTTGCTCTTATTGTCGTACGACCCAGGAAGCGAGAGATCCAAGCTGACCTCTCTCCGACGATCTCGGAGATTACGACCCAGGAAGCGAGATCCGCTACGACCCTCTCCGATCTCTAACCATTGAGACAGCAATTCAGCGATTCCTGCACGCCCTAGCTCATGTCGAGCAATGAGACTTCCGCACCGAGTGGAGGGTCATCGACATGGCGACCGTAACCCAGGAGGGATCGTCCGGTGTTGATCTGCCACATCGCCGACCAGCTGTCCCAAGAAGCCAGTTTGGAGATGCCAGACTTGACCGAAGCCCGAACTTCCATGGACCGTATCCCGCGAGGGACGATTCTGTCGCCGAGAATCTGCCACCGCTGCGACCTCGTGTATCCCACCAGCTAACCACGTTCCCGAGCCGTCTGCAAAGCTCGCAGAAGACATAGAGATGAGTGAGCGGAAGGACTACGACCCGCTGTTGGCCCAACTAGATGAGGCTGTCCGTTCGCCTGGCCTTCCAGGATCCAGTTTTGCCAGCTCTCCACTCCTGCCACCGTTCGTCTCCGTAACTGAGGCCCCAAGTCTCGGTGTGGATCAACGCCCCCTGACACCCTGCCTCTCCGTCTGCATCTCCGAGGCGGAGGTGTATAGTCTCCACGAGGTAGAGGCAGCGAACTTGGAGCCACCGTACGCTATGACGCCTGTTACCTCAACACGGTCACTCTCGCCGTTGCCGTTCATGTTCAGAACGGTGACCCCGCCAATGCAACGGATCCTGGCTCCACCGCCTCAGAATCCGATTGCTCTTCCGCCCGCCTTCGCCAGACCGTTGCCCTTCACGAACTTCCCAGCGCTGCCACAACCGTTCATGACAATGATGCCGGCACCGGCACCCCCGTTCGCTTCAGCCATCAGGACTTCGGTGTTTACACCAAACGTGTCCTTATCGCGCTGGCCCCGGAGCTGACCAGTCAACATCCGTCCGCTTCCAGAGAACACATTTCTCCTCTACTGCGGGTGTCTGACTGCCGTCGGGTGTCTGAACGGTCAACTGCATCGACTGACTCGGCACAAGACCAGCGAAGCTCGCCAACAAGAACCCCAGCCGTCACAGGGTGAAGATCGCCATCGACCACCAAAAGACCGCCGCCGCCAACCTGAGGACCGCCGCCGTCTACCACACGATGACCGACATCGACCCAGCCGACCAGAAGAACGTAAAATCACAACGACGACCTGACCGCCCCGCCCACGCCAAGGGGAAACGAACCGACGTCAAGGAAGAAACCGCTCACGCCATAACCCTTCTCCCAGAAGGGTGGATGCATCGTCCTCCTCAACGGTCTCTGTCGGGACAGACTCCTCCCACTACATCTGTATCAACCTCGACACAGACATCTGTACGGGATCGACTGACCCAGGCGCGAGCCGGTGAGTCGAAGGCCACCTCATCGCCCTCATCCCCTGCAGTGAGCGGACCCAGGTTGGAAACATGAGATATTCGTGCCGTCAGCATGGTTAGACCCAGACCCGGGACCGTGAGAGGGGCACCGATCCTGTATGTGCATTTTGTTCAGCACAATCTACACTTGATTCACGCTCGATATGCACTCTCTACGCACTGGCTATGTCACTCACACGCAGAGTCAGTATCTATGCCCGCTCACTCAGTGTGTCTTATCAGTGACTAATCAGCGATCAGAGTTGATTTTTATTTTATTTTGAAGATGTCTAATTTTCGATGACGATGCCACGTGAGGTCGGCTACTTGCAGGTTCCTAGCCTAGAAATTTAATTCAGTCTTTGTACGACCTTCAACTATTATTATCAGAAAACTTACGTAATCTTAACATGTTCTGTATCACTATCATCACTTATTGTCACTTCACACACAGAGTTCCAGTTCAGAGATCAGTATTACTCGTACAACTAAATACTTAGATTACTGAGGAGCAGTAAATGTGGTTTCATTGTCGGCGCATGCGAACAAAAAAAAAAAGACTATTCTTCGCTAACGACCGACCGCTCGATACGCGGATTTCTTCTCGTGTTGAGAGCACTAACCGTCCTGAGCCTACAATGGAGGTCCCCGCCCAAGGCACAACGTTCGTGAGGAAAGGGAACACCAACATCGGCACGAGCATCACCAAGAAAAAGAAAAGTCGAGATGCACGGCGTAGTAAAGATGAACGACGCCATCAAAAAGACGAACGCCGTCATGCTCGAGACAGCCGAGAGGAACGTCGCCGAAGCGAACACGCCCCCGTCCGTATTGCAGAGCAGTCTATTAGATAAAAACCAATTCAAGACTGAATTGTGGACTGTGTCGGCATCCAGCTCAAGATCACTCAGGTTAGCATTGGATTGAAATAAGGAAGTGTGGTCTGCATAAATAACTACATCTGAGGGAACATTTTTTAGCAAGTCATTTATTAAAACAATGAATAGGAAAGGTCCTAAGACTGATCCCTGTGGAACACCTACAGTTACAGAGAGGACAGAACATTGTTGGGCTTGAATTGATACATACAGAGTGCGATTGATAAATAAGATTCAAAGAGTTTAATCGAAACATCGGACACACCATAGTACTTGAGTTTGTCCAAGAGAAGACTATGGCTCACACAATCGAATGCTTTACTTTAATCATATAACATCAGTGACAATTCTTTTGTTTAAAGGAAAGAAGTGCATATTCTGCAACACTTGTGACAGCTGTTGTCGCTAAATTCAGATGATCAATATACAATCAACAGAAACTGTAATACAACCCCAGCCCTCATGTTCTGAAATTGTATGTACACCTGAGAGTTTAAATTCCTTTTCCCCTTCACAGCCACATCCAACTGAAATAAGCCAAGATAAAAATGTGTCCGAAACGCCTCCAACATCAAATAGAACGCCTATCCTCAACAAAACACTTTATGAACAGCCCAAGAAAAGATTACATGTATCAATTGTAAAAAAGAAAGAGAAAACAATAACAAGATTGAAAAGAAATGCATATCTAAGAAACAAAAACACACTGACAATCAAACAAATAGCCAAACTAGATGTTGGCAAATTAAAAAATAGGCCTAGTTGATTAAATGAGCAAAATGTCAAGAACCTTTTTAATAAGTCAAGTGCGAAATTCAACAGAACACCCCAAAGTACAAAGATGGAGTACAGAAGAAAAGGTCATGGCTCTTGCCTTTTATAAAAAAAGCCCACGAATGTACCGGTATATTAGATATATCTTTTCTCTACCATGCAATAGAACTTTGAATGCTCTGTTGGAAGGAGTGCCATTCCATACAGGGATAAACAAACAAATCTTAGCTGAAATAGCAAAAAATATGGAACCGAGTGATAGAGCATGTGTATTAATCTTTGATGAAATGTCAGTACGGGAACATCTTTCTTATGATTCATCAGTAGATCGTTTTGTAGGGATAGAAGATGGATGTGGAGGCAATGGAAGAACAGACAACGTAGCAAATCAAGTGATGGTATTCATGGTTTGCGGAATCATTAAAAAATGGAAACAACCTATTGCATTTTACTTTTCTTAAGACGGAATTAGTGCTATGGTGCTGGTTGATTTAATTAAAGAAGTATTGTCTGCCTCTTTTGAGAAAACTTTGAATGTAATGGCCACAAGATCTATCTGAAAATCAAGTCAAGAGTGACCCAAGTTTCCAGTTCCACAAAACTATAATTATTATTTTCGACCCCCTCATTTGCTGAAATGCACAAGGAATCAGCTTAAGCTCCATGATGTACATTGTTCATGGAAAGTAGGAGATGAAGAAAAGAGAGCATCATTATAGACCAAACCTACCAAAGAGACCTCCAAGCTGAACCTTTCAGGTACATTGTTGATTTTTAAATCATTAAATCCATTAGTTACTGTAGAACTTCATCATTGTCAAAAGGAAGTTCTTCCATAGGGTTTTTATGTAGTTCTTGGTTGTACATATTTTGTCTTCCTCATCCAGTAAAAATAGTAATTTTCGAAAAAGTAATTGTGTTCTGATTTGATTGCTTCCCAAACACCTTAAAAAAAGTGTGAAATTTAATACATTTATACAGTTTGAACTGAGGTCTGTTTGAAACTAAAGTGTCAGTAATATAATTGATTTTAAAATTAATGTTGTCATTTTTCAAGGGAAATACTTTAATTTAAATTAAATTATTAAACAATCTTTAAAAATTAAACCAACTAATACAGTTGTGATTTTTCTCCCACACTTTTTCAAAGGCTTCAAGGAAATATGTTTGATTTTAGATGGCTGTACAAGCTAACCGACAGCCATCTCGATCCAATTGGAAGAATGAAGTTAAAAGTCAAGTTAGCGGCTCAGGTTCTGAGTCACAGTGTTACTCTATTTATAGAGATAAAACACATGATAACTACTTGTACTTATGTAAACAGCCCATAGCGCCGTGTGCCAGCCTTCACGCAACGTCGAGCGCCGAAGCTATTTCCAGAGCGAGATTTACCTGCTGCTATGGCGGCGGGGTTTATGTATGAGCGCCGACAACTTCTGCAGAGCTACACGGTGCAGAGGCCTATGACAGGACATCAGGGAAAGACATTTTGTTCTTCCCAATTGTCCTTCCGACCCGCCCCGTCAGAGGAGGGACCTGGTGGCGACCCCAGGAGCGCATCTCCAGTACGACCCGTTAAGTCGCCCTCTGGATTCAGAGGTGCTGGAGGTGATGCGGTTCCTCCGCGAGGTCGCCGAAGCAGAGGGAGTATTCTTTGACGACCAGCAGTGGACCTCCATCCCTACGCCCAACGGATGCCTCGATGGTCCCTGTGGTGCCGCAAGCGGGGGAGTTGTCGTCTGCGTGCTGGCAGACAAAATCTCCCGTGGATCCCAGGTCATCGGGGCGAAGGTGTCGTCTGCATAAATTACTACATCTGAGGGAACATTTTTTGGCAAGTAATTTTAATGAATAGGAAAGGTCTAAGACTGATCCCTGGAACGCCTACAGTTACAGAGAGGGCAGAAGATTGTTGGGCTTGAATTGATACATACAGAGTGCGATTGGATAAATAAGATTCAAAGAGTTTAATCGAAACATCGGACACACCATAGTACTTGAGTTTGTCCAAGAGAAGACTATGGCTCACACAATCGAATGCTTTACTTTAATCATATAACATCAGTGACAATAATTCTTTTTAAATAACGGAAAGAAGTGCATATTCTGCAACACTTGTGACAGCTGTTGTCGTGCTAAATTCAGATGATCTATACACCAATGAACAATCAACAGAAACTATAATACAACCCCAGCCCTAATGTTCTGAAATTGTATGTACACCTGAGAGTTTAAATTCCTTTTCCCCTTCACAGCCACATCCAACTGAAATAAGCCAAGATAAAAATGTGTCCCAAACGCCTCCAACATTAAATAGAACCCCTATCCTCAACAAAAAACACTTTATGAACAGCCCAAGAAAAGATTACACGTATCAATTGTAAAAAAGAAAGAGAAAACAATAACAAGATTGAAAAGAAATGCATATCTAAAAACACACTGACAATCAAACAAATAGCCAAACTAGATGTTGGCAAATTAAAAAATAGGCCTAGTTGATTAAATGCAAAATGTCAAGAAAATAAGTCAAGTGCGAAATTCAACAGAGCACCCCAAAGTACAAAGATGGAGTACAGAAGAAAAGGTCATGGCTCCTTTTATTAAAAAAAAAACCATGAATGTACCGGTAGATATATTTTTTCTACCATGTAGAACTTTGAATGCTCTGCTGGAAGGAGGCCATCCAACCGATTTCAGGGATAGAAGATGGATGTGGAGGCAATGGAAGAACAGACAACGAAGCAAATCAAGCGATGGTATTCATGGTTTGCGGAATCATTAAAAAATGGAAACAACCTATCGCATTTTACTTTTATTAAGACGGAATTAGTGCTATGGTGCTGGTTGATTTAATTAAAGAAGTATTGTCTGCCTGTTTTGAGAACACTTTGAATGTAATGGCCACAATTTGTGATCTAGGAACAAAACAAGTCAAAGCTCTGAAAATCTTGGGGTCTTGTGTGACCCAAGTTCCAAGACAAAACTATAATTACTATTTTCGACCCCCTCATTTGCTGAAATGCACAAGGAATCAGCTTAAGCTCCATGATGTACATTGTTCATGGAAAGTAGGAGATGAAGAAAAGAGAGGTGGCATCATGGAAGCATATAGACCAAACCTACCACCTGCTGAACCTTTCAGGTACATTGTTGATTTTAAATCATTAAATCCATTAGGTACTGTAGAACTTCATCATTGTCAAAAGGAAGTTCTTCCATAAACAGGGTTTATGTAGTTCTTGGTTGTACATATTTTGTCTTCCTCATCCAAAATAGTAATTTTCGAAAAAGTAATTGTGTTCTGATTTGATTTTTCACCTTAAAAAGTGTGAAATTTAATACATTTATACAGTTTGAACTGAGGTCTGTTTGAAACTAAAGTGTCAGTAATATAATTGATTTTAAAATTAATGTTGTCATTTTTTCAAGGGAAATACTTTAAATTAAATTATTAAACAATCTTTAATTAAACCAACTAATACAGTTGTGATTTTTCTCACACTTTTCAAAGGCTTCAAGGAAATCGCTCCATTGGTTTGACAAGGTTCTAACATTTTTTGTAAAATGATATAGCTAAAATGACTACACTAGCTCAGCTCTATATGCCAAACTGATTTTTATTGCATTCTAGTGGATAATAAGTAAAATACTAGTGTGCCAAGGTTCTATCTGCTGTTCTTATAGTCACATATGTCAGTTTGACAAAGTTCTATCTGTGATTTACAGTGTCAAACAATGTGTTAGACAACAGTCAAAACAGCTGTGTTCCTCCAGCTGTGTATTTGTTTATTGTGCTGATTCTTCTTTGATCATAACATTAGCCCTTAGTGTTATTCCTGTTTACTTTTAATAGTAATTCATTTGAAGTTATTATTACTCTTAAATCAATAATTGTAGTGCAGAAAATGTCTGATTCCGAACCGGAAACTTTACCAGGACTTTTTAGTAATGATGAAGAAATAGATGATTTTGTTCCTCCCACCGAAAGTGACAGCAGCGAAGATATTTTTGTTACAAGTTTGAGGTTAGTATAATTATACTACTTATTGTTAAGATATTGTTTCTCTGTACTATTTTATTTAGTCTAAGATGTCCATAAAAATACATGATATTCTGAAGTGGACTTTTATGTTACCTTATTTTTTTCTGGTTGTACCTTAGTAGTATACAGTACTCAGAATATTTTATTGTGTTATCTTAGGCCTAAGTTATGTTATTGTTTGTTTGTTTGATTTTTGTATCTCCCATTAATAAAATTAATAAATCTATGTATTTGTTTACAGAAAGAGAGGCAAGAGGAAGAAAAATTCAACCCCACAAAGGCTATGTAATGTATAATTATAAAATGTTGTGAGTGAAATTGTTATAGTTAATTTAGTATGTTTATTTATTTTTCATTAAACTTAAGATTATCTGATTTGCAGAAAGAAGAGGCCTACCGAACAGCTTGTATGTCGTCGAACTTTAATGTTTGCAAACACACATGAAACTTTAGCAAGTGATGAAGGGGGAAGCATCGCCAATAATGATCATGATATCAGTCGACTTCTAGAAGAACATAATAATTGGACACCAGACATTGAAACAACTGCACTGGACCATGAAAATGCTGAAGGAAACGTTGTGTAAGTCAAGTCTTTTAGCAAGAATACAGTAAGACGTACTCCCCTACCTAGATAAATTTAATATCAGTTTATATAGTCCTAGCTATCCAGTAAACAGTTAAGCCTGATTCATTACACTATTATAGATTATTAAAAACAGCAGTATGTTTTATACAAGAATTACTAGATAGTAACTTTGATATTTTGTTTTAGAATTGGAGACAACCCCAACACCCCAAAGAAAAATGTGAGGAAGCGGAAACCAAATCCCTCAACTTGGAAATCCAATATTAGGAAAAATGCCCATCAATCTGGCAAGAGCTATGTGAGCCGCAGGGGCAAAGAAGTAAGATGTAAAGAGGTCAAAACGGTCAAGAACTGTGTAAAGGATTGTAGGTATAAATGCCAATCTAAAATATCGGAAGATGAACGTTCAGATTTGCACGTATCATTTTACTCTCTAACTACCCAAACTGAGAAAAGACATTTTATTTTAGGCACAACTGAACGCAGTAAAACTGCCAGGCCATTGAGAAAAGTCACAGAGGATACACAGTCTGATGATTCAGAGTCAAATCCCACCCAAGAGACATCACGGAGAAAGTACTCTTTCAAATATTTCTTTCAGATAAAAGGAGAAAAGTTCCAAGTTTGCAAACAGTTTTATCTATCAACTTTAGGTATCTCCCAGAAACCTGTGTATACTTCACACAGCACTAAGAACGTGGTTACAAACACTGTGAACCCAGATCTTAGAGGTAAAAGTGTCGGCAGTAGACGTAAGCCTGAGGGAGATGCATACTCCGCAAGAGACCACATTAAATCTTTCCACCCAATAGAGTCACACTACACTAGGGCTCATACGAACAGGCTCTACCTTGGAGCCCATTTAAGTGTATCTAAGATGTACCAAATGTACTTAGAAAAATGTGTTGAAAAACAAATAACCCCAGTAAAAAAAACCTACTATCACAAAATATTTGCCACCGAGTTCAACCTTGGGTTTCACATTCCCAAATCAGATAGATGTGACCTATGTGAAAAGTACAAAGTTGCCAACCAAACCCATACCCTGACAGATGAACTTGCTTTAGAATATGAGAGGCACATTGTCTTGAAAACAGAAATGAGGAATTCTAGGAAAAAAGGAAAAGAACAGGGAACTCCAGTTTTACTTTTTGACCTGGAAAATGTAATTTTAACACCTCATGCCGACATTAGCTCTTTCTTTTACCTCAGGAAACTTAACATCTACAATCTTACAGCATACTACACTGTAACAAAAAAAGTGTATTGCGCAATTTGGTATGAAACATTTGCTGGGCGAGCTGGAAATGATATAGCTAGTGCGTTCCGAAAGATTCTTGATTGTGTATCTGATGAAAATGATTTTACAGAGCTTACTGTATGGTCAGACTCCTGCGTTCCACAAAATCGCAATTCAATGATATCTAATTCAGTTCTACACTTCCTAAAGGACAATCCCCATGTTACTTCCGTAACCATGAAATATTCAATCCCGGGACATTCATGTGTCCAAGAGGTTGACGCTGCCCATAGTTGTATTGAAAGAGCCATGTCCAAAACTGACTTTTACTCCCCTATTGGACTTGTAAGGCTCTTGAAACAAGTGAATCAAGTGAACCCGTACAGAGTGATTCAGATGAAGTCCGAAGATTTCAAAGATTACAGAATTACTGCGAAGCTCTTCAACTACAAAACGATACCTTTTACTAAGGTTGCACAACTTGAGTTTAGTCAAATCTTGCCTACAATTAGGTTCAAGACAAGCCATGACGCTTACGAACCGCAATTGCACCAACATCAAGTACAACGAAACTCCGAGGCGATCAACAGGCAACGCTTCAACTAGACTAGGGGTGCTAGACATACAACCTAAAATACAAAAGTGTACTGGAGACATCCCAGAAGCAAAAAAGAAAGACTTGATTGCGGCTTTCCCATTTATGCCTTTGCAAGACAGGGAATTTTATAAGGCAATTTTAAAGTTAAATTAATTTAAAACAATTGTTAAGTTTTAAAGTAACATTTTAATTAAACTAATATTTAAAATAAAATGTTTTTTTACTACTATTACCTCTTATACACATTTGAAATCGAATAATTCCTGTAGACGTTAGTTTGACATAGTTGTAACTGCAGATAGAACTCTGTCATCTCCAAGGTCTCAGAGGTTGAAGATGACAAGGTTCTATCTACAAAATGCGTAATTAAAAAAACATGTTTTTATCTCAAAAATCTAAACTAAAACAATGCCAAAGTGTTAATAGTAGTTACCTAGTTACAAAATAAAATTATCCAAGAAAAATAAATGTCAAAAATATAGAGAGTTAAAACTTTGAACACCTGTATCTCAAAAGTGAGTTAGTGACAGTTAGAACCTTGTCAAACCAATGGAGCGAAATATGTTTGATTTTAGATGGCTGTACAAGCTAACCGACAGCCATCTCGATCCAATTGGAAGAATGAAGTTAAAAGTCAAGTTGCAGCCTCTATTTATAGAGATGTTTCACATGATAACTACTTGTAAATTTATGTAAATCAGCTACCATTTAGGTCATTAAAAAGGAACAGAAAACAGAAAAGAACACATAAAGTATAAAAGGACAAATGACAAATACACACAAGTTATAAACCAAGAAAAAAATCGAGCCTTCCACAAACTAGAACAAACCCAAACCCAACATTGCTACATACAAACAAGCCCATTACATTACTGAATTCTACGTAATGGAAATTTTACTAACACATGCCCAACAACATTGTTTCTATATGACGCAACACTTAACTTAGTAGTTTTGTAATGCAGACTTTTCAACTTTGTTCCATTATGATTAAATTGAAACATTAACTTTTCACTTTCACAATACAAATTGGGTTGTTAGTATATCATACTACCTTCAAATAGTCTCATGTGTCAAAACGTTTTCTAAGAAAAGCCTTTTCATTAGGTCTAATTATACACTGACCGACAGTGAAGCGAAATTGTTGCGGCAAGGGTTAGGATTTACCCCTACTCCAACTACCATGTTCTAATTCACACAGATTGTTGTTGATTTTGCTAGGATTGTTGAGGTTAAGTGCTGATTCGTCACAAATAACTGTAAACATCCTCAATAAGACAGTCAAGCACTAATGTTTTACCTAACTTCCGAAAATGATTCGAATGAAAGTAAGTATAAGAAGCTCCAAACCAACAAGAATCATCGTTGGCCGAAACATCTAAAACTTCTTCAGAAACCCCAGGTGAGAAATACAGTTCTGAACTAGGATAGGTTGACAAGGTATTTACCCTAACCACATGGGAAACTTTTAAAATAAATGATTTATCAACAAAAGGTTTTAGGGCTATACATTGGTATAAATATCGACGTAAAACTGGCCATAGATCCAGCAATAAATACTATACTCAAAATAGCGTTGTAATGCAGGCGGCAGCCAACTGCTGTTGATTTACCGTTTCCCCACATAACCTATAAGCGACATTGATACTGCTTGTTATTGTTGAAAAAAGATTTTTATATGTCCAAGGCGGGTTACACACTGGTGTCTTAAGACATGTGTCTTGTCTGGCGAAATTTGATGAAACATGCATGTCTTTTGTATGTCTCGTGTCTTATAAAAATATTCCTAGCTTCATTAAATTAGTACAGGATCTCCAGGAGGAAAATCAAATGCTAAAAACTAAAGTGAGGAAGCTAGAGGCAAGGCTTGATGACTGTGAGCAGTATACTAGGGCCAACACAGTGGAAATACACAACGTTCCGGAGCTCCCTGCAGAAGTTACTTATGAAGTAGTTAGCAAGGTTGGAGCGGCTTTAAATGTAGAGATTACCAGAGATATGGTGGATATCTGTCACCGGCTGGGCAAAAGAGAAGGGTCTGATCGAGCTGCGCCCATAATTGTGAAGTTTGTCAGGCGTGAAGTGAAGCAGACTTTGCTAGAAAAAAGAAGACAGAGGAAGAGAGACTTCACCACAGATCACGTTGGGTATCGGGTCTCATCAGGTGCCAATGTCGTCTACATCAACGAGAGTTTGAGTCCTGGAAGAAGAGAAGTGTGCAAGGCTGCTCGAGAGGCAAGAGCTACCAAAAGACTCAAGTATGTGGATCAGAAATGGTAAAATCCTATCGAAACGAGACGACGACGCAGCTGTGAAAATCCTTGACTCTCTGGACGATGTTTACGATTTATAGGTATTCTCGTCTTTACACAAAGGTAATGTATTATTTTAGTTTTTCAGTATAAAGTATAAGTTAAGTAGTAACATCTGTTTATGTATTATTTTGAATTTTCTTCTGTGTATGCTTGGTGAAAAGTGGATGGAATTAATAAATTTTTTCGATTAAAATTTTGTGAAAAGTATAAAATGTCAAATTTATTAATGTATTATTTTACCAGTATCTATTTCATTTGATTTATTTAGGATATAGAAATGTTCGTTATTGCGAAGAAGTATTTAATTTAATGCAACTATTTGATGGTGATAGTAAATTTAATGTTCTACATCAAAATAGTGTGTGTGTATGTTTCTAGTCAGTACTCGAGTAGAACAGCTGTGCCAGCAGCGACGATGCGATCAGCTGATATAATCAATATTATTGTGGACGTTACTCCGTCCGTCTCTCTCACTCTCCTCGCACTGTACCGTCTTCACGCACATTCTAAACACATATTTATTGATGAACTTGAAGTAGTTTTATCTAGTATCTTTGACCGTAATTTGCTCTTCATTGGCGATATAAATTTGTGCCTTCTTCAAAACTCTACAGATTCGGATAAATATCAAACACTTATGGCAGGTTTTGGTTTAAAGCAGTTAATTGATAGTCCTACTCGTTCTGCGGGTAATACAATAAGTTTGATAGACCACATTTATTTAAGGTGTATCTCTGATATTCATTATACAAGTGGTGTGTTTTCGTTAGGCTTAACTGACCATGACTGCACTTCTTGTAGTCTTATATGCAAATTTAATGTAAATAAAACATGTAATGGCAAACTCTACAAAGTCAAAAGAATTGATCATGAAAAATTGCTTTGTTTTATTGCTAGTACTGATTGGGATTTTGTTCTAACAAATGATAATGTTTCAAATGCTTTTGACTTATATATAGATTATCTTGTCTCCTTAGTGGATAAATCGTCTTATTACTTTAAACAATGTAACAAATATAAGATAATTAAACCTTGGATGACAATTAGTTTATGTAAAAGGCAGGTGCAAAGAAATGCTCTGTACAAGAAAGTTAAAAAATATCCTGATAATATTAGATTAAACAATTATTTTCATGTGTTTGCCAGCAAACTTAAGTCAGATATGATGAAACAAAAAGAGTTTTATTATACATCTTTGTTTAATTCAAACAGAAATAATATGAAAAAACAGTGGCGTGCTATAAATAGTGTATTAGGAACAAAATCAACTTGTAAGGATATTGGATATATGAACTCTTTTACTAACCCATATTATAAGCATGTAGATTTTAATTTTTGTTTTGCTTAAGAATACAAACCTCAATTATTTAAAGGAAATGTTTTTTGTTCTCATGTTATTATGTAAAATTTAATACTATATTTATTTATCTATATACCGGTTCAAATAAGTAAATTAGTTGTGAAACGCCATTCTGTGTTTGTCATGTATTCATGTACAAATTATGAGTAAAGACATTTTTGACTTTGACTTTTAGCCCTGTGTTGCGCGACAGCGTGAGCCGGCATTGGGACACAAAAAGCAGTCACGAGTACTCCCCGGCAGAAGGCCGGTGGAGCCCCAGTACTTTTAATATAATTAAAACTCTTTTGGAAAGAAAAATACGATGAAAGAATTAATTGGAATAAAACCTTGGATAAACCCTCAGGCTGTTGATATCCAAGTGGCGCATCGAGTAAAAACATTCTCGGGTAGGAAGCCTTTTCCGATTGTGTGTCAGCTCGGCAGCAGGCTCACCGCCCGCCCTGGCTACAAGAGATGCGGAAGAAGAAGGATCTTACTGCACGAGACATCCATGGCAGTTTCCCCAACAACAGGGTTTACGTCAACGAGCAATTGGTGCCGGCGCTGGAGACCAAGACGAGAGCCAAGGCCTGCGGCTTCCAGTACTTCTGGACACGGGAAGGAAACATCTTCGCTCGCAGGAACCAGGACTCACAGGCCGTTCAGATCCGAGGACAAGATGACATCGAGAAGTACTTTCCCATAGACCCAGCTTCATCTCCGCGACAGCAAGCTCACACCCAAAACCGATGAACATTCTAGTAGGTAAAGTGACTATTTATTGTTTTGCATGGATATCGTTACTGATCAGTTAGATAATTTTAATGAAATAGAAACCGTAATTTGTTCAGATATTGATGAATGTAGCTCAGTATTAAAAATAACGTTGGTGTAACCTTTTTGCATGTAAATATTAGAAGTATAAATAAAACTTTGATCAATTTTGTCTAGAGTTTAATAATATTTTTAGATTCGGTAGATGTTATAGTTTTTTCTGAATCAGCACATGGGGTATTTCTAGAAAAAGATTTGAGTTGTCAAAATTTCATTCTTTTTTCTACTAAAAGTGTAAATAAAAACTGGGGTATAGTGGTATATGTCTCAAAAAAGGATTATAATATAGAAGTAAAAGAGTTTAACTTGGAGGGAGCTTCTTGTTTAGTTGTTAGAGTAACTTTAAATAAAAAGAGTTGGACTACAATAGGAGTTTATAGATCACCTAGTGGTGATGGTAATTTATTTGTCAACAGTCTAGAAACTTTATTATCCGCTATCAATGTAGATACAAATTATTCTATGTTAATCGGAGATATGAACGTAGATATAATTGATAATAAGTTAACATTATATGCGGAAAATTATTTAAATTTATTACTTAGGAAAAGATTTAGCTCCTATGTAAATACTGTTACAAGGTCCGTGTTAGGTGACTAAATATAAATGGTTACAATATGACGCAACAATGGATAAAGTTTTTTGTCAGACCTGCAAAGGGGCAGAGGCCAAAGGCCTTGTACAATTGACTACCAAGATGCGTTTACTACTGTTGGCTTTTCTAACTGGAAAAAGGGATTAGACACATTTCGTACTCATGAAAATACGTCTGTGCATAAGGAAGGAGTTTTAAAACTTTCATCTTAAGCAAAACCAAGCGTAGCCGCTCAATTAAATGATCAATTGAACAGTGACATGAAGAAAGCCCGTTTGGCTCTTGAGATTATTTTTACAACAGTTAAGTACCTTTGCCGGCAAGGTTTGGTCATTAGAGGACATGAAGATGTCAACTCAAATTTTTTGCAATTGCCAGAAAAAAAGACGTTCCTGAGTTAAAAGACTGGTTGGGGCGTTCCGGGTATAAATGGATCTCACATGACGTTCAAAATGAGATAATCGATATATTGGGCAAATCTGTTGTGCGCTCAACAAATCAAGAGGGTGCTACCAAACACCCTGTATATACAGTATATTGGGTTAAATACAGTAGTTTGATCATCATACTCTCTGTAATTTTAATAAATAGACGTAGGCTTTTTTCTTCCAAAAATTTGACTTTTAGAATAATATTTTATACCGTCGTCTTTATGTAATTTTTAGTTTTGTACATTTTTAGTTTAATATAGTGTCTAAAAGAGTAAAATGTGATCTTTTTGTGTCTATGTTCTATGTACTGCGTAGTTAAATAAAACATTTCCAGGTCTTATAAATTGAAAATTTATACCGGAGACCCCCCAGTTAGGACCCCTTATAATTTTGACAAGTCAGCGCCTATGATCCTGTCCCAAGTATTACATAGGCCAGACCGGCAGATCATTCAGAGTCAGGTATAAAGAGCACAAAAGCTCTAGAATTATATTTTGATATTGCTCCGCAAAAGTTCAACTAGTGTTAAGAAATGTGTATTTGAGATCGAGATTCAAGTATTCAATTGCAAACTGATCGATTTTATTACCTATTACTAAACTTAACAGAACAGTCATAAATTTAAAACAGATTAGCATGACAGGTTCCAGCGCTAGTTTAACTAACGCGGTGACCTTTCCTTATCCATGGAAAGTTTCAATGTGTACCCTGTGCCCTGCTTGATCACTAAGGCGGCTGACATGGTGAGGCACTTCTCGGAGGAGCATGCTGGTGTGGAGCTTAAGTTCAAGAGTGCAAAGTGTAGTGGCCTATACGTTGGTTTCCGGAATGTATCAATACATCACGGGAAATGCGTGGGGCTGCGCGCCGATGAACCTGGTCCTGTGAAGTGCCCCTATTGCACTCGAGGGTTTAAAACCAGTCGTGCGTGCACTTTGCACAAGAACGGGGCCCATCCAGACGCTCGTAATAAGTAGAGGCTCGCGCCTGCTCAGCCGCCGAACCGGCGGGGCCCTATGTGTCCAAGGGCGGGCTCTGGTCTCCGGAGAAGGAGCTGAATTAGATAGTGACGCTTGGCAAAAGATGAAGCAGGCAGAGGAAAGAAATAAGGTGTCTTTATCCAGCAATGAGGATATATTGAATCGTAAATAGCTCGAGTTTCAGAGAAATTTCACCAAGCCTCTCTTTCTTAGATTCTAGTCTGTTGGGAAAAGTAAGCACATTTCTCATGTAACACTCATTTCAACAAACCACAGTTTGGGCTAGTGATAGCCCTAGGGCTACAGCCATTACAGAAAAAATCGGAAAGTGGATGGTTAAATCTCTGCACCCATACTCTCTGGTAGAGGAGCCAGGCTTTGTTAATTTAATGAAAGATGTAGTGCCTTTATACTCGTATAAAGTATAATCACGAACTACATTCTCTCGGAGTGTAATCCCCAACATGTATGATGCTATGGATACAAAACTACGCAGTACTCTGAGTTAGGAATTGGTAAATATAAAATCATTTAACTTCACAGCTGATATGTGGTGTTCAGGATCTGGAGGCGGCAACTACATTTCCTTAAATCTGCATTATTTAGACAAACATTTTTCTATTAAAAGACATTGCCTTGAAGCTGAGAATACTTTCCGGAGAGTCATACAGGCTTAGCAATAAAAGACCGAATTTCAAGCATGTTGAAGAACTGGAAATTGGAGCAGAATGAAGTGCCTAAATACATGATAACGGACAACGTCAATAACATGGTATCAGCATTTGGAGGTAAATAATTACTTGTATTAAAAGTCTAGGCCTTTGTTATAAGTTATAACTTATAAGATGTCTATAAAATCAGATCTTAGTTCCATTCTTACTTGATCAAATAAGGTTGTCTGGTTGATTTATCCCAAACGAATAACTGATTTATTATCCTTTCAACTAGCTCAATCTTTATATTATTTATTTGATTTTTTTTATATAATGTATAGAAATAATGTGAAAAAAATATATAAGTCGTAGAAATAATAGACACATCTACAGATAAAAAACATCCTCCAAATTTTCTTCCATGGGGAAGGATGAAAGGATGCTGGCTGCGTTTCCTCTCTGTATTGCCATGCTTATTTTCTGCACCAGATAGCTCTTGGACTTGGAGTCACCGGTCTTTAGTTTCAGCTTGGCACCAATCTCTGAGATCCACGCTTTCCCCTCATTGCACCATGTCCCCATCGTTTCAATACCAAGCACGACCAAAAGAAATCCTCTTGACTTTATGTCACTATACTTTGAGTGCTTCCTTTGGACAGCTAATTCTGCTGCGGCTCCGGATCTCTCTTTTGTCTTGTTGATATAGCTTGGAGCAAAGGTGTCAGAGCAAGTGAAATCCCATACTAAGCATTTCCCTTTGCTCCAGGGAACGATGGTTGCTCCGTCTGGCCGCTTCCCGTCATTTCGGTCAAGTCCGGTAGGCTCCAACTGGGCAGGGACATCAGCACTTGTTAAAGCTCTTTTCAGGATGCTGTTAACTTCTGCGTGTCTGTAGAGTCTCCCAGGGTTTTTGTGGCACGACAGTGGATGTAGGCCTTTCCGGTCAACTTTTTCTCCGCATTTACAACGGTACTCTCGGCAAATATTGCACCCTAACCGTAATCCAATGCAAATTTGGAAGCCCTTATCGTCCATAAACATGCCAATATTTTTCGAGGGAAACGCATGTAACCAAGCACCAGCTTCTTTATTCTGCAGTGCTTTCAGTCTTGCCAAATCTTTAGGATTATCGACGTAGACGTTGGATTCCATTTTCTTTACCAGAGCTATTTCATCCCAGTCTTTTTGAACAGTTTGGTTTGTTGGTAATTCTTGCTGGTTTATGCTCCATATTTCAATGCCGTCTTGCCAAGAGGTTAATGCCAAATTGCCAACAGGAATATTTAAGATTATGGAGGCAAGAGGCATCACTCCGGCACATGATGAGAGAAATGCTGGGAGACTTAGATCCACAAGTTTACGTATTCCAATACCGCCAAGATTTATTGGGAGACTTGCTTAGGGGAGTCGGAACCAAAAATTTAATTTTTCTTACATTTAAAAAAAATATTTTTTTATAATTCTCTAGAATGGCCCAATGGCACATTTATCATATAAATAAATTTTCAAAGAGTAGTCTACACCTGACATTTCATGCAAGTTTTCGACTTGTGGTCTTGCCGCTTGCATTAGCGCTTACATTGTATAGTAGTTCCACTCATATAATGTAAAGTTTTTGTTTTTTATGTTGGTAGTTGGAATAGCTTTCTGCTGCAAAAACAGTGTTGTCACTATAAACAAATAAACAAAACCTGAGTCGACTAACCTCTTTTCCAGTCGTTGTTTATGTTCTGTGAAAAAGTGTCAAGTTAGTTATTTTGTGAAGTTCAGTTGTGTTTTGTGCTGTTAAATAGAATAATTACAATGCCTCGTTTTAGCAATAAGCTAACTAAGACTAGAAAAGGTGTAGGGAAAAAGAAAACTGTACAATCTACACCCGAGTCAAATCCAGAGCCTAGGCCTACTTTGATTCCAAAACCTGTGAAGGCACCTTCCAGTTCAACTAGGAAAATAGATGTTTCTGGTTACACAAAATATTTGACTAGTTGTAAGGACAACAAAGGCCTGAATGAAATAATTGACATGGACATATTATCCAACATGCTGATGGATACATCGCTTTGTAAAAGTTGTCGAAAGAATGGCCTGAAAATTCGTACGGTCAAAACTGTTGGCCTAGCGTCAACTTTGGAAATCTTTTGTTCTCACTGTTACTCCCAACAGTTCTGTAGTTCAAAAGAAGTGAAAGTAGCTGATAAACGTTTTTATTATGTAAATATGAGATTAGTTTACGGGTTACGGACTATTGGAAAGGGCCAGACTGCCGGTCAAATGTTGTGTGGAGTTATGAACTTGCCAAGTCCGCCTACTAAATTTACTGCTTACTCTGAGGTCTTACGAGACACAGCAGAAGTTGTAGCAAACGAATCTATGAAAGCTGCTGTGGAGGAAGCTATAATGGAAAACAAAAATAGTGATGGAAGACAATGACAATCCTTCGGTACCACTAAATTGTAAAGATTTATCTGCAGGGTTTGACGGTACATGGCAGCGCAGAGGATTTAAATCCTTGAATGGAATAGTTTCTTGCACTAGTATTGACAGTGGTAAGGTTATGGATATGGTTGTTCTCTCCAAATTTTGTATCTGTCTTGATAAAGAAAATCATGACCAAAACTGTCCTGCTAACTATAAAGGGTCCAGCGGGGGCATGGAAGCTGCGGGAGCGAACGAGATATTCCAGCGCTCTCTACAAAAGTATGGTGTGCGTTACGTAAAGTACTTAGGTGATGGTGACACAAATAGTTTTGCCAGTGTTGTTGAAAAAACCCTTATGGAGATGAGTGCCCTGTTGAGAAGCTTGAATGCATAAATCATGTCAGAAAAAGAATGGGAGCTCGCTTGAGACGCTTGAGGCAAGATAAAAAAAGGTAAAATTGTCAGACGGTAAAAGACTTTCAGGAAGAAAATCGCCTGAGTGACAAACTAATTGATAAGTTTCAGTCCTACTATGGTAGGGCTATAAAAGACAATACTGATAACGCCGAAAGCATGAGGAGAGCCGTCTGGGCAATTTTATTTCATCATGCCGCAAGCGATGAAAACCCAAGTCATGGTCTTTGCCCTCAAGGGGAAAATTCTTGGTGCAAATACAATGTTGCTAAATACCATAAAAAAGAAACAGAGTACTCACACAAGAATAGTTTGCCTCCTGCCATTGTCGAGGAAATCAGAAAAACTTTCCGAGACCTCTCCGACCCAAAACTTTTGCGTAAATGTTTACATGGCAAAACGCAAAATGTTAATGAAAGCCTCAACAACGTCATCTGGACAAGAATTCCAAAGAACACTTTTGCCAGGAGGAAAACTCTAGAGTTTGGAGCATTTGAAGCAGTAAGCTGCTTCAATGATGGAAATGTAACAAAGTGTAAGATGCTGGAGCTGATGGGGATCAAACCAGGACCAAGAACCGTCGACGCGATGATTTTGTTTGACAAAGATCGGATTCGGAAGTCGGAAAAGACCATTAATGACTATGAAAGAGCAGCAAGATGCCAAGCAAGAAATAAGAAAAGAAAACTGGAGCTGGAGGAAGAAGAAAACAATGCTTATGAAGCTGGAATGCATTAAAAAGGTATCTCGGCAACACTTTATTGTTTTCTTTCATTTTTGAAAATACAACTTTTTTATCATGAAAGGAACATTTTCTCCTAAACTATTTGAGATATCTTTACCAAAATTTTACATGGCACTAAGGTAGTCCTTTTACATAAGCTGAGTTAATTTAAATTTATAAAACCAACACCTTCTGTATTTAAAAAATAAAAAATAACAAAAATCTTAAACTTTTTGTACTATGACTGAACAGATTTTTTTCCTACAGTTACCTTTTATCATGGACATTTGAAAAAAAACTCAGTATGTGTATAAAGAGGCTATACATAGTTGGCAAAAATTTGAACTTTGTAGACCTTATATTTCCTGAGAAAATGTTCCATATGTTAACATTACGGAGATAGGTTTTCCGACTCCCCTCATGCATTTGTTCTTCTGTTATCTCACGTTCAAAATGTCTTCAAGAGCAGATTTGATTGAATTGTCCATGTTCTGAAGGTCGTCTAGATATTTGAATGTTGGCGTTGTTCTTATTGCGTATACCATTTTGGGTATGCCAAGACAGTTTTTGAGTAAAAAATAAGCCACTTGCTTAGGCAGAGTTTTCAGACGTTCTACCAACAAATCTAAATCTTCTTGTCTATGCCGTAACGATGTACAGATCCCTTCTTCACATAAGGGGGAGCCTAGCAGTGAAAGTTTGTCAGATTTGACTGTTGCAATACCAGGAAGAATAGTTCTAAACTTTTCTTTAACTTCCAGGTCCACAGAATTAGAGGTAAAAAATAGTTCACATTTTGTCGGATTGACTTGTAAACCAATAGCTTTTGATTCTGCAATGAGAGTTTCAATGTCTTCCAATACAAGTTTAGGATTGCCAGCTAAAGGTTCATCATCAAGATAAAATAATTTCAATTTTGACTTAAGTTTAAGTATGATTGAATGAACCGCGAGACTAAATGTCAAACTGCTGGTCGGATCTCCTTGTTGGCAGCCAACTTGCGAATCAATCTTTTTGTTCCCAAAAAACAGTAAAGAAGGAGATGCATAACACTGCCATAGAAAGGGATACAGTTCGGGGACAAAATCTTTAACATTCTGAAGTAAAACATCCCGTTCTACGCAATTAAAAGCGTTTTTGTAATCAATTTTTACCATGACACTATTTGAATATTTTTCTTTCTCAATGAAAGTCCTTGCCGTATAAATTGTCGCTTCACATCATTGACTTGTAGCAAATCCAAGTTGGTAAGGTTGAAAATGTGCTTTGCACTTTTCTTGTACAGACTGGCAGCACAACTTTGCTGTTAACCTGCGAAAAACACATCCAACAGCTATAGGTCGCAAGCCACCGCCCTTTTTGTTCAAAGCACACAGATTTGCTCCATAGATGAATTTTAGAATGTCTTCGTTGACTTTTCCTTCCAGCATGAAGTTGACTAGGTTTGTTATGTTTGTCAGCAATCGTCTTCCTTGATCGTTGGCTGATTTTGAAGTCAAATCTTTCAAATGCTGTGGAGTTATTCCATCCAAGCCAGAGGCTGAACCATTGGGAAAGGAGGAAATGGACTTCAAAACTTGAGATTCTTTAACTTCAAGGCAAACTACCGTTTCATCAAGGGGATCTGGTAAATGTAGGCAACGTGATGGTGCTGGGTGCATTTTCAGCAACGTGTCATAGTTCTCATCATTTATCTCAGCAATAGAGTCATTAGAACTGATAATTGGTGTTGTCCTTAATGCAATCACTTATTCGACTTATAGTTCTGGCCCCTTTCGGGATACGTTTAATGATGGGAACATTCCTCTTCAAACCAGATATCAAGTCGACGAAATCGTTTGAAAGAGTGGTAGCATCATTAGCATTGTTAGAAACAGAAGTTGAAATACAGTTGCTTATGTTTGTTGTATGTGCTTTAGATAAATTTGTTGCTTCTCGTTTTTTAATACAGTAGTTTTTGTGTAGTTTTAAACCTTTTTCGGTTGGAAGTGTCTTCTTACAAATGTTACAAGTTCGATTTCTTTTAGTTTCACTTGAAAATTCATTTGCGTCTGAGAAAGTTTGAACTAAGTCTTGCGTTACACTTGAATCTAACATTGGTACTTTTATATCATGCGTTACATTAGAATTTGGGTTTGTGGGTGTCAGAGGGAGCGAGGAATTAGAACTTAGAATCTGTGATGCGTTGAAACCTCGGGTAGAAAGTGTTAAATCATGTGATGAACTTGAATTTGGGATTTGCGATACATTAGAATCTTGGAAAGGGATTGTCAAATCTAGCGATAGCCTAGAATTTGAAGAGGTATTTAAATAGGTGCATGTAGGCCGAAAGTACCTTGGGTCACGATTTCTAGGTATAAAAGATTTCTCCCCTGTTGATGTAGATTGTGACATGGATGAGCTGAGATCAGTGGGAAAATTCAGACTCGGTAAAATATAAGATGAAGATCAAACAAATGTATAAAATTAATAACTTTCAATGAAAATTAAAATAATTTAAAATTGAAAACCACATGGTGTAAACAAACTAAAGTCTAGAAGTTTGGAAAATAACTATAGTTTGTTTACTGAGGTTGTTTTGTTATTTTAAAAGTTCCGATTCAAAATGGATTTCAAGGTGAAAAAGAAAACTTACATTACCAAATGAACGCCAATACTTCGATTTCTAAATAATAATGTGCAAATCACTTATATTTAGCTTTAAACTAGGTAAACCATCACAAAATTGGGATTTAATTTTCAGCAACAACTTCATAAAACAAAGTCAGCTGGAATAAAAAAAAAATCAAACATAGAACTATCATTATTTTCTAAACAGAATGTACCATAACTTCCTTCAAATTTAAAACATTCTGATTTAACATTAGGCCTAAAACTTTTCATGTTGATTTCTAGGTGAAAGTGAATGGATTCATCTCCGCTGTTTTGCTCACACCCTTCAACTCTGCATTAACGACACAAAAAAAGATATACAAGGCCTAAGTAACCTGTTGGCCGAATCAAGACGCACAGTTGGCCATTACAAGCATATTAATAAAACTATGCAAAATTTAACTGAATTTCAAAAAGTGATGAAGTTGCCATTCAACAATCTATTGCAAGAAAGTGACAGATGGTCAAAATTCAGACCATCCCCTGTCACCTTGCAATCCATGGCCTCTGCTCGGTTGGTATACACTTGGTTGAAAAATGGTAAAACCCCAATTCAATTCTTCTTTTTATCTTAAATAAATAAGTAGTAAACCATTAATTCACCTTTGTCAATCAGCACCAAAATTAATCCATATTAGTCCAATATAAATTCATGTTTGTGCTGATTGACGAAGGTACGAGTAAATATAAAACCATTACATGGCACAAATCTAAAAAATCACAAATTAAAAATGAAATTGCCATGCATTTTTTCTCTTCGTGGTCAATCCAGATGATTCGTCCATCAAGTGTACAGGTCTTATTTGAGAAAGAGAAGATTTACTTAAGAGGGTTACTGTATATTTGAGAATGAAGAAAAGGACAAATAAGTACCCTTGATTTGACATTTTTTAATCTACACGACCCGATTTTGAAGGTGACTTCATCTTCGGGTGTAAGCTAGTACAAAATTTAAATTTAATGTACTTGTTTCTTCTAAGCATTGTGATCTAATTTTTGCATCATGGCCTTTTTAAATTTAAAATAACTTTTGCTGGTTTCAATTTACAGACGAGAAGAATGGATTCACTTTCGTAGAAACCCTCGCTTGCAATATTTGAAACCTAGTTATCTTTAAAGGCACTTTTTGTATGTGAACTGCATTTCAAACCAGAAGATTTCAAAACCCCTTTGAAAAACAGTTTATTATACAGGGTCATCGAAAAGTGCCGGATCGGTGCCAAATTCCAGGTATCCTCTACCAGGTATTTTAGCATTTCTTGAGTCACCGTTGGAATGGCTACGTTGATTCTTCTTCTTATCTGTTCTCTCAAGTTGAAGAAATTGAAAGGGGAAAGGGCATCAACGTCATTTGCCCATGGAGCTCCATTACACTACAATCTAATCGTCCAAGAAGTTCTCAACAACAGATTTCCTGCTCGTTGTATTGGTAGGAATGGTCCTGTTTTGTGGCCACCTAGGAGTCTTGATTTGACGCCTTTAGATTTCTTCTTTTTGGGTTTTATTTAAAACTTAGTTTATGCTGAGAAAATACGTGGTCTACAGCACCTGAGAAGAATAATCAACTTAGCCATTTCAACGGTGACTCCTGAAATGCTCCAAAACACCTGGCAAAAGGTTGACTATCGTCTAGATGTCTGTCGTGCAATGGGGGGAGCTCAAATTGAAACTTTTTTAAATACATTAAAAAAATGTAAGATTTGCTGTGTCTTTTGATGTAAAAATCAAAATTCTACCAATTATATTAAATTTTTTATTTCACTTTCAAATCCCGTACACCTTTTTCGATTACCCTGGATAACAAGAACCCGACTATCTTCTGGCTGCAGTCAACTAAAAGGGCACTTTCTTCATGTGTTGAGCGTCCAAATAAAAGATTCTGTAGGCCAACCACAGATGTACAGCCCAACGGATCCTCCAGCTGATTTAACCCAGCAACACGAATTCCCATGGCCATCCCCACCCAACCATGACCAATTTTCACCTACAACACCGCTAAAATTACAAACCACGCCCACCATCAAACAATGAGCCCATCAACGTACCTTTTGATATCTTCACTGATCAGTATGTTGAAAATTCTTTTGAGGTCCACGGTATTTGTGATTTGGATGAGGTTGATAGTTTGAATACATCCCACACCCTTCCTACCAGATGTGTCCAAACTACCACTCACAAATCAGAGGTATCTTGTACCTCCAAGGGTCGTCCTTTGACGTTGGCAGACCTACAAATGACGAGAAAGTCTTAACGTTCCTCCCCTCGCAAACGTTTTTTGTATTGTTTTGCCAAACGCAAGGAACGAGCCTTGAAGAGTTTGAGGGCAAAATTGAAGTTTTGCGAATGCAGTCGTTGTCTGTCAAAGACATTTGTGCTCTTGATCTAGATGAGTTTGCTACTAAAATAGGGTTAAGACAAAAAATGTCAAAGGCATCGGCGTTATTCGTGAAATCCCAACTGCGCTGTTCAAGAAAGAAGCCAAAGGCAAGGAGGTGGACTTTGGAAGAGAAGGCAATGGCACTGGCTTTGTACAAGAAGAGTCCAAAAGCATATCGCTTCATGCGATGCATATTGACTCTTCCTTGTAAAAATACACTAAATTCCCTTCTATACGGTGTCCCTTTTGAAACCGGCATTAATGACCAGATCTTCACCACTTTGGAATCAGTAGTACGGGAATTGAACGATTATGATAAGTCATGTACGTATTTTACTTTTTGACGAAATGTCAATGAGAGAAAACTTGACTTACAGTCATTCTCTTGACCGTGGTGTTGTTGGTGTCGAGGATTATGGAGACCATGGCAGAACTAGCAAACTAGCTAATCAGGCCTTAGTATTCATGGTCAGTGGGTTATTGAAAAAATGGAAGCAACCTATTGCTTACTATTTTTCCAGTGACGGGGTCTCGGCAGTAATGTTGGTGGATCTCATCAAGTCAATACTACAAAAGCTGGTCTCCATGGCATTGCCACAGTCTGTGACATGGGAAGCAACCAAGTAAAGGCACTAAGACTGCTGGGGTAAACAAAAGAGAATCCGGATTTCCAGTTTGAAGGCAAAACTATCATTACCCTGTTTGATCCACCCCATCTGATCAAGTGCCTCAGAAACCAGTTGAAACTACACGATGTACATTGCAGGTACATGGTGGGAAGTGGTCCAGGGTAAGGCTAGCTGGAAAGTGATAGAAAATACTTACCAGAGAGACAAGCTGTCAGAAACATTCAGGTATAGTTATCAACAATTACAAAATTCACAACTACGCCCAAAACTACGTTAAATATCAGAAATCCTTATGTTTACTACCAACATTTTCCATTTTAATCCAAATTAACGGACATTAAATTTAAAGTTAAAGGTTTTAAGCTATAAAACAAATTTTAACGTCTAAAGTCTACCTACTATTAATAGCTTGACTTAGCTATTTAACATTTCTTGGGGTTTTATTTAAATATGTACCAGCTTAATGTTATGTTTATTAAAAATCACTACAGTACTAGCACAGTAAAACTTTTATGGCCTTAAGCTATTTATAATGTACAAATAAATTATCAATAATTTGCATGTTTTTAAATAATAATGTTCACTTGACAGTTATAGAGTAAATTTTTATTTCAACTTGACATATTTTACTTGTTGACTGATACTCATACTACTATACTTTGATTTTGTTGTTGTAGGTGGATGTGGAAACTCACTGAAAACCATATCAACCCATCTGAAAAACTCAAATTGGGAGTAAAATTCGCCACTCAACTCCTTAGCCACAGTGTTTCTGCTTCTATCTACAGATAATATGTCTCTTGTGGTAAGAAGTAATGACCAACATTTTTCGAAATTAGATAACAGCCCAACACATTTACAGAGTTTAATGAAATACGAGGGTCATCCAGAAAGTGAAGAACGTTTTGGCATGGTAAAATAAAGAATAAAGATATTAACACGAAACTTTACTTACAAATGCATAGAACCTTCCTCTACTTTTCTACGCAGTCGCCATGGATTTCAAGACACTGGTTTTAACGCGGGACCAGTTTTTCCATATCCATGTTCTACTAATTTGCCGCCAAAACTTATGAGCTAAGGTTTTTCTTAGTTTCTTTTGTTCCTTCCTGTCTTATCCAGGCCACTTTTGTGTTGTAAAAAAATTTAATTTAAAGTAATTTTAAATTCCAAAGAGAAGAGAGTAATCTTGTGCAACACCAAATTAACACCAACCACGGAATAAATTTTTGAAAGTACCGAAATTATACATTTTGAACCTAGCAAATTTAAAAGAACATTTTAGATGGGCCTTTATGAATCAAGTTTAAAGTCATTTTAGTCAACATAGTTATAGTATAAACAATCTTTGGGACAATTACTTATACCAAATTTACATAGTTTTAGTTTACATCATATAGTTTTAAGTTTTGTTTCTTCAAGTAAAAATTGTTTATTGTATTGGTCTGAAGAAGCCTATGTTATTAGGTGAAATACATAATACTTTAAAATTAAACTATTGTTTTAATGGTTTTGCGGAGATATTAACCAAGAGATTTAAAGAGAGTACATAGACTAATACCATAATATGAATAAGTATGTTTTTATTTTCTATGCAGATGAACAGAGTAAGCCACTAAGCAAAGTCCTTACCAAAGACAGTCCTCACCACAACTTTTGGAATCATACCATGAAAGAGGTTGAAACTTGAAAATTTGAGTCCTCAAGAAAAACCCAAGAATTCCAGCGACCTCCTTCCCAAAATGGTTTAATACAAACGATCAATGGTTTCCAAAAGTTGTGGAGTAGTAAAACGTATGGAAAGAGAAGGTAAGCAAGTAAGTTACCTGGTACCAAGGAATGTCGACCAGGACGCATTAGAGAACACATTTGGTGCAATCCGATCCAACTGTGTTCCTAATGTGGATCAATTTGTAGGTGTTCTCAAGACTTGCATCGCCAACGGACTTGCTTACAATTATGTAAAGCAAGGAACAAATTGTGAGATTGATGGTGCAAGCCTTTTGAGCAACTTGCAAATATTGCTCACCTGAACGACCTTGGCGCCAGGCAACCAAGCGCTGGAGATGAAGTCAGTTCACCAGTTGACTCTTCGCTTGGTTCAGCACGGAACTCACCTTCAGTTGATGCACCAACAGATTTGTCAGCTGTTGGTTTTGCCAGTGGCTACATCGCCAAGAGGCCCAACCAAGCGCTGGAGATGAAGTCAGTAATATATCACCAGTTGACTCTTCGCTTGGTTCAGCACGGAACTCACCTTCAGTTGATGCACCAATAGACTTGTCAGCTGTTGGTTGTCAGTGGCTACATCGCCCAGAGGCTTCTTGAAGGCAATAGTTGTGATGGGTGTAGAGCTGGGCTCACTAACCCTGATCCTGTTGAGTGTTGTGACCCTGGATTTTTATTCAAAGAGTATGGAGATGATAGACAACGTTTAATCTACCCTAGTGAGAAGTTGGTTGCCGTTGTTGACTCATGAGCCAGACTTTTGGAAAAAATACTAGAGAAGCAACTTCATCAAGGCAGGGTTATGTACACTATCTCAAACATTATGTTGCAAGAAGTCAAGTTTGGTTGGTTATAATTATGATCAATGCCCAGAACACTATGTCCAGTTAAAAGGTATGATAGCAAAATTTATTTGTAGAATAGGCATTCCTTAGTTCTGTAAAAAGGAAAACCGAAGGATCTCAGAACTGGCCTAAGAAAAATTCTCGAACAGACAAAGAAACTGTTAAATTGTACAGTTTTTTTGAAGATTAGTAGAAACCGATTTCTACGCACAAAACATGTAAATTAATGTGTTTAAATTTCTTTTGACGAACATATGTATTTCTATTTTAATTGTTTATGTTTTAAACCCTTTGTTCGGTTCTTTATTGTTAAAATCCGTTTTCATTCCACACTACAGTTGCAACCAAGTTTTCATTTGATTTTTTAACTAGCTGAGCGTACCCGCGCTTTGCATCGGGGTTTTGTTAACATTGCTGGGTGTATATATACTCGTATTGAAGAAAATTGCAAATTTAAAGTAAACAAAAAAAAGGTTTTTATATAACCTTGGAAAAACTATTTAGTTTGCCTGTTAGTTCACCATCTTCTCCTTTTAAGTGTTGGCTACCTTGTGAGGGGTCATAGTTAATTCCGCCATTCCGGCCGTTTTTTAGAGCTCTGTTTTGCTTTTTGAGGATGTTATATGAATTATATATCTAAAGACACTTCTGTGAAGAGCTTAATCCTTTAACAAAGTTTCACCGCCATATTTTCAGCCGACTTCAACTTATAAGCGGTCCAAAACGCCTAAAAAACGTTTACAGATTCTGCTTTGGCCTCTTACCATTTATTTTGTGGATGTTGTATTGATACAAAATAGATAAAGACACACCGTTTAATGGGCTTAACCCTTAAACTAAGTTTCACTGCCTAGCTTCAGCCGATGTTGAGTTATAAGCGGTCCAATATGCCTTAAAAAAGTTACAGAGAGACAGTAATTTTTTTGGCCAGTTCCTAAAAACTTATGGATTTATTGCAATGTACAGACAAAATGTCTTGTTTTATTTGTTTTTATTGTCTTATTTTATCTATATAGATTTAACTATGACTACTTATAAACAGCTATAGTTATTGTTTACTGCTAGTCGAAGGTGAAGTATTTCTCCAATTGTTTTCTTTCTTCTTATTTGTAGCAAATTTAGGAAATAGAGTTATTCTTTTATATAGTCACTTCTTTTGATATAAAATTCTACTTAGTTCAAAACCTAGCATAAATCCATAGTAGCAAATCCATATCAATAGTTGGTAATTTTTTAATTTTTAATTTATGCTTACATGAACAACAAAATATGTTCTGAAAAGGTTGCCAAGAGTTAGAACTATACATTGATACTATTTGTTTCTAGGTATGTTTCAATAACCAAACACTTTCCATATCATGTTTTATTTTTCAAAGTGCATTTTAATCATAATAATGTGTTTTATTGTCGAAACCAACAAAAGAAAACCCATGTAATACTTGTTACGGTTAAGCTACTAATACATGGAGCCAACTCATAATCAGGACTCCAGAAAGTTAAATGGCGCAAATATATTCATTATTTAATTGATTAACATACCATATATGACATTAAATATTGTTCATTTCAGGTTTATCTGTTAATTTTATTAATTTAAGACATAATACACGTTGTGTATCTTAGTGTTTGAATCATGTGCGTTATAATTGTACAGTATGTATAATTATATCAATATGAGTATATTATTAATGTGCTTTTTATTTAAGAAGTATATTTTACACTGGTTTCTGAATTTTGTATAGCATTGATATTTTATTGACATATACTTTCTAGTATGTTGATAGGTAAAGTCATTTATTAAACTGGAACATGTAAACACTTGGCAAAATAGTCAATACAAACTATGAAACCATAAAACACTTGAAACCATTTAATTAGGCCAACTTTCACACAGACTTCATATAAACGATAAACTCCCAATTCAAAAAACACCCAGAAAACTATATAATAAAGTGTGAAATTTTTTTACTTACAGCTATCTTTTTTTGTTATTTAATTGTAATTGTAGCCAATTTATAACTGTATTTAAGTAACTATTGACGCCATTCAACGTATTTATGTTTAAAATATCTGTATAAAGTTGATTTTCATTTTATTTCATTTCAATTTTTCATATGTTTTATATAAAGTTATTTCAAATATTAAGTTTCTGTGTCATCAGTTGCGTATAGAAAATCTTATTGGAATTTATCAAGTACATGGAATATAAAATGTTTGAACAAAACGAAGCATTACGGTGTGAATTCTACGCAAATCTATCGATAGCCCACTGGCAAATGCAGGTCATGAGTGACGATCTTTGAGGAACAGGAAAATGGGTTTTAATACGTTCACAGACAAGGATGTATATTCAGGCTGATTCTTCCGTAATGTACAATCCACGAAACTAGAGGCCGGACAAATATGTTTGTAAAAGGAAACAATTACCTGGAAACCATCTAGATCAGAAGTTAGAGACGCTAGTGTAACAGACCTCACACCCGCAATCGAGGCTAGGAAACAAAAATATCTTCTACTGGGAAGAACTTTCCAGCCAACGGGTTTGTTGTTGGGTTCAGTATCGAAGAAGTTACAAATTCCGTGGTTGCTATCAACAATACGATTTCGCGACACCCTTAAAAAACTGTTGACAGAGCCCTTTGGAATATTCCATTCCAATGGAGCTTGGTGTCCATAACAGGCAACGGATGTAGTTTGGCGAGGAAGGTTGGACGGGTACGAGGAGCGGAGGTTAGGGAGGAGACTCTGGCATCTGCCAGCCCTCATGGCCGTGAGGTTGGCGGGCGCTGGTTCGAAGAAGTTGTCCATCTTCGGCCTGACCCTCCGGTATGGGGTCCACGTGAAGGTGAACTTTTGCTGGAGGTGTCAGGCGTACGGACATGGGCAGGTTAGGTGTGGGGCGGAGGTAGTGTGCAGAAGGTGCGGAGGAAGGCATGCCACGGTAGGTTGTACTGTAGAGAAGCTGAAGTGTGTGGGATGCAGGGCAAGAGGGTGGGAGATGGGCACAGGGCACTGTCCGATGCCTGCCCTCTGCACCGAGAGATCCTGGAGTGGAAGAAGGCGAAAATTGTAAGATTGGCAAATAACATTGTGGCTTGAGGTAGAAGGGTAGGGAAGTTATGAGGTTGGAGAGGAAGAGTTTGAGTATTTTAGTTAGAGTAAGATGAAGCTGGAGAGGTAGAGTAAGATTGACGTATGGTGGAGTAATTAAGGTGAATTGAGTTATGTTATGTGAGAGAGAGTCGGAGCTCGGGCAGGGGGCGAATAAATGTTTGGTTGTTTTGTGTGAATTGTTGTGTTATTTCTTGATCCTGGCTCCTGGGGAACTGGGCGTCTCCGCAGTCGTGCCAGGTGATAAGCAACGAGGGCGGAGGCGGGTTGGTTGGCAAGTGCAGAAGGAAAGGGTGGTGAGGTAGGAAGTAGTAAAGAAGGAAAGGGATGAGGTGAGAGATGGTGAGGTTAGGTAAGCAGCGTGAAGAATGGGAATGTATGATTGGTAGGAGGATGGGATGAATTGAGGGAGCAAAGTCAAGAGTGGAGGAATGTGCATTGGGAAAGAGTGAGAGAGAGTGATGACGGGAAATGTAGTGAGGTAGGGAGGTCAGTGGTGGGACGATGTGTTCGGATGAGTCTCCGATGATCCAGGCGATGGTTCCCTGTTGGGGCACTCGGCTGGGAAGGAGGGCAGATTGGTGAGAAAGATTTTCCGGACCCATAACCAGGTGCGTTGGTTAATCTGGTTGGGTGAAACGACTGGAGAAGCCACTGTGAAAAGGCCTTTCCTCGGCCGACTCAGTGGGGTGGAGGTGGGCTCGGCCCAAACCAATCTGAATAGTAAACAAATTGATAGTATATGCATGTCACGCATATAAGCGAATCCTAAAACACTTTAATTAACCAAAAACCGGTATTTTAAGTTTAAAAAATTAAAATACAACATATATTTTAACCCCGAAACAGTCGGATCAATCAGGTTTATAATCTAGTTATTCTCATGTATTGTCTTTTGTATGTATTCTGTATGTATGTATTATGTTCTTGTATGGTTTTGTATGTATTCAAGACATCATGTTCCTGTATGTAATGACGTCATAGATACCAAAATTCTGTATTATAACAGGCTTAATAAGGCATATATTGTTAAAACTCATATAACTTATAGTTATTTATTTGAATTAGTTATAATATTGTTACTTGTGCTCATAGTTTAAATATCTGTGTTATGTTAAAATTTATTTCATACAGTTTACTGATTTAGTACAAATGTTAAAATTCAATAGATTATACATATAAATATATATATATATAAAAGGTTCTGTCCATTTATTATTTGTTTGTGCAGCTCCGTAGAAGGCAACATAATTGTAAAGCCGAAACATAAGCTTTTGCACTGTTTATATACTTTTTGTTCTCTTGTTAAAAATACAAAATATATATATTTATATATATATTTGGTTGAGATGTTTTAAGAAGAAACCCCACATTGGACTTTGAACATAGTTTTAACTGCTTCAGTGTAACTGGTTTATAACTGTATTAAAGCATTAAAATAAAATATAAAAAAATCAAAATAAAAAATGCGCCAAATTTTTCTTCGTTCTTTTTCTTTCCTGGTGCTTCGCATCACGCATGGTGCAAGTAACGCTAACTAGGTAAGCTCAATCGAAAATGTGTAGATTTGCATGATTTGATGATCAGTAATAAACATAATGCTCAGTTGCATTTCTGTGCTTATTGGACTCCCTATGAGTTACACTTCATTAGGCATTTTCTTCATTAGGCCTATGCCAGCATGAATTCCTCGAGCTTTGACTTTTAATATTGATCCAGGTACCGATATTTCAAGTCAGTTTTCAGAGTTGACGCTTAACAATCATGATTCCGATTACGCTAGGCCTACCCTATATTGGTATAAACTACTTCATTGGCTGGAGTAGTCACACTAACCCTTTTGTAGGCCCAACTGAATTAACCTATCTTGCTAGAATAGTGATAGTGGCGTAGCCTTTGGGGTGGATATAGGGGGAATAAATCACTAACTATAAGTACTTTTAACTGAGTTTGGAGTTTCTAGCACAATTTCTTGATTGGTGATAAAATGTTAGTGTATATGTGTTACTAACCCATTCTTGACTTGTGTCTTTTAGAGACAACATATATTCTAATAAAATAATTATATATAATAATATATTAATACAATAAATTAGCATTCAGGGTTAATATAACATTACATTTTTATACAAGTTAAAATTTGAATCAATTTGAACTACGTTGTAAAATTTAAAAATGTTCAGAAAGTTCTACATAACTTGCGTTATTTTATTTATTTACATATACTGTAATCTAAAAAACTTAAATCGTGATAAATGACTTAATACGAACGGTGATAACTTGACGCATAAAATACATATTTGATAGTAATCCGCTTTAATAGAGAACCAACCCCGATTAAAGATTGCGTAAAATTATCTTGTTGGAGTATATGTACGAGTAATATTTTAAATATTGAAGCAAAGATGGGTCAAACGCGATTTTTCCATAAAGAAACCATAAAACGCCATCAGTAGATTTAAGGACGCAGCCACGAGATCTGTTAGAGAAGAATTCGGCGAGACGGTGGAAAAAAAGCTTGAGCTAACTCGCGTTTACAAACATAACAAACACGTAAAAGGGATTTACGGCATGATTGATGCTTTGGCGGTTTTGTCAACAGATGATGTAGCGACAGAAACGGCATATTTGTGGCAAAACTCGCCTTTCGGATCTCATGGACCCGTGGCTTTTTTATAAAACGTACGTCAGTGGAGTCTGTGGGAATCCACCGAAGCCACCACAATTTCCACCACCCGTGTGGAATGTACGGGATAAAATCATCGCTGAATCCCACACAACCAATAACATCTTCGAGGCGTGGAACAGAAAACTTTAGCACCTAGTTCCCAATACGAATCCAACCTTCTGGGACGTCGTCAAATCGATTTGAGTAGACGAGGCATTTCAGCGCACCAAGAGCTTGTTGCAACCAGAGGAGGCTCAAGACGAGAAAAGGGAAGAACACCAAGAAAACCTGCAGCTCTATCTGAGAAGAGGGAACAAACGTCAGAGTGTCTGTCAGATGCGGGTCAAACCATCTGGTTTGTGAAATAAGTGTTGTGTTAAAATCTATAACAATATTATTTTCTTGGGATAAATATAAAAATGGTTACAATGCATTTACATACAACTTTTAAATAAATGAGACGATAATTATAAACTAACATTAGTACAGTACTAAAAATCTTCTCATGTATTGTCTTTTGTATGGATTCGGTATGTATGTATTATGTTCTTGTGTGTATTTTGTATGTATGTCTTATGTTATTGTATGTAGTATGTTTTGTATGTATTATGTACTTGTATGTATTCTGTGTGTATGTAATGATGTCATAGATACTAAAATGCGCCAATTTTTCCCAAAAGTAGGCCAATACCTAGTACTAATCTTATACATTGCTTATGTCAAGGCTAATAGAGACTTTTTTCAGTTCACTGAGTTCAGGGGTTTTGTGGGACATAATCACCCTCCAAATAACTTGAAAAAATCATCGAGTTTCGCAAAGGACTTCATGAAAGTAGTATCTCAGGAACCGACAGTGCCGCGTTAGTGATAGCGACACAACTTTACAACGCAGATGATGCCATGAAGTCCAACATCAGGAAACTTACTACCCTTCGTAAGGAAATATGACGGCAACTTCAAAAACTGAAAGTTCGGCATGGTGGAGTGGACCGCTGTTGTGAGTCTCTTCTGGCTCTTCTCCTTTCCCGCAAGTAACGCCTTTATTTTTGCCGAAGTATTAAATCACTTTTACAAATTCATGACCAGTGTTGACTTGACAAACGGCTGCATTTAAAAGGTCTTTTCCTGGAACTAGCCTAAAACAAAATAAACATAGTCTAATTAAATACGTGGGAATAAGCAAAGGTTTTTACCTCAGGCCACTGTTATACGTAAAATTTTAGACAAATCTGTAAACCCCACCAAAAAGATGTAAAATAAAACGGACTACATATAGTATAGCAATAGCCATCTCAAGTGGTAAATTTGATAAAATATCAAAGTTATAACACAGGGGAAGTTGACTGAACTGACCGACAAAAAAGGGAGAACACAGTAAAAATGTTCTCTCTTCTACGTATACACATTATCTGATTCTTGGGATGCTCGAAACCAGGAACTCAGCTCTGATATGCCTGCCAGGGGTACCAACAATTCATGCAATGTAGCCAACTAACAAAATTTATCACTATGATAATAACATAATATACTATATTCAAAAATATAATTTTCTATAGCATTGAAGTTGTATTTAAACTACTTAATTAGTTAAAATAAGTTCTTGAATAATTTTCATTTCTCTTAAAATAATTTTTGCTTTTCTAATACATTTTTAACCCCTAAAATCAAACCGGATATTAAATATATAGACTGTTCTATTTAAAATAGGATGAAAATTATATGTTGAGCATAATTTATATGTTAATTATATTAACAGCCAATGAGAAATCACGATATCCCAACATGTTGTTCTGATTGGTTGATAACGAACTACCTAAAAGTCGTCTCTGGATTGGGTTTTGCCGTGGATATAAAAAAGTGGTATTTGGCTTTCAATATGTTGCCCACTGCTACATTTTATTAACATATCAGCGAACAATTTAGTTTTCTCTAGCGACTTTATTTGGAAGCATGGTATCCTTTCTTCTTTCGTCGTACCCGTGTAATTTACTTAGCTCGTGTAATTTACTTAACTACCCGTATATAGGCCAAAACACGTTGAAACATTTTCATAAATTCAAAGGTTAAGGAGAGGGAATCGGAGTTTTTCCACACCTGGTACGTAAATGTGCAGCTTGTATTGTTAATTATAATGAGGTTTTTCTGTCACATTCCAGTGGCAATGCGGCCAAACCGGGGGTGTACTGCTTTAACTCTCAGGGGACTGTACCGGGGATCCTGCGCAAGTGTCCTGAGTAAGTGTACGAGTAGTGTATGTGTAAAGTGACGTGCGGTCTTGCACCTGTTATTCTTCTCTATGTGTACAGTACTGTATCACTAATATTTAATGTAAGTTAAATAAGCTTACATAGACCATTTTCCCACAGGTCCCACCCGTAGCTCTTTATTCTATCAAAGATCCCTGAAAATTACTCCAGGGAGGTAACGTTGAACTGGATCGTTGCCAACCAAACCCTGGATGGTCAACTTGGAAGTCTAGGGCATATAATGTATGTAATATATATGTTATTAGTATACGTTCATGCGAAATTGTGTTTATGTCATTAGTATCTGTCCATGTAAAATTGTGTTTATGTAATTAGGATCTGCTCATGTAAAACTTAGTTTATGACTCAAGTCCTGACAAACCGCCAAACAATGGTTACGTGGTGCCAAGAGAGAGTTGATTCCTCGTGAGAGAGCTTGTCCACACCCTCAGTGTGGGCAACCCATGACCCTAAGGGTTATTGAACACAGGGTTCAGTTCTTATGTCAGAAGTATGTGGGGAGTATGAGACATAGGAGTTTAGGGAATAACTTGGCCAATACTCAGTTTGAAAAATACCATCAGCCAATGGCATCAGTTCTGAACTTTATTTACAATTGGTTGGAGAAGAAAACATACGAGGAGTTAACTAGGAAGACATCTCAAAGGCAAAAAAACATCGAGGAAACGATCGCTGATTGGACAAATTACTCCAGGGAGGTAATGTTAAACTGGATCGTTGCTAACCAAACCCTGGAGGGTCCAGCGGTTTTAGTAGAAATAGATGAGAGCAAGATAGGGCATCGTAAATACAATGTTGGCCCGTAAGTCGACGGAGTTTGGGTGCTGCAAACTCTGCAAACTGGGTACTATTTAAAGAATACTGTTATTTAATTTTCTTTTGTTTAAAAATGTATCCAAAGTTTTGTTTTAAGTTGGACTGGTAGTTCATTTCTACACCAAAGATGCTTTACTCATAGTTTGTAATTGTGCATAAGTGACGTGAAATAAGAAATAAAAGGTTTAACAAATGTCCTAGCGAAGGCTAGAGCTATAGTAGGTCGCTACAAACATAGCAACAAGAACAGCCAAAAGCTTATAGAATTTAAAACATTAATGAATATCCCCTATCATACGCTGTATCAAGACGTTGAGGCAAGGTGGAACAGCGAGTACTTGATGCTAGAAAGGTAGGCTACGTTATTATGTATTGGAACTATACAGTAACTTTATATTGCATGATTTGCTGTGATCTTTTGCCGTTAAGTGTTGTAGGCTAATAAATAATGCATGTACCGTATTAATAAAATAAATAGTAGACTCTTTTTTGTAATTTGTAACATAATTGGAAAACTAAAGTAGTATAGTAAAAGGGGTTCAAGCACAATGGGAATTCCCTATGGTTTCTGGCACATATATCTGGTGAAGAGTATTGAAAATGTTTGAAACATAATAAGTTCTGCTCCTTGAAAATTGAGTTATAATTTAACAGATGAGTTGCCAAGTAAAAGTCCAATAATTCATTTTATAGTGTGGATGAATTTATGGATGTATCCTAAACTAATTAGAAAATAATAAAATCATACACATAAGTATAGTTTCAAATAGGTTTAGAATTTATTTTACAATAACCATTAATGTACTTTGGACCATTTGGCCTACTCCGGTACCAGAGATTTTATCATTTCTGAATTCTCTGTAAAATTAGTGTTAATCATTATGTCAACACATCAATTATTGTACATTGACAATAAATGTTATGTTATTTTTGTATTGAAACTAATTGGAATATTGCAATGTGCTTGGTTATGTTGTGTTGTTTAAGGCCATTATAGGAAGTATAAGAAAATGACGGAAGGTAAGCGTTGATAGCGGCAAACATGGCGAAGTCAAGCACTCAGATTGGCTCTTGAAATACTTCAGCCAAACGGGGCGATGTAACACTAGTTTTAATGAAATCAACCTACAATAACAATTTGTCTTTTTATACCCTTTCCAGTGTAGTGTTACTGTTAGGGGTAAGTTAAAGATGTTTAAGAGTCACCCCCACTAACCAACTACCCGTACATAGGCCAAAACACGTTGAAACATTTTCATAAATTCACAATTTTATGAACACAAGTTCATAAAAAGACACAAGTTTATCTAAAAGTCATGTAAGTGGATGTAAAAGTAACCTAATCAATGTTTCATTAGTTTCACAGTTGCACTTGACGGAATGTGTGAACTCTGGCGTTTACTGTGTATTGAATGATGTTCCAGTGACAGTGGCAAAGCCGTGGAGAGACACGGAGGTAATCAACACAAAGATTACTCAAACCTGAAGCCAGCCTGGCGCTACGGGCCTTCCTCCTCCTCGTAGACGTTTATAATAACACAAATAAGTTAAGAACATTGTTTTTCTTCTTTACTATTGCTGAGGCCATGTACGATTCCAAGTTAATTAAAGCCTATACTTGTGTTACCAAAAGTCTAATACTACAGTTATTATGTACAACATTAACAACAGAACAATAAAACAATAGGCACAGCAATGTGAGTTTCCAAGTTTTAGTAGAAATAGATGAGAGCAAGATAGGGCACCGTAAATACAATGTTGGCCCGTAAGTCGACGGAGTGAGTGCTGCAACCTGCAAACTGGGTACTATTTAAAGAATACTGTTATTTAATTTTCTTTTGTTTAAAAATTGTATCCAAAGTTTTGTTTTAGTTTGGACAGGTAGTTCATTTCTACACAAAAGTTGCTTTACCCATAGTTTGTAATTGTGCATAAGTGACGTGAAATAAGAAATAAAAGGTTTAACAAAATGTCCTAGCGAAGGCTAGAGCTATAGTAGGACGCTACAAACATAGCAACAAGAACAGCTAAAAGCCTAAAGAATTTAAAACATTAATGAATATCCCCTATCATACGCTGTATCAAGACGTTGAGGCAAGGTGGAACAGCGAGTACTTGATGCTAGAAAGGTAGGCTACGTTATTGTGTGATTCCTGATGGGTTGTACCAAAAGCTTTATTGAAGTGGAGACAGGCTTTCGGGTCGACTCAAACCTACCGTCTGAGGGATACTCCAACCGAAAGCTTAACAATTCCCGAACTCTTGGTGGACACGTTTGAACATCTAACTGAATTGTGGAGTCGCATTCTACGTCACGGCATCAAGTCAAACCTTTGGCTGGAATATGAGTTCACAAATGTCCACCGAGAAACATGTAAACGCGCGTTTAAAACTAAAACACAACTATCCTCCGTACAATAGATCTGGAAGAGGTGTGCAGTGTGGTCTTTCAGAAACTGTTGGACGAGAAGGAGAGCGGTGAAATGAAGGGATCTGGATGGTCGTTTAAGCGGATACTCGGGCTGGAGGTTCGCCTAAACTACTTTACCCCATGGGTGGTTCATCCTACATCCCAACACCTCTGATCTTGCCCGAAGAAAGCGGTAATTCATATAATCAATCGAGATGATAATTTGTGTTTTAAATATGTCATCCTGTCACGAAACGTCCCCATACCTCCAAACCATATTCTGCATGCGCGACACTTTACACGCGAAGTTAAAGCACAATCCCATTTAGACTTTTCAGACTTGACCTACCCCGTGAAAATTGATCAAATAGGAAAATTCGAAGAAAGAACGGGGTTAGCATTGTGTACGGTGTAGATAATGTTCGTATTTCCGGATTCGGAGCTCAGACAAAGTCACAAAACATCGTTTACCCACTTCGAGTTACTAAACAGAAAGAGGACTACCCTGATCACTTTGATTTATTGTTCCTGACTAACGAGACAACCACTCACTACACTTTGATTACTGACTTGTCACGGCTAGCCCGTTCCCAAATAACAACCCGTGAAAATAGAATTTGGGTGTGTGCGATGCTTTGCCCACTTTGATGTTTACATCAATGTACGCGGAATGGACGGGCCCATGAAATTGCGTGATCACCGTCAGTATTGTAAAGAACACTCTCCTCTTTGAACAGCTTATCCGAAAATTAAAAATAAAATTTGAACGTCATGAGCGAACACAACGTGTCCGTTTTGTTGCGTATGCAGACTTTGAATGTGCACTTGTACCAATCGATGAACACGGTAATCGATTACCTCCCGCAACAATTCCACCACCACCAAACGATCTGGCCAATGAACGAATTGGTCACCACCCACCCCCCAGAGAGAGATGATGATGGTGTAGGTATTCACTCTGACAATATCACTACACGTTACATCCATGTACCTTACTCCTACGCCTACTATGTGTACAACAGTACCTTCACCAACCTACCTCCTGGCGGTGGAGTTGGATCCGACTGTTATGTAAAATTCCACATGTACACGGGTGAAGATGCTGCCAAACATTTTATGGTAAGCCTTCGCAGAGAGACATGCAGGCTATCGGTGATATTCTCTATGCTCACCGTAGAAACAAGCCTCGTTTGAACAGACAAGAGAGAGCAGCTTTTAAAGCAGCAACAACGTGTTACATCTGTGGTAGAGCATTTCAAGAGGAAGATGGGATGGAAAAGGTGCGTGACCACCAACACTCGGCACCATACAAGTACCGCGGTTTAGCTCATCGATCATGTAACCTACGGTTCAAGGAGCAGGATATGGTAAATGTTACTTCCACAACCTGAGTAATTACGATGCTCACTTTGTCGTCGTGCAGTAGTGGCTCGAGACTTCACCGTGGAGGATTTTAGGAGATGTCTCTTTGAACAGACGGCCAAGAACACTGTGAATGAACGTTTTATGAGTAAACATCACAGGATGTACACAGTGTCGGTTTCGAAACGTTCGTTGGCTCCTTTCGATGACAAGCGGTACATCGTACAAGAGGACGGAGTCACAACTTTACCGTGGGACCACTACTCGATCCCAAAACCTTAGGCCACCATCATTGTCATCTTTATAAATATCATTTTTTAAGATAATAATATCATTAGACTGTTCAATACTGATTTGTGTTATCCAAACTTTTTTCTTTTCTCTCTCTAGATAAATTAACCAATCTAGTCTCCATGTAGGTGTAAAAATTAAAGAAAGGAATCTTTTATCTATTTCAGTGTAATTCTAGACAGTGTTAATATTATAAATTTTAGCCAAAGCTCTCTTTCCTTCTCCTTCTTTCAAACTACTTTGTCAGGAGTATTTTATGTTTCAATTTTTAATTCAACTTTACCTATATATTATGTATGTCCATAAATTCCGTATTTCCGTAAAACAGGTAGTAAGTGGCCTAGACTACGAGAGTTCCAAGTTGGGTAGTAGCGACCACCTAGTAGAGATAGGACCAACAACATAGAACAACGTTGGATTAACAACGTTGAATCTGAATTTAATGTGAAAGCATATGTGAATGAGCTTGTTTGGTTTTGGGGTAGAACCGAACAAACCCCTCTTGGCATCATACGTGCCAAAGAAAAATAAGAACGTACTAACGCTCTCTACCTTTCATCAGGACGATAGTATTAATCAAGAAACAGGAGATGCTTTGAAGCCCAGTGTCATCAAATTATATAATTTAACAAACGGAGGAGTGGATGTGGTAGATCGAAAGAAAAGGGACTATAGTGTAAAGAGAATAAGTAATCGATGGCCTTTGACTCTATTCAATGGTTTGATGAATCTTGCAACTATAAATGGTCAAATTATCTACACCTCAAATACTGGAATTAAAAAGGAAAGATTATTCATCACACAATTAGCTCAAGACGGCTAAACCCCATCTTGTACAACGAGCTAGTCTGAGAAATCTTCCGATAGACCTTAGATCGATCGTGTGTAGAAGATGCAACAATTGATAGGCTTTGAGAAATATTCAAGGCCTTATAAACCTGTTGTCTGCAAAGAGAGAAAGCTTGGCATCGGAAGCTGTGACAGATGCAAAAGCAATGGCACACAAGAGTGGTCTCGAAACAGAACTGAAAGAACAAAGAAAGAGGAAAAAGAAGATTATGCCTGGCGTGGCGAAATCTGCCAAGACGACGCTGGAAACTTAAACCAGGACGACCAACTGAGAATTTCTCTTATGGAAGTAGTGGATAGAATTCTCAGTGAAATGAACAGAAGATTTGATGCCCTGAAGAATGTAAATAGTAAATTTGGGTTTTTGAGTGGTGCTCAAATAAGTGAAACAACATTAATGGACTTGAAGCTTAGAGCTAGTGTTTTAGCTGATAGTTATCCTGATGATCTAAACAAAGAAGAGTTAATCAATGAAGTAGAAAGTTTTAAATATCATGCCCTTGAAATAGACAGCAATTTTAAAAATTCAACAGCACCCTCAACATTTAAGTTAATTTATAAACAGCATCTTGAAGAGGGGTATCCTAACATCTGCACAGCTCTCCAAATATTTCTTATCCTCCCAGTTTCTGTTGCTTCTGGGGAGAGGAGCTTCAGTAAATTGAAAATAATTAAAAACTATTTAAGAAGCAAGATGAAGACTGACAAATTTAAGTGTGATCTCCATTGAATATGACCGAGCCATGGACATTTCTTTTGATGAAATAATAAAGACATTTGCAGCAAAAAGTCCAGGAGGGTGGCTTTCACATAATTTCTTTTACTAAAGATTTTGTATTTTTTTTACAAAACTTATTTTTGAAATATCTTTCAATATTAAATTGTCTTTTGAAAATCTTATTTGGTGTTGATTTGTCTTCTACATACTACACTTAATTTTCTGGAATTTTTTATCTTTTGATTGCAATGAATAACCTTGGTTTTCAACTGATGTTCAACAGATTAATTTGACTTTAAACTATGTTGAAAAGTGTTATGAAATCGTTAAAAATGCACGTTTAAGTGCTTTATTTTGAAGCATTTTTTCGGAGGAGGGCCCCTGTACCCCCACTTCTGTTAGGAGGTATTCCATAACCCCCAGAAGGGGTGGCAACACCAGTTCTTGCCCCCCTCCAAAAAATCCATGTAGTTTCGGCTCTGACCAGCGGAGACACAACTGGTGAAAACTTATCCATTGAGCTTTTAAAAATTTAAAAGACATTGGAATTGATAAGACAGGAATGGTTGGTCAAAGTATGGATGGTGCAAGGAATATGAGGGGTCGTTTCAATGGAGTGAAATCATTTGTTCTCAAAGAATGCCCTAAAGCTTAATACTACATTTGGTGTTCACACAGATTTGCCTTAGTAGTTGAAAAGTCTATGGACATTTGTCAACAAACACGGGATATGTTCTCAATTCTACAAGAGCTGTATGTGTTCATGTCCGGCCACAAAAAACATGTTTGGTTGAAAAATTGGATAAAGGCTCGAATAAGACTAGAAGAAAGCGTTTGAAAAGAGTCAACATGACAAGTTGGTCCAGCAAAAGTGATGCTGTGAGCACAGTGTTATACTGCTACGATGTGCTCAACGATACGTTAGAAGATATAGCCAACGATGAGAAATCCGATACAGAATCAAAGTCATCAGCGAAAGGACTATTAAAGGCACTGTCTAAGAGTAATTATGACATTGTTGCAACCATGCAAGCAACCTCAGAACTTTTCAGTGTCCTTTCGCATGTGACTTTATGCTTACAGTCAAAAAGTACTGTATCGACTATGGGATCATTTCCGATGTTATTTAGTGGGCCTAACTCTAAAGCTTGAGGACGGATGGTGCAAAATGTTAAATCTCATCAAAAGGTTTGCAGTAGAACATATCCTCCAGGCAGCAACAAGCAAGAGAATTCGTAAAAGGAAAAGATTTATGGACGAACTTGCACTCGATGAAACTATTACAGATTCCGATACAAAAATTAGATCAGAAGTGTTCTTTAGACTATTAGACTCTTTGCTTCTACAGTTACAAGATCGTTTTCCCGAGAGCTCTCTTAAAATTGTACAGCAAATGACACAATTTTCACATGAAAACTTGCTCAAGAACTCAGGAAGCACGAACAGCTTTTTTAGCCCAGCTCTTGACAATGACTTGTGTCAATACTATGAACTATATCCTCAAGAAGTTTGTGAAGAGTATAAGGCATTTAGTGAGTTGTACAAAGTTGGCTATCAAAACAGTGATCTTGCAGATGTTCTGCACCCTTCTGATTGTCATATCCGAGATTGTGATGAAGATTCTGGTGAAGAACATTCTGATGTTGTGGTGGATGTTAACACGGATCCAAAACTTGCCAAGCAAAAGTACCTCGACCTGTGGATTAAGAAAGGTATCCTTCGACCATGCAGGTTTTTTCAAACATATCTGGATTCTTAACTCTTAGGCTTTTGCGGCCGGTGTCATCACTAAGATCTAAGGCTTCCGGTTTACACCGCGTCACAGTTGAAATATATTACTGTTAACGTTTGACCTCCTGTGGAGAGTCATCCTCAGTAGCTTGTTGACAAGCTGAGCGCTTGTCAACAAGCTACTGAGGATGACTCTCCACAGCGAGGTCAAAACGTTTAGCAGTAATTATATTTCAACTGTGTCGGTGTAAACCGGAAGCCTTAGATCTTAGTGATATCTGGATTTCCTTATTTGAATGTACTTTACTGTATAGTCTTGGCTCTCCCAGCAACTAGTTGCTCAGCTGAAAGAGTTTTGAGTAAATTGAAGATCGTAAAAAACAAACTTAGAAGGAGCATATGAGATGTTTTGGCTGTCAGAAATGCTGGTGCTTGCTTCTGAAAAGGGCATTCTTAAATTAGTTTCTAACCAGGAAATCGTTGATAAGTTTGTATCCTCAACCGAACACAGAAAAAACGTCTGCTTTACAAGGGATATAAAGACTAGATGGACTATTGTAGTTTTTACAACAACAAAAATAGTTTGACTAAAACACTATTATTTGTTGATTATGATTTGATTTTTTATTTCAAAATGTTTCAAAATTTAACTTTGTTTTTAGTAACAATAATAAAATGTCTTACAATTCAGCAGGTAAATATTATTTCTTTAACCCCAAACCCCTCGGAAAAGTTCGTCTAAGATTAAGTCCTATGTCGGCCCTATACTTTGGGGGGTTAGGAAAGGAAAAGCTCTTGGTTTTGGGGGAAGTGCACCATCGCCATTAGGGGGGATGGTCACCCCTGCTGATCGCTATGTCTCAATGTTGGAAAAATTTTTGCTGCCAAAAATCGAAAGGATTATTGAAGAACATCAAGTTGGAGAGTTGTGGTTTCAACAGGATGGTGCTACAGTTCACACAGCTGGAGAATCCATCAGAACTTTGAAAGAAATGTTCCCTAGACATGTGGTGTCTTTGAGAGGTGATGTGAGATGGCACGCTCACCTGACTTGAGCATGTGTGATTTATTTCTTTGGGGAAAATTTGAAAGAAAAGTGTTTAAACACAGGCCTCAAACACTGGTGGAGCTAAGAGCACGGATAGTTGAAGAAATTAACGCCATTCCACTTGAAATGTGTGTACGAGCTGATGAAAGCTTCAGAAAACGTCTTCAAAAGTGTATCGACGCTGATGGTTACCATCTTGCTGATACTATTTTCAAAACCAAGTAAAACAAAATGGCATGTTCAGCAGATTTCAAAAATAAAAATAGTTTGTACAAAATTAATGTGCCTATTGAATTAAGCCCGTTTAAACTGCTCAGTTCGTTTTGCCGCACCCTCTACAAGAATTTGTTTGTCCAGGAGCAAAATTTAACGATGTTGTAAATGAAGCAAAACAGCTCGAAGGACAGTTTTTTGGTCTTAATAGCAGGTGTAACGATGTCTAAAACAAACAATCTTAAGCAGTATACAAGAACTTGAAGCCATTCCTACAATCCATGAAATCCCAAAGGATCATTCTGGGTGGAGTACCTTTCAGGAGAGATCTTCCCCTTTTTCATAAAATGAATGAGGAAATCAAGAACTTGAACCTATACATGTTTGAATTGGCTACAGAAATGAAAATGTATCTTTTCTCAACATGACTTCTGTGTCCAATATAGATTCTATTCTCACGATGGCATCCATCTGAATGGTCTAGGCAAGCAACTTCTGACGGACAGAATATGTAGAGAGGTAAAATCTTACGATTTTGTTGCCGAGACTAAATTGTCCCCCTAAACCAATAGCAAATAAATCCTCAGACGTTGTCTTGGGAAGTGGTGATATCAAAGTAACTGAAAAAATATGTACAAAGTTATTTCAAAAAATCGGAAAGACCCTAAAACTGCTTTTGCGCACACCATCTCTTCGATTTTGATGACAACAGACGCATGACGGCAGGAGTAGCAGTTGTGTTTGCAAGTGAGTTTGAGAAGCCTGTGGTAAACGACTGTGTCAACTCTCATCTTACCTACCAGTATGAACCAGACGGAGCTGGCGTGTTTACTGACTAAACCTAAATGCCACGGAAAGAAGACTATGACCAAGCCTTTGACCAGCTGACAAGATTTTATACTCAGGGCTGAAAACTCATTTGCTCGCCCATGGGGTGTATCGAGATAATATCCAGCTTGCTCATTTTATCTCCAACCTGAAGAAGTTCCTTCCACCTTGCCACTGGAGCCTCAATCCAAGTAGTTTGCTACAATCAACAGTCCACAAGAACATTGAGAGGTGGTTTGTCTCATGAAGAATTTACAAGGAGACTGACTAGCATAATTGAAGAGGTGAAATTGTCAACAGCCAAGTCTCAGAAAGAAGTTTGTTCCAACAAGGACTGTTCTGGTGATGTGTGCCTTGAAGTGTCAGCCGTTTCAACTCCAAAGACTTTCAAGGGTTGGATGTCAAGTGAGATCGAAAGAAAACAACCGGATAGTTACAGAAATGCGTGCCTGCTGAATAGTTCCTCTTTTTCTAGCTCATTTAACTTCTTTGTCACTGGATGTATCAAACACTTCTGTATATAGTAATCATTTAAACAATTAGTTCATAACAAGGATGTTCTATCTGCTTTAGACAGTATGTTTTCTAAATTCAAGTCAAACACAGAGATATACGATGATAATTTAGAGTTTGTACATAGTAATTTTATCAAATCCTGTTCAGGGTTTAACTACCAGTTCTAAAAGGGAAGAATTTCACCTAATTTTATCAAAACTATCAATAAAAGTGCTCTGTTTAAACGAACATAGGTTAAATGATAGTCAGATTAGCGTTTTTTACAATTTGTTTAATTTTTATTTGGCAGCTTGTTACTGTAGATTAGGTTTCATCAGAGGAGGTTCTTGAAAAAACTTTATAAAGAAAGACTAGATATAAGTAATAAGTTAAGAGATAATTTTGTTTTTGAGATTTGTTGTGTAGAAGTTAAGACTAGAACAGGAAAGCATACTTGTAGTTTCTATCTATCGTAACACTGATGTAAATATTTTTTTGTTTAAGTTAGAGTTGTTATTTAAATTATTAAAACAATAATCTCAGTCAAAGAAAATTTTAGTAGCAGCTCAGCTGATTTTAATATAGACATTTTAGACACATGTAATAATTTGAATTTGAATTAAATTTTCTAAACTAATTGAAATAGTTTAATTATAGAGTTAACTTCAGAAGATCAACTAGAGTTGCTTTTAATTCAAGTTCATGCATAGATAATATTTTAACTAATTTTTATAGTGAAGAAATTTTATTAAATGCAGAACTAGAGTTGTCTGATCATAGGGCTTTGTTCATGTCTCTGGGGAGGACATCTCACAGTAAATTACTTACATCTAGTTCTATAAGGAAAAGACATTAATTTTTCACAAAATGGTCAGAATATTGTGGTAAATTTGTTGCGAGAAAACAGTTGGACATTTGATCCAAATAATGCTTTTAAAGATAATTTTAAAAACTTTTTCAGAATATTTTACAATTTTTGAAACTGCATTTCCTTTAAAAACATGTTCTGTAAACAATTCAAATAATGGTAAAAAACTTTAAAAAACCTGGGTTACTTTGGGGGTTAAAACATCAAGCATCCGCAAAAGACAACTTCATTTAGAAGCCAAGTCCTCTAGGGATTTAAACTTTTTAAATTATATCAAGAATTACAAAAGTTTTCAAAAAAGTGTGCAATGCAGCTAAATTAATGGGAAACTAAAGTTTCATTGCAAAGTCCGAAAATAAAAGTAAAGCCGCTTGGTGCTTGGTAAGGCGGGAGCTTGGATCAAATGTGACAAATAAAACTCACTAACTGTAAATGAATCAGAGATTGAGGAGGGAAATTCAATAGCAACTCATTTTAATAATGCATTTTTAAGTACTGTATAACTCAAAATATAAATGTAGTGGCAAACCCAGAAATTTCTGTTTCTTTCTTAAAAAACTGTAATGTTAATACAAATTCAGAGGTATTTATTTTTGAGGAAGTATCTCTGGATACTATTTATAAATCAATAATGAGTTTAAAAATAAAAGGTCAACTGGATGGGATGAGGTTTCAGTTAAGGTATTAAAGTCATCTGCCAATTTTATTTCACAGCCATTAAGTAATCTCATTAATAATCTTTTAAAAGTCACGTTTTTCCTGATCAATTGAAATATGCTAATATTCATCCTGTATTCAAAAAAGGATTTGAACAATTATAGACCTGTAAGTGTACTATCAAATCTTTCTGAAATATTCTTAACTGTGGCTTATAAACAGCTTAGTTCTTTTCTAGAAAGTAAAAGATTACTAAGTGAGAATCAATTCAGATTTAGATCCGGTCATAGTACTATTGGGGCATACTTGATTTTGTAAAAAATGTTTCTGGGACTTTGGATGAGTTACGGAGTACTGCTTTCGATTGAGTAGATCATAAAATATTACTGGAAAAGCTGGAGTTTTACGGAATTTTGGGAGTGACGCGTAATTGGTTTGAATCATATATTGATTTAAGAAAGCAAAGGACAAATTATTATCAGGAAAGACAACACTTTGTACAAATCTGAGTGGCAGGAGGTAAAGCTGGGTGTGGCACAAGGCTCTATCTCAGGGCCTTTATGTTCATACTTTATGTTGATGATTTGCCTATAAATCTGAATTTTAATACAATAATGTATGATTCAAGACCCCTGTTGACTAAGTACATGTTGAAGTCAGCTCTCAAGTTTTTGCTAAAATTTTTACTATATTTGAAGTGGTAACAGAAAACAAGTGTTACTAGACAGTGTAGTTAGTATTTAAGTTGTGTTTTGTGCATATTTTAAACCTTTTACTTAAATATTAATTATAAAAACCCAATTTTTCAACTCGACATCGGCACAGTTGAGGTTATGTTTAAACAGGATTACAAGGAAAGTAGCTGCAAGGTTCTTTGATTTGACCTTGAGCTCTTGATCACAGATAGATAACCTCTTATCAGCTTGTCAACTCACCATCTGGTTTGTTTACTATCAGCTGTGTTTTGAGCAATACTTTCTAGAACTGTCAATTCCCTTACATATTTCTTGGTGGTGAACTGTAGTAGCCATTGTTTTAAATAGTGTATGAACTATGTTCAAAGTTGGGGATTTTGTTTTTGCTTAGTAAGAGGACATCAACCCTGGCTAGCAATTATTGATAGCATAGAAAATAAAGGTAAAATTACTTGGTATAATCTTAGTTTTTTCCGACCCCAAAAGGGAAAAGGTCAGTGTACACAAAATAAATTGCATTTGTAGGAGGAAAAAAAGGCATCTTTCTGTACAGGAAAAATAATGGATAACAACACATTCATTCGTTCGCTAAAAGAAATAGAATCGGAAATAAAAACTAAAAGTCAAAGAAAAATAGTTGCAATTCACCAATGAACTTATTGTTCTTGATTTCTACCCCAAACAGTTCCAATCTTGATACCAGCCTTAAAACATCATCAGACAAGGCTGTAAACACCCCATGTCATATGCACCTCGATGTGCAGGCAGCCTCGAGGTAAAAAAAAACCTGAAGACAGCCTCAAGATGCTCCAGGAAGAAAATGATGCATTACAAAAAAAGTTTCAAGACTTAAAGACCGCCAACTGTCTAAATTGCTACCCACCTTTGCAGTAAGCTCAAACTAACCTTATCAGATCAGTTTCCTTCAACCTCTTGGACTCAAGTTTTGCATTCAAACCATAAAGTATGTAGGCCAGGAAGTTTTCAATCACCTGTTACTCTAAAACAAGCAGTCACTAGACGAACTTTTGGCTAGATTTGGCATGACTCGATTGCCTACCCACCAGAGTGACCTTTCTCCGCCGACTTCAATTGATGCAGTTTGCTCAAACCTTAGAGTGGAAGAAATCAACGTAGAAGTACTACACATCGGATTATCCGATCACACTGGTCAGCTGTCAACCATCAACATATCTACTTTGACTAAGGCATCTTCAACGCCTACCCGCCGTCATTTCAACTCAGATAACCTTATTAACCTGAAGAGTCTCCCCAAGAATTTTGGAATCAAGTTTTCACGACAGTTGATGTGGATGAAGCGCACGGAAGGTTCTGCAATATTTTAGCATCCGCCTAACCATATTTCCTCTGAAGCAATCAAGATCTGCAGTAAAGTCTTCTAAGGTGACCGCCTACAGTGAAGAAGTTATGACGAAAAAAGAGCTTTACTCGATGCACACGAAGATTATTTGAGAACTGGTCTAAACTACTATAAAATCCTGAGCAACAAGTTGAAGAGAACTCCACATCTCAAACTCAGAGACTTGAGAAGAGAACACAGCTCCCAACACATAATGAACTCTTCCAACAAAAGTAAGGCTGTATGGGACGTATAAATAGCTTAACGCTTCTAAACATGCTCAAGATTCAGGTATTTGTTAAAGTGCATGGAGAAAGGGTTGAAGATCCCAATAGAATCGCCAATCATTTCAACCACTACTTTTCAACGATAGCAGAGGAAACAATCAAGAAGAACATTCCATTTACGCCAAAAATATATTTTTGAGGATTTTAGTAAATTACACTAGCAAAATATCTCATTGAAAAGTTTAGTATTCTGAGTCAAATTTAGTGCCCTTCAAAGTGGTATTTTTTTAATTTTTCTTATTCACTCCAAAATAATTGTTTATTTCTGTTTTTTGAAACACGTAAAATTTGGCTAAAATGCCTTTTGAAAAAATTTACAATAAAAACAAAAAAGTGTCTACAAAGATTTTGATCAAAATTCCATGTAAAGAAATAAATTAGCCAAACTTTGGCTATCTTGGAATTCTGATAAAAATTTTCTATTATTTTTCCAAGAGCTCTACTTTGAAAACTTTTGGTTCGCTCTAATAAATTTCACCTTTCAAAATATTCTGGAGTAAATATATATTTTTTTTGTTGACAAAAAGTGGCATATAATTGTTCCCTGTAATGTGCTGAAAAGAAAATATACAACACTATATGGTTATCTTAACAAATAAAATATATATAGGGGTTTTAATGAGACTATGCTAAAAGTCTAAAAATGGCCTGCCAGTATAGAAATTTCTGACCGCCAGATAGAAGGTTAAGTAAAATTCTAAAATATGTCAAAATGGGATGGCCAAACTATAACACTTTAAATGAGCCAAATGCTTATTTTGTAAAACAAAGTGAAATAACTGTCGAACAACATATCTTAATGTGGGGCATAGAGTAATTGTTACTTTAAAGTTGAGAAAACAGTTACTCGATGAGTTACATTGTGGTCACATGGGAATAGTCAAAATGAAAAGTATCGCCAGATCTTATATCTGGTGGCCAGGTATCGATAGAGATATCGACTAGTAGTTCATTATGCCTTTCGGAACGAGCCAATCCACCTAAATGTAAACTTCATGTATGGGAATTTCCCAGCAAACCCTGGGAAAGATCCATATGGATTTTCTTGGTCCTCATAATGGTAAACTGTACTTAATTGTGGTTGATAGTTATACAAAATGGTTAGAAGTAGAGACTGTATCATCAACTTCTGCAATACAAACTATCAGTAAATTAAAACCAATGTTTGCTAGATTTGGATTACCCAGTCAGATAGTTTCAGACAATGGACCACCATTGATTTTGTCGAATCAAATGGTATTAGGCATACATTAACTCCTAGTTACCACACAGCTTCAAATGGCCAAGCCGAAAATTCTGTAAAAACTGTTAAAAAGAGACTAAGAATTACTTTAACTGAAAAACAAGATGTTGTGTTTGCATTGAATAGGTTTTTACTAGCTTACAGGAATACTGTGCATTCAACTACAAACGAATCTCCTGCAAAATTAATGTTTAATCGTGAATTAAGAACTAGGCTAGATTTAATTAGACCTAACACAGCTCAACATGTACGTAGTAACCAACAAAGACAAATCAAAGATTACGGAGGTAGTAAAACTAGAGTATTTTACGTAGGACAACTGGTTTTTGTACGTGATTACAGAGGTAGAGAGAAATGGATCCAGGGTGAGATTAGTAAAGTAATAAGTTCTGTTTCATATTTAGTGAAATTGTCAAATGGTATTGTGTGGAAACGTCATGTCGATCAAATTGTTACTATGCAAGGGGAACAATCGAATGGTGCTATCGATCTAAGTACTAGAGAACCAATATTCCCACAGTCTGAACCAGCTGTTATGACAACACCCAGCTGATTCCCCCTCCTCTCTGCGCTCACCGTGACCCCTCCCTACCCCTCCGACTCCAAAATACTCATCATCAGTCAGATCAACTGATCGCTACTCCACTTCACCTTCACATCCTGTGACGTTACCTCTGACATCCCGAACACCTGACTTACCTCAAATCAAAACAATATCAGACGCTATCCAGTACGTCAAAGAAAACCAGTTGAGAAACTTGACTTGTAAATCAAATGACTATTATATGATTTACTGTTTTTAATTATTACTACTGTATTTTATATAGGCCTATGTGTGAGGTTTGCCAGTTACCGTTCAAAAATGTAATACAATTCTCTTATTTCATTCCTTTCGTATCTATACTGTTTTACAACCAAAGTGGAATGGTATAGAATATATATTTCTTTTGTCAACTTTTTCTTCAACACAGGTCTACTTGAATGTAACCTAACCTTTACATTGTCTATGATTTCTCTTATGGTCAATTGATAGATTTAAAAAAATATCATACAATTAAGTAATGACAGACTATGTAATAGGGAAAAAAGATTAATGAGATCCATTTTAACTTGCTTTTGAGTTGAAAGCCGTCTTCAAAAGAAATAGTTACAATTTTGAATATTTTGAAGATTAGGTTGCTATATTTCTAGCGATCGTGACTATACAGTTGGCACTTTATTTATTCTGGTTTAATATTTCAAAGATAAAACAAACAAACTCGATCATCTATAAATTATGACAGTAAGTTTATAGTGCTAATACTGTCAAATAAGTTGCAGTTTGGCGACTAGTGCATAGGACGACAAGACATGTACTGTACATGTAATCGTCACCGCTAAATTTGTAACGATTATCGTTACTCGTTACTGGGTTTCAAATGTAACTATAAGATTACAAAGTTACAGAAAAATGTAACCGTTACAATTTTTTAATCGTTACTCCCAAGTCAGGTGGTTATGGACAAGCTAGACTTTTGTTCACTAAACAAAATATGTCACCTTCGAGAAAAACCTGAACTAGTTTTCTGTGCTATATTAACAACTACCGTTCAATAGGAAAAGACTCTCATATGTCCCAAGATCAAAAACTCATTATCATATTACGGCTTTAATGTGGCATTCACCGCTTCGGTATTATTCCAATATAGTGACTTGTCTTCTCATGAGCTAAACCTGATTTAACACGATGTAGAGAAGACCCTATACATATAAAATGCGCGGAACTGAATTAAAAGTGGCTTTAAAGTTGGGACTATTTTACAATCCAAATGCAGGGTATTTGGATAGTTGTAAGCCATTGTTTGTAAAAAATGAAATTTTAACTGTATATAGTACTTATGTTTTTCAGTGTCCTTTAGCTATCAACACTGATACTGACAAACATATTACACATCACAGGTGTGTAACAAAATCAACATTTCTTTAAATATTGCCTGTTTTTAGTAGTTTTAAGCCTTGACACACCTATTACAATTGTTATTGTTGAATGGAATAAATGATTTGAATTTAACAATCGGGGATCGCGGACGCCAAAAAAGACGGCACTCTGTGGCAGACTACAGTCTTTATCACCTTCTTGGCCACTTCCAAATTAACCTAAAAGCTGAATAGAGTATTATCGCGGAAGTTAGGTTAACCTTCCAGAGGGCTTATGGATTTAAAACGCGAGAGCACCTGGAGGTTACTCCAGGTGGGTTAAAACCTTGGTGAAAATTTCAAAACATCTTTATTCTACAATATGGCATTTGTATCATCATTTTTATAATTAAAAGCAGAAATGAAACTCGAAACTATAAAACTAAAAATAATAATACCATGAATTCACCAGCTACAAGCAGGGTCGCGACACCTAGGTTAACTCCCGGTTACCCAGAACGCCAGGAGGCGATCGAAGTTACCTCCAGGCTCTAATATAAACAGTTAATAACTAACTAAATCAAGCTGTAAGTGGCTAAATATATTTTATCCTGTTCTAAGAAAGAAAGCTGAAGGGTACAATGATTCACAGGTTTTGGCCTGTTTAGCGACATTTGATTAAAGAACACAGATACACCCGAGGTAACCTCCAAGATGCAACCTCTGAAGGTTAAGTTAGTTAATTCTTTGTGAAAACATTGTGTTTAATAGCTCCGCAACTTTTCGATTAAACATTGTTTTTGCCTTTGAAGGTTCTACTTAGAAAATTGCAAAATAGGCACCAGTCACTGTACTGGAATTTTACCACCGCTTTCTAGGAACCCATAGCTTAAGCTATATTCTATTCCTAAAAAATGATAGATAACACAATACACTAGATTCATATTTCCTTTAATTTAAAAAAATCACATACGCAAGTGCTCAATACAGGTGGCGTTTTAGAAGGTAACGTTAAGCCATTGGTCCATTCCATAGGTCATTGGGCTACTAATTAAGATCTTAATTAGAATAAACGCTAAAGAGCTAATTTATTAATTTCAATATAATTACTAATTAAGTTGCAGTGAAATGATTGGGTATCTAGGAAACAGTCAGCCCTAGTTTGTAACAAGTCTACTTGATACTTGTTCTTTGTCGATGCCCAGCTAGTGCCAGATAGACTAAGTCAAATTGAAATAAAACTAAAAACTACACCTCATCATCCATCAAAACACTCACCCTTCATTTCATATTCACCTTAAAATACCCTCTAGAGTGGTCGGTGACTCAAATCAAAGAAACAATGATAGACACTTGTTAAGACTCATCCCATTTGAAGGTTTGAAAACGGCAATGAGCATTCGACTAATAGTCGACTAATAGAGGTAGATCGCTAAGACACTTAAAATATTAGATTATTCATAAAAAAACAAAGACAGAGGGAATCTAGCGTAGTAAATTTACAGGGAGAGCGAAACCACTACCCCACGCCTAGTACTTACCTAAGGATCATAGAAAAGGATACGCAAAGAATGTTTCGTACATCGAAGGCTGAATGACTGAGCACGTCGTTTGATATACAAACAATATACCTTACCTAAGCGTAACGTAATAAATAAAGTACTGTAGCGTGTTAACTAATAAAATCGCATCGGCAGAGTGATATGGCCTATGGGCACTCGCCACTAGAGCCGCCATTTTGATTAGTAATGGTTACACCACAGAGGAATATATAGACGCAGAGTCAGCCTAATGCAAACACTAATGTATAAAGTTTGATCGATCTGCGCTCTCGCGCCAGCACAAGGAACTACTTGAACGGCGAGGAGAAACCTTAACAGTCGCCTCTGAGCGCGGGAAATTTGAAATTAAATTAAATTTAATTGGATATTATTAGAACAGTCGTCTCCATTCTAAACAGTTCATTGCAAACTCATAAATATTTGTTTAATATGAGGATTTTTGCAATGAGATGTTTCTTGAAAATGTGTACTGTCGTGCTAGGACTGTGTTTCAGTGTAAAAACAAGACTAAAATGATTCTGTGGATTTGTTCTTTACTTTGATTGAAGTTGTAGTTTCTATAAACTTTAAATATTATGTTGATATTTTAAACTTTAAAGATTTACTTAACGTTTAAAATATCATTAAACGTTGCAAAAATCTTGTTAACGTTTAATGCCTTTAAACGTTCTCAGTACCATATATTTGTTATGTAATAGTTCAAACTTTAACAACCAACCTCTAAGTAGGCCCTGTACTGAAATTATTTAACAAACGATTACATACTCGCCTATTTAGTTTTGTGGCAGACAAAACTGTAACTTGATCACTTTGTAAATCAAGACCTCAACACATTGATTATCTGCTCTCTGATGGGGTGTGTTCGGGATTTGATTGACACCAAACACCTTGCCGAGGATATTGTGCGATTCCAGAAGAGAACCAACGCAACAGTCTGTATTGTCTCCTACGACCAACCTGCGGCAAGGAGACCGCTCTGGAAAGGACTCACAAAGAGTTCCTGCGAAAACTGCAAGAGGAAATCGATCGAGCAAAGAACCGAGTTCAACCATTGGAGGGGCAGCACACACCAGAACAGGACCACTTATCCTTTAATCCATCAACAAATACAGATCCACAACCAGGTACAGTTTCTTGTGATGTTAACTTAGACAGCTGCTCCTTAAATTTAACCATCTCTCCGACACAACCCGACTCCACTCCTGACTCTTTTCCTGATTTAAACTTACTCCAGACCCATCTTACTCAAGTCGAGATCTAGTCATTTTAGAAAATAAAAACTTTAATTGGTTAATGCATTTAAACATTCAAGGAGGATTAGTATCTAAAATTAATGACCTCAATGTTTGTTTATTGGCTTTTCTAAATAAATTAAATGTATAAATTGTTTGTCTTGTACAGCATTGGCTTAAACCTGATCAAATCAGTATACTTAACACTAACAGTATAAACAACTTTGTTGTTGTCTCACATTATTGTCGGCAGCAAGGATTATCTGGAGGAAATTGTATTTTGCTCAAGTCAAATTTAAAGTCAACTGAAAGACAGGATTTAAGTGCAGTTTTTGAAAATTACATATTTGAAGGTTTCTGTATTGAGATCCCAAGTCTCAATTCATTAATAATTTCAATATACCGTATTTCAAATGTAAATAATGTAATGTCTTTTTGTAAATAAACTAAAACAATTATTAGTGTTACTTAAGAAAGATGCTAAATCAAAGTTTGTGTACATTGCTGCAGATTTGAATGTTGATGTTTCCATTAATTGTAAAATTAATGTAAACCACAAAAACAGGCACTCACTAATCTCCTACAGTTATCTTTACCATTGTGAACATCCGACCGGAATTACCGTTACCTCCCGAACATGTCTTGATAGTATAGTATTTAATAGAAGAAAATTAATGAAGAACCTGACTTTGTAAACATAGATCTTGGAATATCAGACCACAGAGCTTTATTTATTAAAATGAATGAACAAAAACCAATAAATCTAAAAAGGATAATATAAATGTTGCTTCTAAAAAGATTGTTTTCTGATGAAAATTAGAAGTCCTATCTTAACTCAGAATGAAATAGCGTCGATTTTAAGTTACAGCTTTTCAGTGGAAATGCCTTTATAACTTGTAACCAGTTTTTGTGTAACCAAAGCTGTGTGTAACTTGAAATCGACGCCATTTCTTTCCGGGTTAAGATAATACGATAGAGACTTCTAATTTCAATATGTATTAAAAGGTACTTTGGTTTCCTCTAATACAATGTGCCGAGCGTGGTTGCGCTGAAAAAAACTTGTTAAAAAGTTATAAAGGCGTTTCCACCTCTCGTTTTTGCCTGACTCTGTATAAAAATCTTTGCTTATAGAGGCGGCCTGATAGAGCAATCGCGGGTCTAACTCTTGGTGCCAATTATAACATGGGAGTAAATAATTAAAACTATGTTTGTATTCAGTAAATGCACTTAGGTGTGCTTCTTTGGAAGCATCATTAAATTCGGGGAAATCCTGCTAAAGATGAAGACATCAAGTATTAAGTATCAAGAATAGATTGATGTTATTGCATATAAATTCCAAAACGTGCGCTTCCACCAAAAGGTGAATATTTTATTTTGTAGGCTTTTATTACTGAAACATTATAGTTTAAAAATTATAGTTTTTACTAACGTTTTGTGTATTATATGCTGCAGTTCTAACGGCTCTACGCTTCTAGAGAAAAATGTGCCTATTTTAGTAACTTACCTACTTCGCATAGATCTAAAGTCTCCAGTATAGTCATTGGCTAAAGAGATATGAAGAGGTCACACTCAACCTATCATAAAACGCCTACACCAATAAATAAGTTTATATTGTTTCTATCTGAGGTTTTATAGGGTGCCGGGGAGGGGATCTTATCGTTTTTAAGTCATCTAGGTCCCGATAGAGTTTCCTAAACCCATAGACTTCTAGTAAATTATAGTAAACCCATGGTATACAGTATAATGTAGTAAATTGTATAGCGAACCGGTGAACGCTGGAACAGGTCGTGGGCGGTTCACGGGCATACGATGCCTTTTGTGCGCCCTGTCTTATAGTACAGAATTTCGGGTTTTAAAAGAGAATTACAGTGACTATTTTAACCAAATTTGCTTCTGAATTTCTCGGAGCTGTATAGTACAACTTTTCTGTACAGTTGGTGACCCTGCATAGCAGATTTCTGTCGACGTGGAAGTGGGAAGTAGAAAGAAAAAAACATTTGCCAAGTCATGTACATTGTCAACGTGGAATCGTGGATTATGGTCGAGACAGTGGAAGAATATTAATATTATTGATTTAGAGTAGATTTCATGTTAATTGTTTTAAAGAACTTTCTTTCAAGTAGCCAAAATTATTTGTTTTCATTTCTGGGCATTTTTTTTGTTGATGTGGCATTTTGCATACACTACGGTAAGTGGGTCAGGTAGGCTAGGTTTCACCTGTAACTAAGGTGAAACAAAGCCCCATATACTCCTGTAATTATTGACACCGTTAACTATGTACTTACAGGCTTAGGCTAGATGGTCTTGTAATTTAATATTTTTGTTTTCAACTGAGCTATTAAGTTGGCTCAGGCAATACAGTTCTCTGACAGTTTCTGGCATATAGGCCAAAGTATAAAGGATTAAAACACATATTTATTTTAAAATGTCATTAAAGTTGGGTTTTTTACGAGCATAAGAAGTGCAGACACGTGTGGTGCACCGAGACACTTTCTGTCACCCACTTGGCTGTTACATTAGCTTGTACATTAGCTTCTCCCCCTTTATGAAATTAACTTAAGACTAAATAAGGTATTATCGTAGAGTTAGTTTATTTTTTAAGTTAGAATGGGGGGAAGCTTCAGTGAAACAGCCACGAGTTGGACTCAACCGGGAGACAAACATGAAGACCTGTTTATTTGTCGTAGTCAGGCTTCTTCTGACGAGCTTCCCGTAATAAAATCAACTTTTCTCTTTCTGAAGCCTTGATTTTACCTTGATTTATTGTTAGCTTTCCTTAATCCTCAATTAGGCCTAAGTTTTTCCACTACTTTAAAAGCTTCGCCTTCTTTTGCAGTTTCATTATCAGGCTCATTAGGAGTAGGCCTAACATCTTGATTAGGCTCCAACTTCTCACTTCCATCCAAATTATTTGCTGTCACAGTATTGACAGTATTTACCTATTTTGATGAGTCCTAGGCATGGGAGCAGATGTTTGCCCTCCTCTAACTATGTGTCTTTCTTTGGATTGGCTCTACCCTATTAGAAGTTGAAATGCCCTTGATGTTTTGTATTTTTTTCATTTATCAGGCTATGATTGAGTTTCTCTGCATAAGAAGTAGGGTTGTCAAAGTCTAAAATTAAATCAATCGCTGCTTCAGCTTGAGAGGTTATGGATGATATCAATTTTTCGTTTTCAGTGACTAGCTCATCAAATCTGTTGGTTAAACACTTCTGATTGTATGTTAGATTGTAAATTTCATCACTCAACAGTTTAATTAGACCTGAGCACTCATGATCTCATCCTCTTTTGTCACCTGACCACAATTATTATGGAACCACTTATTACAATATCCACCACATAATAAAGCTTTACTATTTTTAGAAACAACTTCATCGCACAAGCCACATTTGCAAGGCTTTTTGCTCGGCGCCATCTTGACAAAAAAAAGTCTGTATGCCTACCGCCCTTTATTCTTAGGACTCGATAAAGTTTAATTTAGTCACTTACAGCTTATTTATAAAATGAATTTTTTAACTGTTTATATTAGAACCCGGAGGTAACTTTCGTCATGCCCTGTTCACGTTACGGGGCAACCCGGAGTTAACCTCTGCGTGTGACCCTGTTTTCAGCAGGTGAATTATTGTACTACTTTTTTAGTTCTATAATTTTGTTTTAACTTCATCAAAGCATTTAGTTCTAGTAAAATGATTATACAAATGCCATACTGTACTGTGCGTTTTGCCATTTTATTAAGGCTTTAACCTACCTGGAAGTAACCTCGGTGCCCTCAGGTTTGAAAACCTCTCTTTGTGCCCTCTTTAAGTTTAAGGCTGATTCTACAATTAAGAGCCACTTAAAATTTGCATTTGAACAGCAAGAAAATATTTTTGTATTATGATTTTTCATGGATTAATTGTAGTGTAATTGTAATAAAAACACAAAGCTGTTTTAGTTGTAGTATTTATTTTAATTTTAAAGTTTTGGTCAATCAATAATATCTGTATTCATGAATACTTATATACAGTACATGGAATGGTGTCATCAAAACTTAACTTATTTTTTAATGTGGCATTTATATAACAGCTTTTATAATGAAAAGTACAATAAAATTTTAAAACTAAAACTACATGTTACTCAAAGTATTTATCCAGGGAATACAAGGTTTTTTTAATTAAAAATTAAAATAAATTATCTTTAAACTTCCTGTGGCTCTCTATTATTTTAATGCTTGTTGTTAAATAATTAAACAATTTAATGCCCATATAGGTAGGATTTTGGACCATTTTTTGATGGTCTGTGTTTATTTAAAACGATTTGGTTCTTATTTCTAGTGTAATATTTATGCTGATCTGAATGCTTAATTTTATTGTCTAGATATTGTTTAATAAACAAAATGCATTGAAAAATATAGAAGGAGTAAACAGTCATAATGTTAAGATCTATAAATAATAATTTACAGGATGTGTCCTGGCTTAAATTTAACATGACTCAAATGGCGTTTTTCTGTAACATTAAGATTTTATCCAAGTTGAGTTTACTTGTGTCACCATATACTATTAAACCATATGAAATGTGTGACTGTACATTTGCAAAATAAACTATTCTCATAGATTCTGAATTACAATAAAAGTACATTTGTCTTAAACTAAAAATTCCAGAGCTAATTTTTACACACTTTATTTACATGAATATTCCAAGTTAGGTTTACCACCATCCATGCTAGTGACAAAATAATGAGGGTTGGTGTTAAAAATTAGTAGACATGAAAGATTTTTATTGAACACGAAACCTTAAATACAGGGTTTCCATAAAATAATGGTGCGGTTTAATTATGAAATAAAAAGATAAAGAGAAGAGGTACAAAAAACTATTTATTTTATTGGATTCCTTACATTAAAAAGATTGTATACATATATAATAAAGCTCAACATGGCCACCATTCCTTGCCCTGCAGACGTCCAAACGATAATCTACTTCAGCCCACACATTTTGCAACATTTCTTTTGTCACCGTTGAAACTGCATGCATAATTCTTTCCTTTAGGTAGCCCAAATTGTGAATTTTTTTAACATATACTATGTTCTTTACATGACCTCAAAGAAAAAAATCGCATGGAGTCAGGTCTGGGCTCCTTAGGGGCCATGCTATAGGGCCGCCTCTTCCAATCCACCTGTTTGGGAACTTAACATCTAAATTATCTCTGACAATTGTTTTATAATGTGGAGGTGCTCCATCCTGCTGAAAATAAAGGCTGTTTGAATTTTCCATGTCGTCAAGTTGAGGAAAACAATAGTTTTCTAACATGTCCAAGTAAACATTTCCATTGATAGTGTTTTCAGCGAAGAAAAATGGCCCAATTACTTCTTCTCTGGACAGGCCGCACCAAACGTTTATTTTTGGCGAGTCTCTTTCCTTTTCAAAAGTTTCATGAGGATGCTGAGCTCTCCAAATTCTTACGTTGTGCCTATTAACACAACCACTGATGTGAAACGTGGCTTCATCTGAAAAAACTACAGCTAAATGTAGCGAATCCTGCTCTTTTGATCAAATCTGTTGTTTTATTTGTTGAAGAAGTTGAATTTTGTAGGCATGAAGATGGAATCTTTTGTGTAAAACTTTGTGAATAGTACTTACAGGTATGTCTTAATTCAAGACTACGGCGAGGAGAAATTCTTTGGACTTCTAACACAAGATAGTCTGATGTCTTCAACTGTCTGGTTCGATACTGGTGGTCTACCAGGTCTACTTTGCTTTTTAACTGACCCAGTGTTTATGAATTGCTTATTCCAACGATTAATGTTGTTTTATGGTAGAGCTTTATTGAATGTTCTTTGAATTGCCCGTTGCACTAAAGTCACTGACTTTAACTCACCTTATAACAATACACACTTAGCTTTTTCCTGATCTGAAAACATGTTGGTCGAAAAACTCCACTTATTGAATAAGAAGTGTTTTGAATAGCACAACAATCAAAACAGCTGTTTTAACTAATGTGAACACAACTGTTTGAGCTACTGGATACAGGGATACCAACAGAAGTTCTTTAATTTTGTTTTCTGTTTACGCCAGTGGCATTTTTAATGAAGTACTTAACATAGGGTTTGTGGGCAACACAAAACGCTTTTAGGGAAGCGGTCCAAACCCTTGTGCCTGGGCCAGGAATCGAACCAGCGTGCCTTTCCAAGCGTGACTCTACCCACTGAGCCAAGGGCCTTGAGCATATTTGTCTTATAACAGTTAATACAGGATGTTAAAACCGCATCATTATTTTATAGAAACCCAGTATTTAAAAAAACACACAAGCTGACAAATGCCCTAGTCCTCTTTCCTATCTTGAAATAATTAAATTAAGTACTGTTTCGTTCCTTTATTGAGCACTGACGCTATCTGACACGAAATGAAGATTTGCAATTTCTGGTTGATCAGTTATCAATTTTTCAGACTGGCTCAATATGGGCCATGACTGTGAGAGCATTGTGGTCAAGCACTTTCGATACTAAACAAAAAGACTGCGCCTTGTCCTTGGTGTATGCTACTCCAGTATTGAGGCAAATTTGTTGCCGGGATGCTGTTAAGTGTATACAGCCTGCACTTCTGATCCATATTTACAAAGATCATTCTCTGAGAAGCCAATATGAACTGCCAAGTCCTTTTGGCAAGATTTTTCTTTAGTTCTGTGATTGTTGAGAACTGATTGTTAGTTCGTAAAGTAAAATTGGATCCAACATTTCTAAAATTTGCTAATGAATTCCAAAGTTCTACATAGGATGTTTTGTTTACTGACAATATTCACAAATATTTCTTTTTGGTTTTGCTACTGATCCTTGTTTCTGTGTGATTTTACTACTAATCAGTTTGAAACTATCCATTGAACTCTGAAAACTTGACATTTTGCTTTCACAATTTTAACATATTCTCAAATAACAGCTTATCATTTAATCATTATAGTAGATTTTCTGCTACATCATAGGTTGATTTGTCTTCAATTATTTTAGCTCTCTAGCTTTTAAGAACAAGTTTCAGGTTCTAGTGTTTAGCATAAACCGTGTTTTGATTTCATCACGTTTTGTAGATTTACTATCCACTAGGTTTTAGCTCTCTAGCTTTTTTAACAAGTTTCAGGTTCGTGTTTAACACATAAACCCATGTTTTGATTTCATAGATTCTTAGATTTACTACCACCAAGGTCTTACCTTGCAAAACAAGGCAATAGGCATAACTTATGGTCATGTTAGTTTTCACAAATACATAGCAAACTACTAGATTAAGCTTTTGTCTGGATTAACCGACTTACTGGATCACATCCGTTCCCTGACATTTTGTGAGTTTCGTCAGATTCTAAGAACTTTGAACCTTTATCTTAACAAAACACAGAACTTTCCTTCATTCTTTCATAAGAAAAAGTGGTGAATCCTTTGGTGTTTGATTTAAATAACTTTCTAAGCAGAACACTTAGCACTTTTTAAAATTCTGTACTTCTTTTTAAATGTGGCCATAAGGAACTTTGGTAAATTTTTTGCCTTTTGAGACCTAAATATCTAGAACTACTTTTTATGAGTTTTTGTATAGTTCTTCCACATGTGGGTGGAATGCCGCTTTGTCTAAAACTAAAATTGATTTTTCAGAAGGTTTTTTAGAAGACTTTGTTGATAGCTACAAATTTATTTAAAAAACCAATCGCTGAATATTTTACCAGCAGAGTTTATACAACAAAAATGTCCAAAGACTCCATATTTGCTGGAAGACAGCTTCAGGTCCACCCAAGCTAGGTCTACCATCACTCCATCGAGGCCCCTTTGGAGTGAGGCTTTGTTTCTGAAGAGTAACACAATATCATCCGCAAACCCTAAGTCTGAGTCATCCGCTGACCGTCGACTTTAACAGGCCTTCCATCTCGTTGATGTCGTCCAACATGGGGTTTACGACAAGGGTTATAAAAAAATGGTGACAGAGCATCACCCTGCTTGACTCCCCTCCTGAGTTTGACCTCGAACCCACCACAGTTCTGCCACCGTCGTACATAGTAGCAAAGTGCGAAACAACATGGTCACAAATGCCCTGCCTTCACATGGAAACCTTACTTTCATCCAGAACCGCTGCACAAAGCTCCGTGTTTTTGCCTTTTCTAATCACTTCGTCAACAATCCTGACAATGACCAAAGCATTCGTTACCCTTAACAAACTCTTTCTGTCGCTCATACAACATAATCGTTTCCCTTAATTTAGCCTCCATTTCTCTACTGAAAAGCCTCACCATCAGATTCTCAATAGTGATTCGCTTCCATCTACCTGGCTCCTTGATTGAAGTCCTTGCCTTCCTTTGGGATCTTCGACGTTGTTACGTATTTTCTTTCTGTTTTACTTAATATCCATATCTATTTATTCACTCTTTATGATAATAATATTTATTAAAGTTAAATTTATTTCTCCAATTTTAACCATTTGTTTTTAAAATTATTAGCAGTTGCCCTAGTGATAAATAAACATTATAATTTATTATGAGTGTGTAAACATCTAAATTTAAATCTGAATAACTACACTTACAAGAAGAAATCAACATCTCTAAATCATCAACAATCAAGCAACAAAATTCTACAATAAAATTTAAGTATTACTTCATTTCATTCAAAGTTTAAAAGAATATACAGTCCACTCCATTGAAAATAAAAAAATCTATTCATTTGAGCTCATAAAATTTACCCCACATTTGTGGTCCTTCGAAGGATACTGAAGCCTTTGAAAACTAGTATAGAATCCTCTACACACTCTACAGCTGCAAATTTTCTCAAAGACAACACCTACGTTGACGATGCATTGTTAGCTTGTAACACAGAAGAAGAGGCTCTGAAACTAGCAACAAGATGTTATCCAACTAATGAAAAAAGGGGGTTGAACTAACAAAATAGTTATTCAACATTCCCAAACTCTTGGAAGCTATTCCTGCTGATCATCAAGGCTCACCACTTCTCTTTAAATCTGACGAGCTTTCCCTTTGCAGTATTTTGGGCTTGGAATGGTTTTCAAAATCTGATGTGTTTTCGTACGTTGCTCCTACCAATGGTAATGAAAAAAGTCAAACGATCTGTGTTATCAGTCATCGCTAGGCTCTATGACCCCATGGGTTGGCTATCACCAGTAATATTTTGGGCTAAAGCATTCTTTGGACCATGTCCCTTCAATTGGACGACGCTTTGCTAGCTGACTTATCTCAAATTTGGACTCGGTTCGTCAAAGAGACTCGGCTTCTTATTAATGTAAAGATTCCACGTTCTGTAGATACATGTCACATCACGAAGGTTAATTTCCATGGTTAAGCCTACTGAGATGCTAGTGAATCTGGTTTCTGTTTCTGTGTGTACTTATGAGTTACTCACGACAATGGTATCAAAGTATACTTGTTAGTAGAAAATCACGTGTGCTTCTCTGAAGCTTTACTGCCCCGTTTAGAACTACGTGGTGCACAACTATTAGCCAAACTACTGCACTACAATTTTTCAATATTCTGAGATTTTGACTGGTAACATAAATCTACGGTTGGTGCGGACTCCTTGTCTTGGATTCGCACACCACCTTATCGTTTGAAGACATACATAGCCAACAACAGAGTACTGTGTTGAGATTCAAGAGAGCACTTGTCCAATCATCTGGCGTCACGTTCTTCTAACTCAAACCTGCTGATTGTGGTTCAGAGGTCGTATGCTCTCACTTATCATTGACTGCCCTTATGGACAGGCTTGGCCTTCATGGCTTAAAACGTCTCAATCTGACCGGCCTTCACCTGATTTTAACTACCAATACTTACATTTCTAGAAACTTACCAGAAATCAAAATTATTTCTTCAACTGCCTTCACATACTTCATCTGTTATTTCCTCCAACCTTCAGATATGTTCTCCAGATGTAATCTTAATGGACCGATCTGGACACGAGTCATTGACTACCTTCATCAATACGAATAATCTAGAATTAAACTCTGGAAAACGCAAAATCTAAAACCCAAAATTTCCTCGAACTTTGGCTGAGGGAGTTTCGTGACTCCGTTTAAAATTTATCACCCAAACTATCCGTTTGAAGGTTGTGTTGTGGGAAAAGAGAAATTTGGGTATACATTTGGATAATTTGCTCGGTTGTTTCTTGCTTGCTTGTAGCGACCTCCTAGTTTGCCCGGGAATTTAACTCTTTCCTAGCTATATTGACTACTGCTAAGGAGTGCTGCAAGAAATCCCACCTAAAAATCATGTTCCTGGGCATTGATTTCGTAAATCCAGGGACGCTGACCTGGATCTCCAAACACTATTATATACGTGGCCATTTGAAAATATGGAACTAAATTTTCCCAAAGATAAATAGATAATGTGGGAGATTTTGATGCAAGGTACGTGGTATTTTGCCCTAACTAAATAATTTATTTGCAATAAAGTTCTTTATATATACTTTTTCTGTTAAGAAACGAAACTTTAATGTTTCACTTTATGCCTTGCGCTGTGAGTGGATAGTGCCTAAACTTACTGCTAAATTAATTCCATCTTTGCTTTCTCCGTTTTTTTGTTGTTTTTGCCAGATGGACATAGACAATTAAAATTGATGCTTAGGAGTTGTTTTTTTACTATTTCCCAAGTACCCATTCCCCAAAAATTCCTTATTTAACAATTTGTGGTTGTTAATATTAATTGTTAATTTGTGCTTGGTAAGGAAGGTAATAAGGATATTCACAGTCTGCAATGCATGAGATGTTTGATAACCCATGTGTACAACAGAAGGCTTGATTGACACATTAGACCTCACACAACAGTCTCTTACAGTTCGTCAGGTTTGGCATGGCCGGAGAGATGGGCTATAGGGCTATAAGCGGCCAGCGAGAGAATCGTTAAATATGCAAGTACAGACATTCAAAGATTCCAGGATATTTACTGTGTTGGTTACCTACACTAACAGTTTCTGGATCATTAAAAGTTTGAAGATAATTACCCTGATTAAATACTACAGCGAACTTTGATCTAAAAATATGAGGATTACTAAATATGTAGATAGCTTACAGACATTCGGAGGCTCCAGGATATTTATCCGTGTTCGTTACCCTCCATTGAACCATTCCGGTTACTTGGTAAAAGGTTATTAAAATAATAGACAATCGAGAATACTTGGAAAACTAGATAAAATAATTAATTTTAATAATTACTGAAAATCGAATTACTCCTTGTAACTGAGGGTTTACTGGTCTACATTAAACTCTACAGTGATTCAAAATTTAAGGGTTGACGAAAATACTTACTCAGTAGGAGGAGTAGTGGTTGCGGGGTGACTGGAAGAGATTTTTCACTGACTTGTGGTTACGTAGCCAACGAGAAGGCGAGTGATTTAGAATCTTGCAACGAGTTATCGGCCAAAGTTGATGACATTCCAATGGTATTTATTTTTTCCTTTGCCGTAGCAACTTTATATCTTGCCCGTATTTTTTCCTCGTTACTTGTCATTAATTTCATAGCAACAAAGTACAAGTATTGTTTTGTTTTCAGAATCGACCATGCATTTCCTACCCGCGCACCAGTTGGAGGAATGACATACTTGTGGATTCTTTGAGGAATATCTTGAACATGTGCAGATCAGCAATCGCATTCATAACCTTGTTCCTCCTACGGTCTGCTTCCCTTCAACGGAAAGTACTGTCGGCAAATGCGTGGATGCGAATTCGAACACCTCCGGTCGGTTTCTACAAGGAGAACACTCGTGTTCTACAGCTGGCTGATGCGCAAGAGGTGCCTCTGTTCAACTGCAGAATGCCGGCTAGATCGCGATCTCCAGAGCCACCTCTTGCCCAAGCGCCGGAATGTCTGATCTGCTTCGACCTGAGACCGTCAATCTTCTACTACCTCTGCGGCCACTGCTTGTGAGTCCTGCATTCAGTCCTTGACGATGCCCCACTTGCAGAGCAATTATTATAGATAAAAAACACATTTATTTTAATTAATAAATATTTACTTCCTTGTTAACAATGTTTTATTTAAAGTTGACCATAATGGTATAAGGAGCTTCAATGGTATAGTGCTCACCATTTACGGTAACTGATTCCCGCAGCACTTTCAAAAAAAGAATGGGCCAATGATCCTCCGGCAAAGAGTATAACAATCAAACAGTCACTTTTCTGCACAATTTGGATTCAACAAATTCTAGGATTTTCTTCCGCCCAAGGATTATTTGTTTAGTTGTGGTCTAATGGCAGATTTTGTTTGACAGCTACCTACTTAATAATTGAATTACTAGTTAGGTAACCAATAGTAAAATCTCTAGTAGTACTAATAAGTATAATTAGTAATTCAGGGCGCTTCAGGTAGGCTCTGATGGGTGCTACACTCTATGAGCAGTTTTGAAACTACATTCACCATTTGGTACTTGCTCACTGCGTGGGGGTAGTGTGTACTGTACTCTCGGACTAATTTGTTTGTTATGTACTAATTTGGGAATCATCTCTCCAACCACATTCCAGTTACACAAACTCGCTTGAAAGGAAGGAAGTAGCCGGAACCGTTCATTTGATACTTTGGTAAAGCATTACACTAGTACCAAACCAAGTAACGGTTTCAGTATTTCGTTCCCACCTTTACTACCTGGATACAAATTCGATTATAAAAGAACCCGCACAGTTGTTCTTTTTCTAGCTAGTTTGTCATCTGACCTAGGTAGTCTCTGGTGGCCTTTGTACATCCTTGTTTATAAGGGTAGAGTACGAGTCAGTGTATTAGTAAAGGACTGATAGTGAGATTTCTAACATAGATGATCATAGGGCTTTAAGAGGGGCGGGCAGAAGTGTAAGCGGCCCACCTATTCCAAGTGTTGGCAGTTTACTAGTACAACCTCATCAATGACTTCTTGGACACTATTGACCTGTACACTTTGGTTAATCAGTAGTTTGAACAATTTATGAAGCTGTCAGTTTTATTTTGACCCATCTTTCCCTAGTGGCTGTTCAACATAAGCTTCGCTAACGAGCAGATATCTTAATTTCTCCCAATCTTCCCTTTCTTTAGGAGTTCGCCCTCATTATCGATGATATGTTTGATGTTTTATTTTTGTCCAACTTTTCTTCACCCAGGAGGGATGGCCTGATGTTTCCTGCTTAACTTAGATACATTTATTTAACTTTCAAATATCTTTACTTTTAAATTTTACAGATTTACATGCAATGCATTTTAAACTATTACCGTACCGTAACTTTTCATTTTTCACACAAAAGAATTTGATTTGTGAATCCATGTTTTTGAACCTATATTTTTTTTAGCTACTTTTGCGATTTTTTTTCTTGTTTTATGTTAAACCTAATGTCTGTAAATCTGTAAATAGAAAGGATGGAGTCTACTGCTTCTTAAACTCGTTCCTGATTTTGTACCTCCACAGCTTACCACCACTAGGAGCCCTGAATGCAGTGAACGTAGTCTGTCTCGAATCGTTGCAGGCCGCGGTGCACACTTTACGTCTTCTCGGTCTCGTCTTCCGACTATCTGACATGTGACTGAGTGGCGAGTGTTCTCGAGCAGTGTATATGTGACCGTTAGGGTCAGATAAACGCGACTTACAGATGACCCGCATTGTTTCGGCAATCTCGTGTGTCAACGGAAGTACAGTGCTCCACGCAAAGGCGGGAGGTCATAGGCGGGAGGTGGGAGGCCTGTGCGGGTGCTCACCGTACTGGCTGCTTGCTGAAGGATAGCCGGTGCTGATGCACCGACGACGGATGCAACATCAAGGATCTTTGGGTATACTGCAGACGGCCAACAAAAGCGATATAGCCTTCGAAAGTATACCGGCCTGTTTCGGCAACAACAAAACCTTTCAACAACGGAGCCGTTTTCCACTCGAACCCGTAATACCTTTCGGATTATTGTTGGCCATCACAAAGAGAGGTGTTCTCAAACTGCCATTTGAGGCTTGAATTTTATGTTTGCCATGAATGTTTTACCCTGCATCAGATTAAGAACGGTGTCTAGGAAGTAAGGGTCAATCATAGCCTCGTCCCACTTGTTCACCCGCCTATTGAAACCAGTCTGGATCGGGAAGTTATTCTGGCGGCAAGGGTTCTCAATCTTACCCAGGTTCAACATGAAGTCGCAAACAGCGTCCACAAAGAAATTTTGCCAGAGCTTACCGCGCCAACTATGAGTACAGTGTTTTTCTTCTCCAAGACCGTGTAACACAATCTGAGAAAGTCCTTAGTCTTTAAGTACTCTAATCAAATTGGTACATCAGCAACTCGACAAGCATTTCAATGGACGCTCAAGCCCCATAGTACTTTCCAACATTGTCCAAACCGTGAGCCGAATATACGGAGTAACCCCAGCCCTAGTCTGCATTTCATACAATTCCGACACATCAGCTTGGTTAATACGCATGCGGAAGTGCCGGATAGCGAGATCAAACGCATCCCGGTTGGGGTTAACGTGTTCAGTCGACCCTAATTGGAACCAGTCGGTCGTGTAGGCGATGGACTCGGTCGGACAGTGTGGGAACGTTCGAACAAAGTCACCAGCTGCTCCCAGACTGCCAGGGGCTGAATCCTTGACGTAGGGTGTTGATCTCGGCTGGGGCCTCGGTTCCGAATAAGTCACCACGTCTGGATGTTTTGGCCGCATGCTCTTCAGGTCGACCAACAGTTCCCTCACTGCGTCCACCCTCTTCGCCGCCAGCTGAACGTTAGCGTCCGTCTCGTTTCCGAACACCTGGGAGCGATGGATCGCATGGCACCACCAATCCTTGGATAGCAGATGTTTCACCTCCTGCCACCGGTAGACTTCCATTTTCACCAGATACTCTCCGGAGTTCCGTTCCCAGTTGGCAGTATAGTTGTGACTTCCCATCTGCCAGGTGATATTCCGTAATGCGCCAGAGGTCCTCGGCAGAAAGCTTTCGGATTAGTGTGGCGTATCCAACGTTCGGGATTCGAAGATGCCTGATTGGTTGCAGTCGTCCACACCAAAGTTGATAAAGTAAACTTTATTTAACCATTAATACATGCAATACATTTTACATACTTCATCATGATTATACAATAGTAAAATTTAAATTTTAGCATTAATCAAAATATATGTTTTTTTTTCTCTTCGATGATCGTTCTACAAATGGAGCATCGTCCGAGACTGTCGATGCACGGGTTGCAAAATACGTGTCCGCAGAGGTAGCAGACAGTCGTAGGACGAAGGTCCAAGCAAATACAACACCAAGCTACAACACAAGCGAACCAGCTGACTGTGGTGATCTCGGTCGCTTCGGTACCCTGCAGTAGTACAGGGGACGTTGGTTATACTCGACGACCCCTCGGAAGCGTATATCTTCCCGAATAAGTTCTCTGCCGAGATTTTGGTGAACTCGAATCCAAACGTTCGATGAGGCTGGATTCGTCGCCTGTCCCTTTGTCTTTGCGAGGTACACTGTCATAAATTCGATGGCCGCTCTGCATAGGTTTATCAATCTCCTGAAGGAATCGACAAACCTACGGTCACCCCAGCCAGTGTGCGGAATTTCCTCGTTCGGCCTGAAAACAAAAAAGGGTTAAAATCAAAATTGTACCAAATTATAGAAATCATAAATATTCCTCAATCACTTGCGCAAGATCACTATTTAATATTAAAATACCTCCTTTAATGTTCTATTGATTTCCGCAACGTAGGCCTACTCCTTTTTCGTGAAATATTTTACTAGGTCTTTAAGTTCTGGATGCTTTTCTAAGAGCATATCATGCATACTTTTCCAAGTCAGACCCGCTTCCAAGTATGTGACAGGAGTTGATGAGTAATGAGATGTCTTTTTTGGGTATGACTCGATATGCTCATTTATTTTAATTAAAACATCCCGAGAAATTCTGTTGTGATTGTTATGTTTTCCTCGCATGTCCATAGGTTGTTGACATTGCACTAAGACTTTAGTAAGTCTATAAACTACTTTGTTAGAACATCATGTAGACTCTTAAAAACATTTCGGCATACTTCCACTCGATTAGAATTTTGCATTGCATAATACTTAAATACAAATTGGAAAGCTCTGGATTCAGGATCGGAGCCCTTAGGCCGATGACGTTGAACATCGTACTTTTCTATTAGGCCTATGAGGTATCCTGTTCATTCTTAGGACAAAAAGTCCATCATTGTAAATGGACTTTGACGCTAGTATTCTCGCCGGTAACAATTTGTAATTTAGACCAGTCTCGTCACAGTTGAATATATAATCACCTGATATGCCTTTCTTGTCCAATAGCGTATGAAGTTTATCTCGAAATGATTTCACTGCTTCAGAGTTTGCCGAAAGTTTCTCACCACAGATATTTAGCCAAATTCCGTATCTTTTCTTCCATCTATCGAGCCAACCTACACTAGCTGTGAAATCAGGTTCACCTTCGTTCAGTTCATTTCGAAACTTTAAGGCTTTTTCTTGTAAGATTGGCCTGACATTGGTACACCTTTATCTCTATGTTGAGTAAACCACAGGTAAAGAGCTTCGCTTACTTTTTCGTACTCACATTTTTTCATTGTCTTCCGATCTTCCAAAGCAGTTGCCGTGACTCGCTGCGAACACCACTCTTCAACGTCATTACGATTCCCGGAGTATATCTATCTACCGCCAAGGGTAGGCTCACGGTCGTGCTCTCCGACCACGGCAATACCGTAAGAATTGATTTCCATTTTTAACCAACTAAAAGTGAACATTAATATCTTACAACACCCTTCCCCAAAAAAAACTATGCCCTCAGAGTTCACACCACTGGTCTCGAAACACCCCTCGGAGGCAAAACCGGAGGAGCCCCGGTGGACACTTTATTGACAGTTTTGGGGACAACCCTAACATTAAACTTAAAACATACAATTTAAAAGAACAAAATACAAACATTAAAGTTAAAAACCCTAGCCAAGACATGATTACAATATATTTCAAAGTGCACACCTCCTTTAAGTCAGCCCATGAGTTAGGGAGTTCAACGGGATCAAAGGCGTCAGAGGGAACGTGGGTATGAATGAAAAGATTAGGAGAGGAAATGTTCCAGTTCACGTCCAAAATGTCAGAAAGGTTGTGAACAGGAAAATCCGAGAAGCTGATAGGAGGGATTGACAAATTCTTTAAGGAAGTCCAGGAAAGTGGCAAAACATGGTTTAACAAAGGGTCATTATCAATGTTGAAACAGGTATATTGGGTAGGAACAATCTACGTCCGCAAGCGAACACTGACAGGGAACGTCTACCTCAAAGGCATCCGGGGCATCAAAAGAAAGGTTAATGAAACGTTGGGACAATTTAACAGCAGGGATGAGGAAGGATGTGTGACAATATAAGAAAACTCGGAAACCTGGGTTACAAGCACTCCTCCATGAGCAGGTGGCAGGAGAACAGGCAGGTGGAACGCAGGTTGTCCATCGGCTCCCCTGAACATTCGCCAGGCGCACTCCGAAGTCAGCGATGAACCCTTGTACTGCCTGGGTATGCGGCAAATCCTTGATGTCCGGAGGTCCTGATGTCGCAGTCCTCCTCTGGCGCCCGGTGATTATCCGAAGATCTTCCCCAGCAACAGCCAAAGACCTGGTCCCCAGCAGCGAGCAAGTGTATCTCTTCCACGCCACCGGCGAAGACTTGTTATCTTCTTTTTATCTTTTTTCTCAGAGGGTACTCTTTTTGCTACCTTTATGACTCGGTCAAAGATCTGGTCTCGAACCAATTCTAAAAGAGCATTAATAGCCAGGTCTTAACGTTTCACTATTTTGCCTTCTAGGTAGTGGTACTTAATTCTTTTATGTAAAGATTCTAGGTACATGGTGGTATTAATGCCTAGCCTGGCTCTGAAACAATATGCCCATTTCTCAGGGCGGTTGGCATAGTTTCACGCTTTTTTGTGTAGGCCTACTTGGTTGTTGAACTAGCTTATGAACATTTAGTACGTGACGATTTAAATTAAACTGTTTTTAAACGTTTTATCGCAAATACCGCACGTTTTGTCATTAGGCATTTTAGCAGACGACTGACTCTTTTAGCGCTTGCCCGTTGCCGCTTAGCAGTGAATTAGTTAACTCGTCGCTGGGAGCTCTGGTGTTGAGGAGCCATTTGCTAGTTAGAGACTCTCCTGAAGGTTAGAATAGCTCCACAAAGTGGACCTGCCAGGAGCCCCACCAGTTACCAAAACCTGGACTTGGTGAAATGGACCTCTACACTGCCCAGCTACGTATTAACTGCTTTCATTCAACGGCAGGCCTTACGTCCAAAATTCACCTCACTAACCTGAAACTGAAATACACACACAAATCCGCCAAGTATCCCTAGTAGTATTAACTACTGCCCAAAACTGTTAATATAGGGCCGCAACGTATTGCCCACTATATGTAGCGGTGCGGGCCTTGACAGGTTCAAGACACCTTATGTCACTCTGCCAAATAAAACTCAAATACTCTTCCCAGCAACTCGACTTACTGATAGGCCTAAAAGAATATTATTTTTAAAATATTCAACACAACAAAAGATTATTTATATCTCAGTCCGACACATCGTTTATTGCATATAACGCTCTTTGTATATAAGTTATATCCGTGGGATTTTTTCCCGTCCCTCTTTATGAGCCTGTGAATATGGATATATTGTTTTACACGTCATTGAGTTTCGTGTTTTTTACTTTAGTCGATTCCAAAACAGATGTTTTGCCGTGACGACTTGAATTCTGACGTTTACGAACTTTTGTACGCTTAGTTTTGTGGTCCTAGACTTTGTTTGCTTACATCCTAATTTCGTTTTAATAATATTAAATTAGTTTATCTTATAAGAAGTAGATTTAACTAGTAGTTTATATAGATAAACCCAATGACAAACGTGCGCGAAAATCGAGATTACTTGGATGACATTGACGCGTTGTTTGTTGAAGATGATGACGACTTGAAGCCTAATTTTGAAATATCAGAGGATGAAAGTGTTAGATTAAGTGATGAAAGTGAATAAAATACTTACAGTTTGTGAACCATTTTATTAGTTATTTGTATTATTAATACCTTTGCAACAAAATATCAGCTATACAACACAATACAGTGGTTTCAATCTTAGTGTAATAGCCTACTAAATAGGCTACTAGGAACCAATATAACTAGGGCAAACAGATTTTACTTTTGTAATAAAGTGTGAAGTTTTTCAGAATTTGATGATTTGTACACCATTACTTTCACAAATAAATTCTGAATCCTAATATGTAAGTTTCATAAAACATAAAAATTCTAAATCAATGAAAAATCAATAAAATTGTGAAAAAAGGAAACCGTGTTTGAAAAACTCTTTATACCAGGCCTATGGTTGCAAACAAATTATTTTGCTAAAATAAATATTTTTACGCGTTTCTTTGTATTATTCTGAACACATTGGTATATAATAGTCTGATATTACAATACATTACATAGAGTTGGCACAGTATAGTTTTATGAGACAATATACACATTTCACTTTCATTAATTAGAGCTGTCATGGGTCTCAGGGTCCCACTAAATAGAGTCAAAAGGTTATTAAAATATTCAACACAACAAAATATTATTTATATACTAGCGTTTGTATTTAATTATTATTATTTATTTAAAATCAATAACCAGATTCTGAGTGGCTCTCAATATGAAACTTGCCACAGCAGATCAGTTCTTTAATATTTTATAATTATTCAATGACCCAATACAAAAAATTATAGTAAAATATGCTAGATATAATAGGTACGGGTCAACTCACCCCAGAAACACTATTATCACACCACAATCACTATACCGACTCCACAGCCACTCACTACTCAGACACACACAATCTGGCTTCCTTTGTTCTCCACACAGACACACTCACAGTCTCACTAGACACAGAGACTCCCCGGTTATCGCTCTGTACCCCTCTCTCTCCACCTCTTGCAGTGTGCACCGCTCACAAACCAGAGCACCAGCTGTTCACACTGCATAATCCTGCCTGCCCAGTACAGACCAGCTGCACAGGCCGTCACTCACGAGCAACAACTTGTTGCCAAACAAAACAAGACCAAGCAAAACATAACCCCTTAGCAAAATGACTCATTACAGTGGAGATGTGGATAAACTGAAGAGAGGTCTGCTCACTAGCTGGTGAAGAAGGCTAATGACAAAACTCAACCAGCTCTGTGTAGGATTTCCACCACCTCTTTCTTTATCGACGGAAGGCATTCTAATGGTCACTTGTTCAATGACGAAACAGTCACGTGACTCTACCCTACCAACCTTCTCCTTTTGGAGAATCGCACTTGCCTTTTCTTTTGGATAAACAGACAACAAATGGGTAGCTCACACATAGCCGTCTGCATGCAACGGCTTTCCTACATTCATCGCTTTCCAATTATGTTGAGACAAAAATACCTCTCTCCTCGTAGGAATAAGCACCTTTTGGTGTGAACTGTTCCACACGGTGTGAGGCTAAGAATAGACTTAACCTCGTGCAATGAGAGAATTAGGTCTTTAAAAATACCTTTGCATTTCTGTTAGCTGTGAAGAAAATTAAGGATGAATATTGGGAAACAGATTGATGAAAACCCTACGTTTATTTGTACTATGGGAAATGATTAATTTATTATTTAGTACCCATTGTCTCAGCAATGAATCCAGCTCATTACAATTGGCCATCGGAATTGAATTCTCCTAGTTCGTCTGTCATTACATCATCTTCTTCATCGATGACGATCTCCTCCTGTACATCATCATGAACGATCAAGTCATTTTCGGAATCATCACCACTTTCAATTCTCGAATCAAAGTCGTCCAATACATCAAATACATCATATTATCCAAAACGTCCATCCTCACTGTTCAAGATACAGCAATAGAATAAATGGAGGAGGAGTATGTGGACCACGGTTCCCTGGGTAGTGGGGACACTTTCCCTACATGGAGAGAACCCCACTGCTCGGGGTAGCACCCAATCGTGGTGTTCTCTTTTTTATACTACCCTCTTCATGTCCACTTCTACCCTCTCCACTTCTACCAATCACCGCCTTCTTCCTTTTGGAGAATCGCGAAGAAATTCTACGAAATACTACGAGTAAAAAAAACCTACGTTTATTTGTACTATGGGAAACGATTAATTTAGTACCCATGGTCTCTCAGCAATGAATTCAGCTGAATTACAAATTGGCCATCGGAATTGAATTCCTCCTGTTCTTTTTGATTTGTTGGATTTATAACCCACTTCTCGAAAACTATGAAGCGAATATGACGTTCATAGATTCGTGCTAGTTCGTCTGTCATTACATCTTCTTCATCGATGACGATCTCCTCCTGCACATCATCATGAACGATCAAGTCATTTTCGGAATCATCACCACTTTCAATTCTCGAATCAACGTTGTCCAATACGTCAAATACATCCATATTATCCAAAACGTCCATCCTCACAGTTCAAGATACAGCAATAGAATAAAGGAGGTGAGGAGTATCTGGACCACGGTTCCCTGGGTAGTGGGGACACTTTCCCTACATGGAGAGGTGAACCCCACTGCTCGGGGGGTAGCACCTAATCATGGTGTTCTCTTTTTTTTCATACTACCCTCTTCATGTCCACTTCTACCCTCTCCACTTTTACTCCTACCAATCACACAGCCGACGGGAGGGGGGAGGGTTGATGTTTTCATGGGAGAAGCGGCACATTAAAACATATATCATGAAAACAAGAAAATATAACACTGCTCAGGCCTAACTGTACGTCGTGTGTGTCTCCATGCTTCGCTCACACGGGCGTTCAATTACGAGACGTGTATTTAGTGTGGTCTCCATGCTTCGCTCACATGGGCGTTCAGTTACGAGACGTGTATTTAGTGTGGTCTCCATGCTTCGCTCACATGGGCGTTCAGTTACGAGACGTATGTGTGTGTTAGTTCAGTCTATTTCTGAGGGTCATTGTGTGTTCTGGTTTTATGTTATCTGTTATGACCTTTTTGGCTGAAATTGTTTACTGTTTTGAAAATGGGTTTTAAGCATAGGTATCCAGAGGGGCCTAACTTCTACACTACTTTGGCTAAATGAATATCTTCTACACTACTAAAATGGCATTAGAGATTGTCGCCATGGGACTCTTAGATAATGTAAATTTACCCGGAGATAGGACTCCAGGATTCGAAAGCCTAGGAAACTGTTCGACATTTCCAGAGAGACTGCATGTAGATATCTCAAGCATTATTGAATACATCATCGAAGTGAAAAGGGAACTCCGAAACAACATTAAGTTTTACAGGTTGTGGGAAGGGAAGGAGGAGAAACCGCGGTACAACGTGGATGAATACCCTATGAGGAAATCGACATCTTTCATATGAATCGGGAGCAATTCCATATGCTCCAGCAAATGCTTGAAGGGTTTGTACCCCCTTTCTTTAACGAACTTTTCAGGGAGGATGAAATGCATGTTGTTTCAAAATACTGGGAGCTCAAAGGGGACCATGTGGGGCTTAGCGCAGAGGACCGATTCACAATTTGCGAAAGTTGCCACGGTTACCTGAGTGCTAGAGATGTGCGAGTAGGGTGGGGTGAGGACAAGCGGAACTGGCACTTAATTATATGTTGAAAGTTGCAAAGAAGTGAGGATTCAAGACTTCCGCGAGGCAGTGATTCGCCAGTGGGACACGTACTGTGATTATTGCATTTTACAGCCTCTTGTTGAGTTCAACACAGAGGCTGAGTGCATGAACGATGTTTATTTACATGTCGTCTCCGATCCCAGTGATATTAGTGATAATGAGTTATAACATTAGCTATTTCAGTTAAAGATGTAAATATTATGTTCCAGTTAGTGTGTGCATATGTTAATAGATAGTTTTAAAATTTAATGAACAGTTCAACCCTCGCGGTACATCACGATCGCCCCCACCTGCTATAGTGCACCTCCTCAACACCCTCCCACCTCATCCCTCAACAACCAGTGAACTAATACCCCTAGAAGCTCCGGAACCACAACAGTTTCCAGCCTTCTTTGAAAGTAACATTGTCAATGTTGTAATGTGCCAAAATATATGTTCAAACCTTTTATCGAACATACTTTCAAGATTTTTACTGAACTCTATCACAAAGTGTGATTTGCCACAGCCAGATGGGCCTGCAATTATAGCCGAAAAGGGATTCTTCCACCTCGGATCCATGATTTGAACTGAATAATTTCAAACTTAGTATTAGACTTTTACAGGTTTTTGTAAGGGAATGTAGAACCCACAAGTACATACTAAATATTGATATTTATTAACTGTAATTTGAGCACATTGAACAAACTCAATGTTCCCATTCAAGAAGCTTTCCATAGTAGTGACAACCTGTCGCTCTGTCCGAGATTGTATTTTGATCTTCTCATCCATGAAGATCTGGTAGAATCTCGGTGGAAGGAATACTCTGAGAAAGAAATCATCCCCTCCAATGTCACTGCAATAGTGTCGCCGATCCTTGTTTTTGCCCTCTCGAAACTCACAATCCTGTAGGGGAAGCCGGCACGCAAATCGCTGACTTTAGTGTATGATGGTGCTCTACAGTTGTTTAGCTGAGTCTTCAGGTCTTCAGATGGAAACGAAAATAGTTGTGACATTTGACAAGACTTCATCTGTTAACATGAAAGCACATCCTTATTGCTTAAGAGTAAATTAAATACTTATTCAAATGCAAAGTTGTTGAGTAAGGTGATATTCAAATGTGAGGTGTTCTATCTTTGTTCATTACCATCTATTGATGATAGTAGTATTGTATACAAGTAGGTACCTTTTGTCTGTTTTGCGACAGTGCTGACGCCATGCTGACGCAGTTGAGCATGTTTACGTTATTGATTATGCTGACGCAGCATGCTTACGTTATTGACTATGCTGATGTAGCTTGCTGACGTCACTGATGACTTTATGCTGACCGTGTGACGTCATTGTCTGCGTAATGCTTATATCATGCTGTAATATGTGACGTTATGCTTACCCAATTAAAGGTATGCAATACTGTGTTGTGACTGGCGTGGGTGGGTGTTCCCCTCGACAGCTGTAGGCCATTACTTATTCCATCCTTCCGTGTGGTAGACCTCCCCGCTCAGCTGGTAAAAAAAGGATCAGATGTCCTGGGAACGTTTTTGGTTGAAATTCACAGGCCAGATGCACAGCTGATAGGTTTAAAGTCACAGACACCCCTTCCTCAAGTATCAGAGAGAAAGAGAGAAAAGTGCGGTTTGTGTTTCTACACTAAAGTCTAGTGGTTAATGTGTTTGGGTGTAATACGATCCTTAGCCACCCTCTGCGTTATTTTTTTTCTTTTCCGCTGTGAAGCCTAAGAGTCAACCCACGGCCTCCATATGCTACTTAACCCTAATGTCAACTCCCCCCCTCCCTTCCCCAATACGCCACCCCATGTCTGTCGGCTTTTTTTTGTGGTTCTCTGTGTCACAACATCATCAACCCCTTGTAGTGGATACGCAGCGACACATGATTTATGACATACAGAGGGACCAAGCCTGAGACCTGGGCGGTGTGACTAAGTCACTATGTCGCATATTGGTAATGTTTTCACATTACCTAGCGACGCAATTGAGTTCTTAGGTGGTCTTGATAAAGACCTTTGGTTCTATTTCTAAATGATTAAAATGTAAAATGGATATTAAATGGGATCTATTGCAAATTGTGTTTTTTTATTTCAACTGATTTTTTATTATTTTCATGTATTTAATGTTTTGCCTGAAAGGTTGTCTCCAGCATATCAGAGACGGAGTCCAAAAGATGTTTATTGTCCTCCACAATGTCTAGAGGCGCATCTTTCTCCATGTTCTGTATCTCCTCCAGACGCTGGAGGACGTATTGGCTCCGCCTCACTTCCTGGCAGTATGTCGGGCAAGCCTCGAGCGCCTCATTCACCATCCCATTTATGCTCTCAGCATAATCAACTGCTTGATGCAGCTCCTCCTCACTAATTATGGACTCCTCCATCATCTTCCTGTACACATCTTCCGCGGGAATTGAGGTTGAGAACCACTGCCATTGAGAATGAAGAGAGCCCTCTCAAGTAAGCTCTGCACCTCGAGCGAGGGGTTGTCTTCCTTAAGATCTCTTGGATAGGGTCAGTGAGACCATCGATGACTCTAGTTGAATTGTTAGGAGTGGACAGAGTGAATGTTGCCGCCTCATTCTCATCAGACGTTTCCTATAATAAATTTCATAATTACAAATATATATGACCGTAAAACTCATAAAATACCCAGCGTTACGTTGAACCCACCATAATAGTTCGTCTGTTCTTCCTCCACCTCCTCAAGGAGAGTGGGAGATGATCATCGGGGAAATCGAAAACACCCTCGTCGTCATCATTTAGAGTCCTCACGTCCGCAATTTCCATGAGAAAGTCGGGACACGTCTCAGAAAAGGACTGTAACTGGTGCATCTCGGCTCCCACCTGTTCGGCAGTCTCTAACCACTCCTCGTCAGACGAAGTCATCTCCCCACCTACCAAATTCGTACATAGTGAGTGACTCGGTTAAAACAGGTTAATATACGAAATTAAAATAATCTGTTAATACAATTAGATCTTACTTCAATGCTGTTTGACGGTCTAACAGAAGCTGCGATACCCGAGGGTCCTGCTACTACTGTTTCATTAGGGTAAAACATAGTGGAGCGGCGAGTCAAGAATCGAGCGGCGAATCTTTAATCGAACACACTTTCAAGATTTTTACTGAACTCTATCACAAAGTGTGATTTGCCACAGCCAGATGGGCCTGCAATTATAGCCGAGAAGGGATGCTTCCACCTCGGATCCATGATTTGAACTGAATAATTTCAAACTTAGTATTAAACTTTTACAGGTTTTTGTAAGGGAATGTAGAACCCACAAGTACATACTAAATATTGATATTTATTAACTGTAATTTGAGAGCACATTGAACAAACTCAATGTTCCCATTCAAGAAGCCTTTCCATAGTAGTGACAACCTGTCGCTCTGTCCGAGATTGTATGTTTTGATCTTCTCATCCATGAAGATCTGGTAGAATCTCGGTGGAAGGAATACTCTGAGAAAGAAATCATCCCCACCAATGTCACTGCAATAGTGTCGCCAATCCTTGTTTTTACCCTCTATAAACTCACAATCCTGTAGGGGAAGCCGGCACGCAAATGGCTGACTTTAGTGTATGATGGTACTCTACAGTTGTTTAGCTGAGTCTTCAGGTCTTCAGATGGAAACGAAAATAGTTGTGACATTTGACAAGACTTCATCTGTTAACATGAAAGCACATCCTTATTACTTAAGAGTAAATTAAATACTTATTCAAATGCAAAGTTGTTGAGTAAGGTGATATTCAAATGTGAGGTGTTCTATCTTTGTTCATTACCATCTTGTTTCATTATTGATGATAGTAGTGTTGTATACAAGAAGGTACCTTTTGTCTGTTTTGCGACAGTGCTGACGTCATGCTGACGCAGCATGCTTACGTTATTGACTATGCTGACGCATCATGCTTACGTTATTGACTATGCTGATGTAGCTTGCTGACGTCACTGATGGCTTTATGCTGACCGTGTGACGTCATTGTCTGCGTAATGCTTATATCATGCTGTAATATGTGACGTTATGCTTATTCCAATTAAAGGTATGCTTAATACTGTGTTGTGACTGGCGTGTGGGTGGGGTGTTCCCTCCCTCGACAGCTGTATGTAAGTCTAGTGGTTAATGTGTTTGGGTGTAATACGATCCTTAGCCACCCTCTGCGTTATTTTTTTTTCTTTTCCGCTGTGAAGCCTAAGAGTCAACCCACGGCCTCCATATGCTACTTAACCCTAATGTCAACTCCCCCCCCATCCTTCCCCGAGTACGCCACCCCATGTCTGTCGGCTTTTTTTGTGGCCTCTCTGTGTCACAACATCATTAACCCCTTGTAGTGGATACGCAGCGACACATGATTTATGACATACAGAGGGACCAAGCCTGAGACCCAAGTGTGAGTGTCACTATGTCGCATATCGGTGGTCTTGATAAAGACCTTTGGTTCTATTTCTAAATGATTAAAATGTAAAAATGGATATTAAATGGGATCTATTGCAAATTGTGTGTTTTTTTTATTTCAACTGATTTTTTTATTTCCATGTATTTAATGTTTTGCCTGAAAGATTGTCTCCAGCATATCAGAGACGGAGTCCAAAAGATGTTTATTGTCCTCCACAATGTCTAGAGGCGCATCTTCCTCCATGTTCTGTATCTCCTTCAGACGCTGGAGGACGTATTGAAGCTACGCCTCACTTCCTGGCTTTATGTTGGGCCAAGCCTCGAGCGCCTCATCCACCATCCCATTTATGCTCTCAGCATAATCTACTGCTTGATGCAGCTCCTCCTCACTAATTATGGACTCCTCCATTATCTTCTTGTACACAACTTACGCGGGAATTGAGGTTGAGAACCGCTGCCATTGAGAATGAAGAGAGCCCTCTCGCGTAAGTAAGCTCTGCACCTCGAGCGAGGGGTTGTCTTCCCTTAAGATCTCTTGGATAGGGTCAGTGAGACCATCGATGACTCTAGTTGAATTGTTAGGAGTGGACAGAGTGAATGTTGCCGCCTCATTCTCATCAGACGTTTCCTATAATAAATTTCATAATTACAAATATATATGACCGTAAAACTCATAAAATACCCAGCGTTACGTTGAACCCACCATAATAGTTCGTCTGTTCTTCCTCCACCTCCTCAAGGAGAGTGGGAGATGATCATCGGGGAATCGAAAACACCCTCGTCGGCATCATTTAGAGTCCTCACGTCCACCATGAGAAAGTCGGGACACGTCTCAGAAAAGGACTGTAACTGGTGCATCTCGGCTTTCACCTGTTCGGCAGTCTCTAACCACTCCTCGTCAGACGAAGTCATCTCACTCACCTACCAAATTGCATGGTGAGTGACTCGGTTAAAACAGGTTAATATACGAAATTAAAATAATCTGTTAATACAATTGATCTTACTTCAATGCTGTTTGACGGTCTAACAGAAGCTGCGATACCCGAGGGTCCTGCTACTACTGTTTCATTAGGGTAAAACATAGTGAAGCGGCGAGTCAAGAATCGAGCGGCGAATCTTTAATCGAACACACTTTCAAGATTTTACTGAACTCTATCACAAAGTGTGATTTGCCACAGCCAGATGGGCCTGCAATTATAGCCGAGAAGGGATGCTTCCACTCGGATCCATGATTTGAACTGAATAATTTCAAACTTAGTATTAAACTTTTACAGGTTTTGTAAGGAATGTAGAACCCACAAGTACATACTAAATATTGATATTTATTAACTGTAATTTGAGAGCACATTGAACAAACTCAATGTTCCCATTCAAGAAGCCTTTCCATAGTAGTGACAACCTGTCGCTCTGTCCGAGATTGTATGTTTTGATCTTCTCATCCATGAAGATCTGGTAGAATCTCGGTGGAAGGAATACTCTGAGAAAGAAATCATCCCTCCAATGTCACTGCAATAGTGTCGCCGATCCTTGTTTTGCCCTCTCTAAACTCACAATCCCTGGGGAAGCCGGCACGCAAATGGCTGACTTTAGTGTATGATGGTACTCTACAGTTGTTTAGCTGAGTCTTCAGGTCTTCAGATGGAAACGAAAATAGTTGTGACATTTGACAAGACTTCATCTGTTAACATGAAAGCACATCCTTATTACTTAAGAGTAAATTAAATACTTATTCAAATGCAAAGTTGTTGAGTAAGGTGATATTCAAATGTGAGGTGTTCTATCTTTGTTCATTACCATCTATTGATGATAGTAGTGTTGTATACAAGAAGGTACCTTTGTCTGTTTTGCGACAGTGCGACGCAGTGCTGACGTCGTGCTGACGCAGCATGTTTACGTTATTGACTATGCTGACGCAGCATGCTTACGTTATTGACTATGCTGATGTAGCTTGCTGACGTCACTGATGACTTTATGCTGACCGTGTGACGTCATTGTCTGCGTAATGCTTATATCATGCTGTAATATGTGACGTTATGCTTACTCCATTAAAGGTATGCTTAATACTGTGTTGTGACTGGCGTGGGTGGGTGTTCCCTCGACAGCTGTAGGCCATTACTATTCCATCCTTCCGTGTGGTAGACTGCTCAGCTGGTAGAAAAGGATCAGATGTCCTGGAACGTTTTGGTTGAAATTCAGGCCAGATGCACAGCCGATAGGTTTAAAGTCACAGACACCCTTCCTCAAGTATCAGAGAGAAAGAGAAAAGTGGTTTGTGTTCTTTACACTAAAGTCTAGTGTTAATGTGTTTGGGTGTAATACGATCCTTAGCCACCCTCTGCGTTATTTTTTTTCTTTTCCGCTGTGAAGCCTAAGAGTCAACCCACGGCCTCCATATGCTACTTAACCCAATGTCAATCCCCCCTCCCTTCCCTACGCCACCCCATGTCTGTCGGTTTTGTGGCCTCTCTGTGTCACAACATCATTAACCCCTTGTAGTGGATACGCAGCGACACATGATTTATGACATACAGAGGGACCAAGCCTGAGACCTGGCGGTGTGACTATCAATATGTGCATATTGGTAATGTTTTCACATTACCTAGCGACGTGCAATTGAGTTCTTAGGTGGTCTTGATAAAGACCTTTGGTTCTATTTCTAAATGATTAAAATGTAAAATGGATATTAAATGGGATCTATTGCAAATTGTGCGTTTTTTTTATTTCAACTGATTTTTTTATTAATTTTTATGTATTTAATGTTTTGCCTGAAAGATTGTCTCCAGCATATCAGAGACGGAGTCCAAAAGTTGTTTATTGTCCTCCACAATGTCTAGAGGCGCATCTTCCTCCATGTTTTGTATCTCCTCCAGACGCTGGAGGACGTATTGAAGCTCCGCCTCACTTCCTGGCAGTATGTCGGGCCAAGCCTCGAGCGCCTCATTCACCATCCCATTTATGCTCTCAGCATAATCAACTGCTTGATGCAGCTCCTCCTCACTAATTATGGTCTCCTCCATCATCTTCTTGTACACGTCTTCCGCGGGAATTGAGGTTGAGAACCACTGCCATTGAGAATGAAGAGAGCCCTCTCGCGTAAGTAAGCTCTGCACCTCGAGCGAGGGGTTGTCTTCCCTTAAGATCTCTTGGATAGGGTCAGTGAGACCATCGATGACTCTAGTTGAATTGTTAGGAGTGGACAGAGTGAATGTTGCCGCCTCATTCTCATCAGACGTTTCCTATAATAAATTTCATTACAAATATATATGACCGTAAAACTCATAAAATACCCAGCGTTACGTTGAACCCACCATAATAGTTCGTCTGTTCTTCCTCCACCTCCTCAAGGAGAGTGGGAGATGATCATCGGGGAAATCGAAAACACCCTCGTCGGCATCATTTAGAGTCCTCACGTCCGCAATTTCCATGAGAAAGTCGGGACACGTCTCAGAAAAGGACTGTAACTGGTGCATCTCGGCTCCCAGTCCCACCTGTTCGGCAGTCTCTAACCACTCCTCGTCAGACGAAGTCATCTCACTCACCTACCAAATTCGTACATAGTGAGTGACTCGGTTAAAACAGGTTAATATACGAAATTAAAATAATCTGTTAATACAATTAGATCTTACTTCAATGCTGTTTGACGGTCTAACAGAAGCTGCGATACCCGAGGGTCCTGCTACTACTGTTTCATTAGGGTAAAACATAGTGGAGCGGCGAGTCAAGAGTCAAGCGGCGCGTTTTCGATTCAAGATGCAAGCGTCCCTTCACACGCACATAGTGGAGCGGCGAGTTGACTCCCGCGACTGGGAGGAGAAAAGAGTTTAGTCGACAAAATGCTATCAGACAGTGAAGACGAGTATTTATTGGAGAACAGTGCCCTTAAAGTGTTATGTGTTAAAGGTGTTAGGAGTTGTGCTGTGCATCCATTGAACGAAAAACGTGATACATTAGGTGAATACCATCACCTATTTCCCCAATTAAAGGAGTATCCTGATCGGTTCTTTCTATACACCAGGATGGAGTACAGTACCTTTCAGTACATTTTAAACCATATTCAACCTCAAATGGTAACAAAATTCACTAATTTCGTCAAGCAGCCTATTGAATCTGAGGAGAAGCTGGTTATAACATTGAGGTAAGAAACTGTTTATATCATGAAAAATTTAATGAAATAACTTTAAAAACACATTTTGAAAAGACACAAATGAAAGAACACATTGATTCTACTAATTTGACTCTAAATCTAAAATGTCACTGTCCTTGTGTAAACGAAGGGTTAAAACTTTGATTCCACTGATCTAAATCTAATAAGCTGTTGTCTTGTTGGGGTGTTGGTGATGTACTATTTTGAAGGGAGTGGTCTGAAGGCACAAATGACTGACGAGTGGAATAGTTACTAGTAACTGTAGACGGTCTAGACGAGTCGTGCGAGTATGCATATTTTAGTACTAGATTTGTAACTTCATTTCGGAAAAGTAGTTTATCAGCTCCATTTATATTTTTCATGTGAGGCAAAAGGCTTTCAAAAAACTGCATGTCGTCATTTGGCTTTTCTTCTCTTCGAGCCCGCTTTTCAATTCAGGATTTAGAGGTGGAAGCTAAGGAGCCTCGTAGTAATGTTAAAAGAGGGATTGAAGCACTAATTAGGGGTATTAAAATTGTGTTGTTTACCAGACACGCTAGTACTTATACTGATGTTCACACTTAGCCGTCAGTTCACTTCCACCAAGTGTACCCTCCCTCTAGTTCTTGTCAGTGCGCAGTTGTGTTCCGATTGTTTGGTAAGTGATAGAAGTTCTTCTTCTTTTAATTTAAATCTAAATTATCTCAAGTAAATCAGTGTTGTTTATTTGTTCAAAAGAATCTTTGATCTTTGGAAATAAAGTTAAAACATGGGTGACAATCAGGATAGATTTTATATTACTGTGAAAGGCTATACGAAGTTCAATACTGGTGAAAAGCTTGATTTAAAGAAAAAATCATTCACTGTTAACCTGGATGTCTATGATTTGACTTATATGTCAAAATCAAATCCCAGATCCTTGCCGAACTGGATGAATCAAAATAGAGGGATGCGGTTTAATCATTTGGACAAGTTAATGTTGACAGAACAGATGTTCAAGGAAGTGAAATACGAGTTCAGGAATAAGCCAGACCGCGAGAGACTGTCTTTTTCACCACATCAAGTGGCTAACTACGCCTATCAGAAGTTAAGGAAATAGAGGTGAACATTGTTAGACAGCGCATGTTATTTATACATGTCTTTTCTTTTTAATATAATTATATTTATTACTTTTAAAAGATTTTTCATTTTCCATTTAGTATAACATAGTTGTGGGGTAATTTTAAGTTCTGTAGAAAATAGTTATTTTTAATTTGTGGACTGTATCTAGTGTTTTTAATTTTACAACAAAATTTACAAAGGCAATAAAAGTCTCTATAACACACTAACCTTGATGAGAAGTGGAGAGATGCGTAGGGGGCCCCCTGGTAGATAGTTTCCTGTAATCCTAAGTAAATAAAAATAAAATATTGCCTTCTTAGGGTTTATGTACATATATACAAATGTCTATTGAATTTGAACTTATTCTTGAGATAATTGCGGGTAAAATAATTATTGTAGTAAATACGCGGTTGGAGCACTGAATTAAGCTGGTATAGTTGAGAGGAAAGCATGTGTATCATAAGGCGGTTAATGGCAGAATGAGGTAGAGGAGTATGGTGGTGGTTATCACATGACCTGGCTGGCCAATCAGAAGGCAGAACTGTTGCTATTGGTGGATTCAAAAAGTTTGCAAGGTTTATAAACTGCACTAGTAGGATTTGATAATGGAATTGGATTAGTTTTAACACAAAATAAGAAATGTTCACTTTATGGTTTCAAACTAATAACTAATTATATTTATATGAAATTAAATCTGACAATAGTAGTGTTTAGTCTTAACCATTTTGGAAAAGTCAATGTTAACACAAGAGGTGTTCTTTCTCGCCATCGAGTTAAAGAAATATTGATTCACAAATAGTATATATTAGTAGCGAACTTTAGACACTGCATGTGTTTTCATTTTTCTTTAAAAATATATTAATGTTAACACAACAAGTTAAAGAAATAGTAGGGGATATTTAGACAGTAAATATGTATTTTATTTTTAAAGATTTGTTACTTTTCTTTTTTTTAATTTAGCAAAATGTCTCATTTGACGCTTGCGCTTTCTTCTTCTTCTACCCAAGTTCCATCTACACCTAGAAAAAGTCACCATCACCAAGAGCCCGCTCCCAAGACCCCCACCATGGAAACTAACGTTGTCGTCGATCTGCTGGACGATGATGAAGGAATCCCAAAGAAAACCACAACGTCTACTACTACAATAACCAAACCAACGAAAATGGCTGCTACCAGTGTTTTCGGTATGTTTTGTGTATTTAATATAGTAGAGAGTTTAAACTTGCTGGGATTCAGAGCGTTTAATAATATGGAGGGATTGGTAGAGCATATGCTAATGGACGAGGAGGTGATGTCGGATCCTTTAATGATAAAGCTCTTAACATATTTGAAGAAGTTTTTAAACGATGTGTTTTCAGCATTTAGGGCCGTTTTTTCAATTGCCTGGTTAGCAGCTGGTTAACTAACCGCCGGTTAAGTTGTTTACAGTCTGCAATGTTTACATTTTCACGCAACGTTCAAAGTACTTAAATGAATTATTTGAAGATATTTCATGGAGTAATGGTAGAGTTTTACCATTTTTATTGAATTTAACATGTAAACATTATGCTAATATAGCTAACTACAAACTGTAACACCAAAATGCAAAATCAAAACAGACAAAGTAAAACTTAACCTAAAAAATATCCAGCTGTTCTATTGGTTGGCTTCCTGTCCTAATTTTAACCGCCGGTTAAGACTGAATTGAAAAAACGGCCCTCAGTCTTATTATTCTCAATCAAGAAGGGTTATTAAGATTTAGAATTTTAGAAAGAAATCAAGAGGATTTAGAGGAAATATTCACACCGGTGGTACACCAACCTGAGTATAATGCTCAGATCTTTTCCTCTAACACCGTACAAAAATTAGCACAGCTGAAGATAGGAGGCGGCTCGAGACAACTGGCGAAGAGGGCCAGTACTTAATTAAAATCGAAATTGCGGACATGAAAGATCTTAAAGGAATAGAGTCAAAGAATTATTGGAAGAAAGTTAATAAAACGGCCTTCTTCCTATTATCCCCCAAAAAGTCTGACTTGGACCAGAAGATATTTAGCAATGTTATGAGTGTCCTGAAGCAGGTGGGAAAAAAATTATCGGAAACGGCAGGTGTGCGGCAGACGGTAACATCGCAAGACAAAAAGTAGAAAAATATATGTTATATAGCATTTAAGTATTGGTGATGTGCTTATGTTAATTGGGATGGTGGAAGTAAAAGTGTATTTTCCTTTTTTTAATATATTACTCTTTTTACAGATAATTTGTTAGGATACAAACTTCTGTCCAAGCATGCATTTGTTCCTGAACGTTCCACGTCCAAGGCTGCAGGGTTTGACGTGAGAGCCGCTTATGATAATGTAATTAAAAAGCGAAATAAGGCTCTGATGAAATTAGATTTAGCTTGAAAATTCCAAACGGTTGTTACGTTCGAATTGCCCCCCGGAGTGGATTGGCGGCCCGACACTCGTTAGATGTAATGGCCGGTGTAATAGATCCGGATTATACCAATTTGTGAGAAAATAACAATGCCGAACCTAGTTGAAATAGAAAACTTTGAAGACACTGGACGGGGCGAAAATGGGTATGGTTTAACTGGTTAGCTTAAATTAAAGAGTAATTTGTTTGTTCCTTCTGTTTTTCTAGATGTAACGTGGAATATAAAAGACAGGGTGGGGTGAAAATTAATCAATTTTATGCAGTAGATAATTTACACGATGAAGAAATGGTTATTGACGGAGGCATGGTGGAAGGTGACATTTAGTTGAGATAGAGGTAATAGACATTGAGGCAAATAAACACATAGACATACCGGCCGAGAGATATCTGACGATTCAACGAAAAGGCTCGATTTGTTCTGTCGCCAAACATGCGGTAAGGTCACCAATACTTAAATGCTATATAACATATATTTTTACTACTTTTGTCTTGAGATGTTGGTCAGTTCGCCGCACACCTGCCGTTTCCGATAATTTCTTTGGCGGTGATGACGTAGTCGGCACAAAATGACATAGTACCGACCATTGAAAGCACTTATTATTAATCAATGGATTAATTACAGCCTCTTTGTTAATATTATTTTGGTAGTGGAATATGTTGCACTTCGAAACGGTTGATACCAATTTATTCTGATTAGATTCCATCTACTGTCCTTAGGCTCCATCCGATCCTTGCCCTTCGTACAGTTTCATTTAATATTTTTATATAACGTGGTCAACAAGTCCTCTATGTCTTTGTTGTGAAAAACTGCATGGTTTTTAGTTTTGAACGCTCTATCTTGAGTTATTTCCAATTCTGGTTTTTCATACGTGGTTTCTACTACTACATTAAATTTAAATGAACCATACTCATGGAGTTGTTCTATATTTCAAGGCCTCCCTGTGAAATGACAGTAAAAGACTAATATCCTTTATGCCCGAGGAAGTTTTTTTTTAAGACATATGTTTTTAAATTGCCGTTAAATGCGTTTTCCAATTCTTCCAAGACGTCTTGTTCATTAACTCCTAGTAATCTTGTTTTTTTTTTGAATTTTTTGGTTTAAATTCGTTTGATGAATCTTCACTTTCCTCGGCGCTTTGTTCACTAGAAGTAGTGTTTTCTTCTGAAATAATCATTAGTTCATCTTCCAAACTTTGGTTAAAGTGTACATTTGATTATGTACCCGAAGTACT